>CAHIKZ030001446.1:4105000-4167500 GCA_903632075.3 Acanthosepion pharaonis | reverse complement strand
GAAAGTCGAAATTTTATATGAGTTGGTTTGGTAAAATTCACTAAATCTGGCAACAATTAAGCCATTATGGTATTTCCCATGTTTATTGATTTGTTTATTTATTTATTTATTTTTTTGGCCTTATCAAGTTGATTTATATCTTTTGTCTAAGCCACTGTTTATTTAACTCAAGATAACAACATAAAAACAGATCATCTTTTCGAAAAGGAGGAACATTATATGCACTGAAAACACACAAGTAAATCACACAACGACAAGCACCTCACAACACACACACACACACACACACACACACACACACACACACACACACACACACACACACACGCACACACAAACACACACACACGTGTTTCCGGGTGTGCTCGCCTGTTAGAGTTGCTAGCTAATCTCAGTTGCAGACGCTTGTTCAGGCACATTGGTGTTTGTTTAACACTCACAGAGCCAACCTCTGGTTTATATTTCAAATATACTGACTTAACTTAGTTACGTTTTTATGGGAAAGAGCACGTAACAGTTTTGAACAAGAATTCAAAAACTCGGTCACGATAACCTTTTACTTCATGCCAGCGTAAAGATCGACGACTTCCGAAGATTTTTAACTACCCAATTTCACTTAAAAGAATTGGGTCAGTCGGTGGAATGGATTTTCAGGCATTTCCCAGCAGTGTTACAAGCTGGGGTTGTCACCTAGGGTGATATTTTCATCGTTAAGTCCTTTACAAATCAATCATGATTAGATCCTAATCTTCGATGTTTGAACGCTAATATTTTAACCAATCATTGACCCTTCTCATATATATTTATGTGAGGAATATCTTCTTTTATATGCCATGTCCCTTCAGGACGTGGGCGATCATAGCTCTCGCCAACATCCTATTCTTTGGAGCTCTTAGGAAAATTTGCATTTTTACCATCCCTTCCAGTATCTATTCTTCCATCCATTTAAACAATCACGTTAGTTATATCATCCCTCTTGTCTTTACTATGTGCTGTTAGCGTCAAATTCGCCAAGCTTTCTTTCCTCATTATGTATTCCAGAAATTTCAGATGTCTTTTTCTGATTCTAATTATAAATATCGTTTTGGTCCCGATTTTCCTTTAAAATTATTTGTTGCTCACGTGTTCAACACATAGTATCCTCAGTATCCTTCTGTTGAACCATATATAGTTCGCTTCAAGTCCCTGTCATATAGGAGGATTGATATTAACATAGATTTTCCTGAATTACATTAACAGTAATGTATTTGGTTCTTTTTTGAGAGTTTACTATGAAATAATAAAATAAATCTATATCTGTAATTCTCAAAATGTGTGTGTGTGTGTGTGTGTGTGTGTGTGTGTGTGTGTGTGTGTATGTATGTATGTGCCATCGGATGTTGTTTATGCGTTTCCACAGTTTTCATCCGCTTTCGATGAATTTTTTTTGTTTGATAGATAATTCTTCAGTGCCGGTTTTGTGTCCAAAGTGACTGGAAAAAATTACAACCGTGAAGGTGAAAATCGAAAAAACTGATTTTTACACTTTGCGCAAAAATCAAAGGCAAAATTTAATCTCTGTAAAAAAACAGCGTACAATCAATTTAGAGAGTTGAAATCTAACACAAAAGATTATTAGAATTATATAAAAAATATATATTATAAATAAAAATTATGGTATATTATTATTATGACGGTGCATGGAAGAGATTCCTTCCTTGCAAGATTGAGAAAGCAAACACGGCCCTTTTCAGGGCAACCATCCCCCACTCAAATTGTTACCCCCTCATTTGGGGACGTTTCACAATTGCACCCAATTGTTGTTACTAATATTGATTTTCAGGTGGGCTGACATTAAGCTTAAACTGCTCCAGTTGAACGGTAAAATTTTCCAGTAATGAAACACCCGGTCGTAGACGGGTTATACTGCTAGTATATAATAAAATCAAATAAAAGTTTATTTACTTTCTGTATAGCTGACTATTGGCTACGTTTCCATATCTGGTTTCAAACACATTAAAATAATAAAATGGAGTCCAAGAGCTTCAGATATTAATCCAAAAGAAAAATGCGCGCTCTATGATAAAAAAAAAAATCAATAATCAAAAGATGTCTCTGGGAAGCAGTAAAAAATAAAAGTAATAAGTAAAAAATCAGTAGAAAAGTAAAAAAAAAAAAAATCAACAATTTAAATAGTGTTGAATAATATAGAATATCTAGAAGTCCAGATTAAGATGTAAATTTAAAAAAATAATAATTAATTCAGGTATATGAGATATTAGCAGTAGAGCCCGGCGTTGCCCGGGGATGTAACAGTAAGAGATAGATCAAGTATCGACCATCATAAAGACTGAAAAATAAAATTGACAAAGATTATTGGTTAAGGTTGACGGACACGCATATCTTAATTAGTCTTTTTTTTGTTTTTTGTTTTTTTACGAATTGGTCAAACCCAAACTCAAACAAAAACATTGTTTTCAATCGTTATGAGTCTACCGATTGAATAGAATTTTTTTATAAACAATTGTCTTGTAAATGAAATTTTTAAAGCACTCTGAATGTGAAAATGAAGAAAAAAGTGTGCAAGACAATAAGAAACACTACCTACCAAAAAAAGTGAAGTTTTGTTGAAATCGGTTGAAAAATGTAGGAAATCCGATCTCATATATAAACGAACACACACACACTCACAAATAACCTGGGTTTTATAATAAGTATAACTCGATACGAGTTGTCCCCCTTTCATTCTGGCGACAGTGATGCCTCTTAATCGTGTTTTCAAATTGATTTCGTGCAAAAACAATTGTTTTTCCAATTTTTGGCGCTGTCAGAACCACCACAAGCTACTTTTACGTTGTCCTGTGAAGTTTTGTTGAAATCGGTTGAAAAATGTAGGAAATCCGATTTAATATATAAACGAACAGACACACACACACACACATACACAACCTGGGTTTTATAATAAGTATGATTATCCCAGGATCAAAAGACAAATTTTACTAAGAGGTACAAAGAACTCTGTGTTATGGTCAGCCATGACACCCCACATCTTGAAAGGACACGACACAGAGAAGAAAAATATGAGATACTTCGTTAATATATGTTTTTCTGGTCTAAACTTGGATATTTTTATAAACAAAATATAAGATCGTTTAGTATATCGGCAAAATAAAATCTATCATCCCTAAAACAGAAACTAAGATCTGGAATTGCAATGAAAGCAGTGATAATACATTCACTGAATCCGTTATAAGCATTCAGAAGGTGGAATTAATAAAGTCTAAACACTTCAAATACCTCTGTGTATGGATCCGCTATTACAAATTTAGTATTGGAGATAAGGAACACAGTAAATGTTGCGGTTGGAGCGCTTTTTATCAACAACTTAAGGTGCAACAAAATACAATATTAACCTGGAAACTAGAGTTATATTATTAAATAGCCTCGTCAGATCCAGACACTCATGTGGATGTCATAAATAGCGTCCAACCTGTTCAGAAAGGTATGATGTCTTCAGAGTCAATCCTGGTCCACAGTAACAATTATAACGTCTTTTAAAATGCCAAAAATATTTATATACAAAGTTGATAGAACAGTTATTGATGGCTTAATCCGGCCTATGTTTTCCATGCAATAACTATCGAGCCTTCACGATTATCGTGACACACTGTTATGATTTTGAACGTGACTTCTGGAACAAGGCTTTAAGTATGAGGTTTCTCTTCAGGGCGGCAAATCACATGAGATCAGGCGAAGCGATGGTTCTCGTTTCTCTGTTCGGTTTCGTCTCCGCAGTCTCTCTCTCTCTCTCTCTCTCTCTCTCTCTCTGCCGTGTCTCTGCCGTAGTGTGTTTTCATCTACTCTGCGTTCTGTTTTTATGGACCCATGCGCAAGGGCTAGGGTAGAGCATGATGTGCTCTGGTTATGTCAGCGTTCTCCAAACAACCAAACAGGTCTCTCCCTGCAAATGTCAAAATATGGGAGAGCCCCTCCTCTCTCCAAGGAATTCTACCTGGGCCTTCTCCTTCTTGCTTTGTGCAAGTGCCTCTCACCATCACTGCCCGGGGGATGTGGAAAGTTTTTCCTCTTTGGTCATTTGATCAAACCCGTCTCCCAAGGGCTAGACGTGGTCTAGCCCAAATGGCCAAATTTTAATTATCGTTCAAAATTCTTTCTTATCATGCTTTTGTGCGTGGTCTTTTTCGCATCGGGGATTTATCATTTTTTTTTATCCCCTCGTCAATCCTTTGGCCAACAAGTGACAAAAAGAGAACAATCCCTTGATTTGGGAAGTTTTATCGCATTTCGACAGATTCTTTACATATGTTCTTTTGGGAACTGTCTGCTTTTAGAAGTTAATCCTTATCAATCGACCGAACTCGCGACCAGATGTCCATCATCCTCTTCGTCGCTCAATGGTCGTAAAATTATTATCAGTTTCTTTCCCGGGGGTGGGGGTCCTTGGACCTCCAAGAATATCCCATCACTTAATCTCAGTCCTAATGATGGTCTCCGGCGTACGAGAAATTTAATTACCTTCTTCTAGTTTTTTTTTTTTTTTTCAATAAAAAAATATACTTTTCTTTCAATTCTCCTCGTCTGGTCATCGGTATATCTTCAGTCTATCGTAAATTAGTGTTTTTCTGTCTTCCAGTTTTTTTTTTTTTTTAAATTTACTAGCGCCTTTCCTGTAGTGTCACAAAGGTCTAAACTGTCAGTTATATATAACCATTAATCGTGTTGAATGGAATTAATCCTTTTCATATTACCATATAGCCTAGCGCTGCCCCATCAAAAATATCTTTATCAAATAAAAAAAATCCATATTATTTCAAGAATTCCAAAAGCAGAAACAAACTAAAAAGATGTCATATATAAGTATAAGTGAACATATTGATATAATCAAGATAGTAACTTTTTACATTATCTTAAACAAAAGGAAATTCACATCAATACTATAAAGATTGTTTGTTGAACGGGATATCAACTTCTCATGGGTCATTTAATGCGGAAATTTAATTTTCTTGAGAGCTTGACTAATGTTTTTTTTTTTTTTTTTTTTTACAAATCGATCATAAATCTATTGTTGGTAATTTATTTAAAAAGATATATATTGCTGGCATTTTTTTTTACTAAGAAAATGTATTTTATACTTTCAGTTTTTACCCATTATTTGCCCATAGCTGGGACCTAAACAGGTGCTACCACTCCGGGCCAGAATGGACCTGGGAATAAACGCAATTAAGAGCTATTTTTCTGAGATGAGGTTTTGTATTTATTTACATTATTTGCATTGTTCGGACGATAGTCCTCATCTTTATTGTCATATTCACAACGTTTCGCACATTGTACGCTCCGGCCTTCTTCAGGTGGTTGGAATTTCGATTTGAACCATTTATTTCGTCCACCGGGGTAGATTTTTCTAGTTCTACGCGCCATGCCTCTTCCGGATGTCTCAGTTATTTCCCTTTAACTCAAATTTCCAAGTCTTTTTTGTTCACAACTACAGTAGCCTGGTATTGAACTCCCAAAATCCTCCGCATCAGAAGCCTTGCTGTCGGATGCAGTTTATCGTCATCCACAGGATGGAATATTAGAAAGTGTTAACTGGACTTGTGACAGTTTTAAGTGAAATATTTTATAAATTTCAACCAACATTAACTGTTCTGTCAATGAATGATAAATGTTTTCTGAATGTTTGCAGTTAATTTCACTCTTAACATTTAATAGTAGGCAAAAAAAAATAAATAAAGATATTTCCGGAAAAGTATAATTTACTTATTATCTTCTTAAGGCCGTATTAACATTAACGCTGACATTCTCAAGGACAGGTCACTCAGCTAACTTACTTTCTGACAATACTACAGGCACTAGCACACACCCGGAACACATATGGATCTCAATATAAACCCAGGAAAAGTGTGCAACAATGTTAGTTCACTCTACCCTTCCGCCAGAAAGTGGGACAGACTGGTCCATTCCACTAAGTATCAAAGAAATGATTATGACGACTTCCTGCTACAAAAAAGAGGAATCTCTCTCTCTGTCTTTCTGCTCCAACTTACTGTGAGTTAAGAGCTCTGTCTCACAAGGAAGATACAAGTTTGTGTTTACATACGAAAGAAAATAAACTTTCTAAAACGACGTTTGCTAAGTGTTCAATCATTGTGAATGTAAAAAGCAACATTATGCCTTAACATCCAAAAATCATTATCGTCAGTATTTTAAAGAAGGCTGAATATTATAGGCTGAAACTCAAATTATATATTGCTCATATGAAGATAAATATTACTTGAAAATTTGGTCAGCATATGATGGTTAATACGAATTTTATTGAGAAAACATTGACTTGCATGCTGAATTCTCATACGGTGCATATAACTGTATAAATCCTATTTGATCAGAGACAAGATGAATAAGTTCCTTGTTAGTAATTATTGTAATTTCGTCGAATGAGGAAGGATACAAGTGTTATGAGGTTAAGGGTGGCCTCTTTTTTTTTCTATCTGAACGATTTACGGACTATTTTGCTCCCTTAATCCTATAATCGGATAATATACACAGCTTATAGATTGAATCAGTTAATAATCAGGTTTCAAATTTTAGTGATAATTCGGACAAGATTACAAATCATACCTACCACAGAAATTGTGTTGCTGTAAAGGATATTTACGAGAATTTCCAGAATATGAGATTTGCTGAAAAGTTATTGACGCAACCCAATTCCCAGAATCAGTTTTTCAATGACCAAACATAACATTTTTGAAGGATTAAATAAACTTTAGAAAGACATGCTAAAGTGAACAAAGAAGAAAGAACAAAAGAAACAAGGAAAAAAAAATAAATAAAAAAAAATGAAACAAAAAATATATATATATATATATATATATATATATATATATATATATATATATATATATAAAAATACATAACTCTATCCGCAACATACTTATTAATGATAAAAAAAAGAAAAGAAACAATGAATAAAGAAAACGAAATGAAACAAACACACACACACACACACACACACACACACACATATATATATATATATATATATATGTATTTATGTATATATATATATGTTGGATATCCGACAACTACATTATCAAGACGCCATACTCTACACATGTCTGACAATTCGTCCATCGCGAAATATTTGCGCCAGTATTCCTGTCTATAATCGCAGTATAGAAAATGCTGATTGATAGCACAAGTATCCTACACCAAGAAAATATAAAATTAAAATTATAGTTCCTCTAAACAATCTTCATAAAAAATTGAAGACCACACTGAATAAAATCGGCTACGAATACTGTAATAATGTTCTAAAATGTCTATAAAAAACAGTTTCCACGATTTAATGCACGTTGAACCATGAAATTCAGACAAAAGAAAAATCCCATATTTGATAACTATTCACGTTTTAATGAACGCTTAAGCATAACTGTCAGCCATAGCATTTAAACGCACCCCTGATGATGATCTCGGAAAGAGATGGAAAGTACTTGGGTAATAAAAGTGAGTCTCGCTGTTACAGTGTATTTCTTGCATCATTTAATTGTAATATCCGGAAAAATATTCACGAATATATAAAGATTATGAACAAAATAAGCAGATATAACGTTTAATTCAATCAGACACGCCTGAAAGAGAATTTGCTGCCTAAATACTCACACAGGGCCGAATGAAGAGACCTGATGCACTATGCCCCACAAGGTACCCAAACGACCCTCCGCAGGCTTTGAATTCAGAGTTGTCCTTCTCCTAGACCAGTTGCCATTCAAGGCTATAGAAGCCATTCTGTCCTGCTATTTACCCATAGCTGGAGGGAAGAAGAAGATCCATACTTTGTCCAAGGGTATTAGCCCGTAACTGAATGTAAATGGACTCGACTGGAATTCGAACTCTGCTCTCCGATTCCTCAATCCGATATATATATATATATATATATATATATATATATATATATATATATATATATATGTATATATATGTGTGTGTGTGTGTGCATGTGTGTGTATAATATATATGTGTATAATAGACTGATGAAAGAAGTTCGACAAATAAAAAAACAACTCAAATAATAATATTGATAATAAGACTAATAATATTCATTGTATATTAGTGGACCTTTTGACCAAATGGAAGCATTATGAGAAAGATGTTAAAATCGGAATTTTTCGATAGCTCTGTGTCGTTTCTGAACAAGAAATAAAAAAAAACTGAAGTGGGACTTTTTGTGGGTATAATAATCGCGTGTTATTTTACTGGTGAGATCTAATAGTTTTTGGCTAATTATTTGACACGATTGGGGTTTCTAAAAAGATTTTTGTGGAAAGTATATTCGCTGAGTATGCCTAAATATGTATTTAAGATGAATTTATTTTAAAAGTCTAAATTAAGTCTGATTTTTGGCGTTCCTGTTGATTTTCGGCGTTCTTGTTGACATGTATATGAAGACGCTAAAAGCAGGCATCGAACGTTATCAATGCTATGGCCCAGTTGGTTGAAATGGGCATCGTCATCATCATCATCATCCTCTTAACTTTTGTAATCGTAATGGGGATCCAAATGCAGAAGCCACACTAAATAGGACGAGGAGGAGGGTTTCTCTTCTTCCTCTCTTGTTGAACTCTCTGCTCCCGAGCAGAGAGGAACCCAAACGTTTGTGGATGTATACAACCCACCCCGTGTCTACGGCAATATTTGTCCGAGCCTACAGGCTCGGTTTATCCCACGTTAAAAACTGGCCTTGTGCCACATCTTGTCTTGTGGGGAGGTTGGTAAGTAGAGAAGACACACTTTTAAATCTCCTCCACAACGGTCTATCAACGGCAGCCATCAGCAATTCTCGTGTAGTCATAACTGTCCATTGTTTGACATTGTCCAAACAGATTTTACGTTAGCGTCCTCTCTCCTTCGTCCACCTGCAACGATGTCTTGCATGATGGTTTTGCAAAGGCTGTCATGCCTTGTCAAAACCATGTCATTTTTCACCGTTTGACAATGGTTAGCAGAGGTTCCTGGTGTCCTACAAAAATTTCAATCCTTTTTCGCACAAACTCATTGTTTTTTGTTCTCAATAGGAAATGCCAAAGGGTTTTCTCATGAATCTGTTCTCAAACGTTTGAATCCTTCTCTCTGTATCTGCTAACTACAATGTGCAGTTACAAGGAAATTGATGTTGTTGTCTTTGATAATTTTTTTATGGTTATTAAACCGAAAACGGAATTTCGTACCTATTTCACTGATAAAATTCCTGTTTTGCAATGGCTGCAGTCAAGGGAGAAAATCGGATTACTGTGTGCGTTCCAGACGACGTAAAATTAATATCGGTGGCATGTTTACTCATTAATAAAATTTGAAATAAAAAAAAAAATTAAATAAAAATTTCACATTTAGAGCTTTTAGGTATCAACCTATATCGCAACCATGGTTTCAACCTTTCGGTATCTTCAGGCAATTCTGGTCAATTGGTTTTCTAAGGCTTTATTTTTTACTTTTATTTTAAATTATGAACGCTTATTATTTAAAAATAAATACACAAACGCAGAGAGAGGAAGACACACACACACACACACACACACACACACACACACACACACACACACACACATATATATATATATATATATATATATATATATATATATATATATATATACATAAAACATTAGGCAGCATATATTTATATACAAAGAAATAATCACGCATAAAATCAATCAGCAATATTAATGCTATTATTGGTGATATCGCCAATAATAGCATTAATATTGCTGATTTATTCTATGCGTGATTATTTTTTATATATATATATATATATATATATATATATATATAAAATATATATATATATGTTGAAGATATTCACAAAATAAATTATAACCGAAATGAATATGTAAGGTTTTCTTCGTGACAATTATTATTATTTTATTATTATTATTATTATTATTATTATTATTCTCTTTAGCTTACATTGAGCTCTTCCTGGATTAATATCCTCCTTGGAATTATCCCTACTAGTCACAAGCTGGTAATCCTTCTCTTGATCGTTCTTGAATCGACTTTGAAGATGGAAGCCAGAGTATGAATGTTGGTACCATTACTGAAGGCCTGAATGATCTTTTTCCTCTCACCATTGATCAGTTGGAAAGAATCTTTCTAGCTGAACAACATAAAGATTTTTTTTCTCTGATTCTTACGACATATGGTGTCAAGATGATTAAACTCAATTAGAGTTTTTTTTTTTTTTTAGAGATTAAACATTTTGTGGGATGCACAATTATCCCATGTTATTACATGATTTGGACAATTTTGCTGTTACGCGCAGTATATATATAAGTATGTATGTATGACGTGTTCGGCTGAGGAGGGCCGTATTCTATAAATTTGCGGCCATACGGGCTTAAAAGTTTTTGTCAGTTTTGATCGACATTTCTTTTCATGGTTAGCCGTAAGGTATTGTAAACGTAAGACTACCTTACACTTAAGTAAAGTAATAACAATAATAATATTTATTAAGAATTTATTACAGGAAATATCAAATTTACGGCAACATTGTTGACAATTATGTCTTTAGTTACATAACAAATAAATAAAAATAATATAAATTTTGATGCTATATTCGATTTGTTGTTAGGTATTTTTTCATTTTCTCCTTTGTTACTGCCAGCATTTTAGAATATTTTGGCTGCAATGCTAATTTTCCTAAGTTGATCTAACTGAAGCTATTTTGTTTACGCTTTGTTACCTCTCTTTTCCATTATTGTTTTTAGATCGCTTTCTTCCAGTCATTGTGAAATTCAAAAAGAAATCCTGTAAAAAGGAAGATTTTAAATTAATATACGACCAAAAATAAAATGCTTTTGACAAAAAACCTTAATTATTTCACTATAATTATGTAACAATAATGTAATGATATTCCGCAGACAAATCTATGTTTCCTCATCTCATTGAATGGTTACGAACTATAAATCTGAATTGAGCTTGAAATACTGCGTAATCAGTTGTAATATTTTTGTAAAATACTTGAATACGCCCAACACGTTATATATTAACAAACGACCTAGATTCATATAAGAGGCACAATTTTTCTTTAGTAAGACTTCTCTATCTAGGCCGGTTATTAAATTCAGTTTAATAAAATGAAAACAGCGATAGCAGTTAATATTTTTGAATGGGTTTTTTTTTTCACCCGACATTATTATTTATTACTATAAACGCTAAAGTAATCATCAAACTCTAATTGCCGATTGTCATATTCCTAAATAAAATAGGTATAAAAATGCAAACAATGGTGCTGATAATTGTGCTTCTAAAGTTTCTTCTTGGGTGGAAGCCAGCATCGAAGATTGTCTGCCTTCTTATAAGTAACAGATAAAACCAAAAATTTCTTCTTGGTTCACGCCTCCCTTTTCAGCCTCTACAGCCAACATGTGTTCGTCTCGGCTGTGTTGACACTGACGGACCGCTAGAGGCCCACCGGTGGTTGCCACCAGAGGAGCACTGGCGTTGTAGTCGGCGGCCCGCCAAAGAGCCACTGGCGGCTTGCGTATAAGGATGTCTGATAGGTTCATTAAAATTAAATTAGCAGCTGACCTCGGAAATGACTTTCAGTCTGTTGGGAAAAATTGGATTGTTAATATTAACACCCCCAAAACGAAACTGCCCTGTATTAATAAGGATATTTTTTTATACCTTCCATCAGCATGGCCGATGCTATCCACCAGTAAAACAACACACTGCATTTTCTTGGTCTAAGTGACAAGAAAGGGAAAGCTTATATTGAATCAATGGCTAGGTTCGCGATGTCATTCTAGACAATCTTTTCTCGACATAATCTATCTTGCACATTCGTAAGGCCACTATTCGTCCGTGCATTGAATATTATCACCGAATCTGGTCTGTTGCTTCTGCTACGTATCTAAATATTCTTGACAAAATCCAAAAAAGAATCGTCAAAGTTATCAGTCCTGACCTGGCATCTCGGCTTCAGTCACATTCCCTTCACTACTTGTATGAATATTTGCGCGGTAATTGTCCTGATAAGCTTCCGTCGTTGGTACTTCGATTCACGAATTTCAGCGGTACTAGATTGGCAGTTAGGTCTCATAATTTCCCTTTTGAAATTGCTAAATGTAACCATAGCTTCTATGCTAATAGTTTCTTCTCTCGCACTTCCCGATTATCGAACAAAACACTCTTGTGGCTTCATGCCTTCCTGTCAACTTTGATCTTCAAAAGTGCGAATGTAATGTCAATCGTCATCTTCTGTCTCCTTGAAATCACGTTCTTTTATTGTCCTCTCTGTTTCTATCACTCTCATTAGCTCCTTGCATCTTAGTGTATTTTGTGTTCTCAGTATGACGATAAACTACATCTGGCAGCAAGGACTCTGATCGGGAGGTTTTGAGGAGCGTGAAACCACCCATTAATTGTTGTTGTTCCCAGGTCTACCCTGACCCAGGGTGGTAGCACCTGTTAGGGTTCCAACTATGGGCAAATAGTTTACCCTCCAACTTGGCTCTAAACACTGTGAAAGTATAAAAATACATTTTCATAGTAAAAATACCAGTAGACTATTTACATTATTCCGACTAGTGTCCTCATCTTCGTCGCCATATTTATTACAACGTTTCGTCCGTTGTACGCTCCGGCCTTCTTCAGATGGTTGGAATGTCCAACTCAACCTTTTATTTCACTCACTGGGGTAGACTGTTCTAGTTCCACGTGCCAGATACTAAAAATACCAGCAATATATTTTTTGAAAAAAATAAAATTACTATCGATACATTTTTGGAAATGAAATTACTAATGCTCCCAAGAAAATTTCGGCAGTAAATGACCCATGAGGATTTTATGTGTCGCCAAACAAAGAAACCCAAACCGTAGTGGCTTTTATTGTCTTGTTTTGGGGTAAAATGATTATAAAATGATTATGTAAATGATTATAAAGATGGTCGTATCGTTTTTATAAATAATGAAAGATACTGATATATTTCGAACTGATAGGCTCTCCATTTAGTCTTACCAATTAGAATAAAGATGACTAATGATAGGAATCAATTAGTAAGAAATAAGAATAAAATCTAAACGGAAAAACTTAAAAAATAAAATCTAGAAATAAAAATAAAATCTAGACGAAAAACTTGATACCTTGAAGTGTGAGAGGGCCATTCTTAGTCTTGTTATTCATTGCAACTGATCCTCCTCCCGTTATCATAAATCCCACCTTGCCACTGAATTCTGGAGGGAATTTCCTTAGGGTGAGTCTGAACATGTGCAACCCTTTACTCGTTACAAGCCATTCCTTAAAAGAACCAACCATCACCATCTCGTTGAATCATCGACAAATTAGCGCAAAATTAATTCTTCCTTTCTGTCTCCATCTTTGTTGATGTTGTCATAACGTTTCGGTCGTTGTACAACCCGACCTTCTTCAGCTGTCGATCAAAGTATCTTCCAGAGAAATTTGAAAATTATGATAATAAAAACAAAAATGAGGACATTAGTCTGGATGAAAATAATGTAAATAATAAATTGTCCTGTTTCATTCGGTTCTGGTACAATCACCGAACTTTGAGTCTGGTGACTACGTAGAGGGGTGGGTACCGCTTGGAGACACCAGGTACTGTAAGCTTGGATGTGCGGGTAGTGTAATTGAATAACGGGTCGGAATTTAAAATCGGAAAGCCAAGTTTCAATTCCAGTCGCTCTCTTTACAATCGGCTGCTCGGTCAACGTATGCCAAATGTTTCAAGATAAGGAAACAGCTAATATTACCATCACCTTATAAATGTATTTGAAACAATTTTATTATAGAAATACACACACACACACACACACACACACACACACACACACACACACACACACACACACACACACTCTTGATTATGGCATTATATCATATCTTCGAGTTACGTGTGATATCCATTTAAGTTGTTGCTGCTTTTGATTGTTATCAAGTGACGTGTTTTCTGTTATCTGGTACTGTTCATTGTTTGTGCCTCTGTAGCAACAGGCTATGAGCTCCGGAAAAAGGATTGTCCTCACTAAATAACGCCCTGTGCAATTGTTGATGCATCGAGTTTGTTGGCTAAAACAAATTATCTACATAAACAACAGTCTACATTCATTCTTTCTTGGAACGTTATTATCTTTTTCTTTATGTGCCGTGACCCCTCAGGACGTAGGCGATCACGGCCTTCCACAACTCTGTCTTTCTGTTATTTCTCATAAGCCCTATTTCGAAAGTCAATTACACAAGTTCACTAAGTACGTTATACGCTGTTTGCCTCTGTCCCTCTTGCCTTCAATCTCTTTGCCATAGAAATAGCGAAAGAGAATCAAGATAACTTGGACAATTCACCTTTTAATAAATGTGGTTGTGCCCTGGAAAATAATTATTAATTCCTAGCTGTAAAAGTGGAACTAAGGAATGTAGCCTGTCTGGACATTTGCCATAGAAATAGCGAAAGAGAATCAAGATAACTTGGACAATTCATCTTTTAATAAAAGGGATTGTAACATGGAAAATAATCAGTCATAAGGCCACGTAGATGCTTTTTTACTCTGCCAGAGTTGGAAATGGAGCGTTGAGAATACCCAGCTCAAATATAGCAGCAATATTCCATTTTTGTTCTGATCTAGCTCTTGTAAAGTGAGGGCATGGAAACTGGGGAGTAAGGTACCTTTTGAAGCGGTACGAGCGACCGACCATTTTTCAAGCCTCTTTAGCGATACATCGTTTTTTTTTTTTTTATTAGTTCCACTTGAGGTCTGGTTCGAAATTGAGTTCTAACAGACCTTCAAGCTTAATTGAGAGTACAACCTTTCACCAGTAGAAAGTTCAGGGCCTGCTGAACTACAAACAGTTTGGGAGGAGAAGACCGCCCATTATGGAAGAGATTCCACATCATAGAGTGCAAATAGGTACTGGTGTCGGTCAGACTACAATAGAAACGGGCCCTATTTCCGGCTCTTAATCGGTCCTTGAGCAATGGATGGTGACACCATTGAACAAGTGGAAAGTGTCATCATAGGAGGTCGTCGCATAACTATTCAACAACATTCAAGATCAGGGTGAGGTCTGTAGAAAGCGTCATCCATGAACACCTTCAGATGTGGAAAGTATCAGAGCGGTAGGTTCTTCGTTTGTATTCACATTACCAGAAGGAAGCGGCGTTAATTACTCTCACGCTAGCGCCTGTTTTGCAGCGCATCACGCCACTTTGCACCGCCTTAATAAATATAAAAAAAATAGACCGCTATAAACAAATTCTGAAAATTAAAATACCATAAATGCTGGTATTTAAAACTAAATCAATAGTTTTGATGTTAAAAGCAACTAAGGGCAACTAAAATTTTTAAAAAATTTAAAATGATTTGATATCTGTGAAGCGTATTAACAGAGGACAGAAAATGTGACAGCGAAATCCGAAGTAGCATTGGAATAACGAAAGATGTCTTCCAAAAGCTAAGCAAAGTATTAAGAAACCCTATAGCTTGAGTGGCTCTTGGGTCTTGAATTCAGTAAACAATTAGTAAAAAAAATCAACATTCTCCTTGTATTAGATTGGTTAAAAGGAAATTCTACCCAGGCAGTTAGTTCCAGTTTAAGTATCCTCATAATATGGACTTCTTGTTTCAACACTTTATGCCCTTAAAGCGACCCCATTCAGTTTCCCTCTAGCTTGAGTGGCTTTTGGGCATTGTACAACTGGTTAAACAATAGTATAAAAATGTTCATCAAAGTTATATATATATATATATGTTGTCATCCACAGACAGACTGTTTCGCTGTATCACTGCTCATCAGTGTGGTTAGATGTCTGGTAGCCTCTAGCTAGGGTCAAAACCCGGCTGAATTAGCGTCAGTCGAAGAGTCTGCCCTTAAGCCGTTGCCGCACGGCAGGGATGAAGGTGAATTTAAGCGCATTTATTTTTAGATAAACACACGTTGACTGCGAGAACTCGATTCGCTTTACCGAAGAATCTTGCATTATTAGCAGTAACAGTCACTGCTTACAAACTCGCACTTCCTCCCCAGAGAGCTCAACCAAAATAATTTTTTCAGAAGCATAAATTCCCATATTGCACAAATGGAAGTACGTCCATGGAGCCGGGAAGGTCTTCCTCATGCCGACTCTCCCCTTCCTGATCACCACTAACAAAGTAATGAAATGATGAGGTGTAATCTTGGCTGCAGTCCCAACAGACATAGTTCTACAAGAAAGTTAGGCACGAGGGCATATAAACAATTGGATAAATTTGTAGTTACGGGTGGCAGTTATCTGGATTTCAGTTAACCCCTCCCCCAATTTACGTCTCTCTACATCGAATGGAAACGAGCCTGAACAATCACTGATAAACGATTATTAAATATGTTTTTTTTTTTTTTACTTATAGCAAAATTTAAATTCAGAGTAACACTTAATTATAAAACTCACGAAAGCACACACACACACATAGGTAATTTTAATACGTTTATTGCGTTTTTTTTTTCAGGACTTAGCTTAACATAGATTACTCGTCTTTTTATCTTATGTTGTTAATATTTAATCTAAGTTCTGAAAAAAAAATGTATGAAAAATAAATATTAGTATATGTATATGTGACAACACCCTGCATAATTTTTGTCTTCATCCTTTGGTACACCTCTGAGTTTCATGCAAATCACAGAATTGAAAACACACAGTTTGAAAATTTAAATATTAATATTTATAACCAACTGATTAGAGCAGTCCATTTACTTATAATATATATATATATATATATATATATATATATATATATATATATATATATATATATATACACATGAATGAGAACGAATGGAATATAATTCCATCGTTCGTAGCATTTTATTTATACGCATCGAAACACGACTGCAACTGTGTAGCGATTTTGACATGTTTCGTTGTAATACACACGCACACACACACACACACATATATATATATATATATATATATATATATATATATATATATATATATATATATAGAGAGAGAGAGAGAGAGAGAGAGAGAGAGAGTGTAAATATATATACACCAGCCATGGAGAAAGACACGTTGGTTGCCCAGCAACCACTTACATTGACCATCTATGGTATGATACAGAATGCCCTCCTAATGACCTTCCGACCTTGATGCAGGACCGTGATGGTTGGGGGTGATAAACTCGACCGAATACAATGATAAATATATAGGGTTGTGCTTTTGTACGCATGGAGACGGCAACAGTTTTGGAATCACTGCTTTAAATGAAAACTGTGCCGCTTAAATGTACAATGTAACATCTTAAAAATAAATACTTGCTTCAAGAGACTTCTTTATTATTTTCTTATTTTCTAATTACATTTATTTTCTTTTTAAAACAATACGTAAGTGTGCCTTGAAGTTAAATAAACTGTCGAGAATCACTGGGCTAGATCGCCATTTTGTTTCTGTTCATGCTAGACGTGTCCTTCGTTGTTGCCATATTTGTTCAAAAGATTCTTACACCTGTAGACCATGTTGAGCGTGTCGCTAGCAAGCCTACCTCGTAAAAACCTACTTGCTACGGAAGCCAGAGCAGTAACACCCACTGTGGCGTTCTACTCCACAGGGTGTCGATTATTGCTACTTGATCCCCATATCACCTTTACAAACTGGCATCCATTGGAGGAAGTATAATACTATGTAACAAGAAACCGTGTCAAACACCATTTGTTTTATTTTGGGTATCAGAATACTTCTTTAGTATTTTCACCACCAACCTGCACCAATCTTGATGGTATTTCATCACCAACGAGCAGGCCCTAAACCAGCATCAATCTCAAATGGAACACGTATTGTCATCGGAAAAGAAGCGGAAAGAATGATCTGTTCCTTGTATCACTCCTGGAATTACCTAACTCTCGCTGCCACGCCCTATCTTTACATCTGAGTCATATCAAACCAAGAATGCAGCCATGGCTGGATTGGTGCTACCCAATCTTCGCTGTCTAGCCTGGACAGATTTCAAAAGCGATTACGTGGCCATGTGGGTGATGAATTATTCTACATCCTGCAAGCCTTATCCAACAGATGAAATCTTTGTAGCCTCCCTTTACTCTATCGCTAATTACTATGACATATGTTCGAACTAGCTACCTTCCGTAGTTCCACCAGAGACTAAAATTTGAGGTACAAATTACATCATTTCCTATGCGTTTTTGATTAATGCGTATCTTTTAATGAACACACAATAACCCTCTACCTTGAGTGGCCCTTGAGCCTTGGTTAACAATCAGTAAATAAAAAAAAGTATTTTTTGTGGGTATATCGTGTACATAAGCTTTTGTGTGTGTCTAAGGTGAAATATATTTAATTTCTTTTTCAATTTTAGTGTTTTTAGATCTTTATATCTGGAAAAGCGAGAGATGATTTCAGAAAAGTCTGTAGTCGATGATGATAACCAAATTAAAATAAGCCAGGTTGCACAGCACGGGACATCGCAGAATTCTTCAATATATATCAGATGAGCGTTGTAAGGAATTTGAAGACGCTTGGAAACTTGAAACATTAAAATATTTGGGTAGCTTACGATTCAACGAAAAAATAGAATGGGCATTATTTCTCTTTGCAGTTCGCTTCTCAAACGCAACAAAACAAACGCATTTGTGACAAAAAAAACGATAACAGGAAATGAAAAGTGGGTTGTTTACAACAATGTGCAGCGAAAGATTGTCGTGTTTTCATCAGAATAGCGCATGACCTCACGTCATAAAAAATTGGCACAGCTGAAATGTCCAACGACAGAGGCCGTACTTACCCGACTTTGTACCTTCAGATTTTCACTTATTTCGATCCTTTTGTGATGTCAACGAATACTTGTTGTCACTTTTGTAATACTCGTTGTAGTAGAGACTTTGCAATCGCAGATACAACTATATTAACGCCGTTGAACAATACTGGTGTCAGACGCCTTTGAATATCAATCGCACTAAATAGAACTTACTCGATAATACTCACTCGAATAGTAACCACCGTATAGTGATCTGTACAGAGAAATAGTATAGTGAATAGAGTGGAGAATAACGGTTCGTCTAGTAATAGAGGATAGAGTAGAAATAGTTATCCGAATAGTAATAGAGGTTAGACTAAAAATGGCGATCGATCTAGACGTCATGCGACTTCCTATGTATGTGTTTCCTCTATAGTTATGTGATCCATTTAATTCAATAAGGGAATTGCCTGTGTTTTCTCACTGGCGATCTATGTTCAAACTCAAGTGTCGGCAGCGAAACTTTATTCCTATATAACAGATTCCTATAAAATTCTTTTAATGGAAAGAGCTTCAATTCTTTAGAAACCAGTAAAACCAATTAGGCCAGTTCATCACCCAGACAGGTTCCAAATTCTAGAAGAATGAAATCCTAAAGTTGACTAAAAGATGGTGAAAAACAGTGAAACAAAAAGATACATATTTAGTTGGCTATATCTACATACAAATATCTAAATTTATTGTCTTTGTAATTCATCTAATAAACGCTCAGAACTTTTGTTTTGTCCTAACCCAATATTTGATGTTTTTTCCCCAGGCAACATCAGGTATTTCAACGAGTTCTAAAATAGTTTTTCAGAGATCGCTCATCATTCTGTTCTATGCTTTAACGAGATAGATAAACATAACATTCAATGGGAACAATCAATTCGGTAAACTGCAATTCTGTGGATTCGGCCAGTTTAGTCAGTGGGTGGATGGTTGGCTTTCTTTGTTTACATCGCTAAGATTTATTCTCCTCAACAAAATGGACGAACGCTTTTACCTTTACTGTTAACCTTGAAAATAGACACATGACATGAAACAGTTCCTTCAAGAATTTCTATTCGAAGCACCTAGTCTTTTAATAACCCAGACAAAAATTCTATGTATACGTATACATAACACTGCTTATACCTTGTGAGAAAAAAAAAACGTTCATAGTTTACTGAATATAAAGAACCTCAGATCTAAAATTGGGTATAAAAATAAACTCTAAAATTATAACAGGGGGCGTCCAGAAAGTAAGATACAAATATTTACAAGGGATATTCGAGAAGTAAGATACGAATATTTAGGAGGGATGTCCGAGAAGTAAGGTACGGACATTTAGGAGGTATGTCCGAGAAGTAAGGTACGAACATCTAGGAGGTACGTCCGAGAAGTAAGGTACGAACATTAAGGAGAGATATCCGAGAAGTTAGGTACGGACATTTAGGAGGGATGTCCAGAAGTAAGGTACGAACATCTAGGAGGGATATCCGAGAAGTTAGGTACGGACATTTATGAGGGATATCCGAGAAATTAGGTACGGACATTTAGGAGTGATGTCTAGAAGTAAGGTACGGACATTTAGGAGGGATGTCCGAGCAGTTAGGTACGGACATTTATGAGGGATATCCGAGAAACGGACATTTATGAGGGATATCCGATAAGTGAGGTACGAACATCTAGGAGGGATGTCCGAGAAGTAAGGTACGGACATTTAGGAGGGATATCCGAGAAGTAAGGTACGGACATTTAGGAGGGATATCCGAGAAGTTAGGTACGGACATTTAGGAGGGATGTCCATAAGTAAGGTACGGACATCTAGGAGGGATGTCCGTAAAGAAAGGTATCAATATTCATACCTTGGGCTGTCTATCTCATAATCTATTTTCTTATAAGTAATACCTTTCTTCTTACTTTTCTCTTTTACTATGTCACCATCCTCTACCCAGTGTTCTAAAAATAGAACCCGATATAAAACTTTCCAAAACTATGAAAGCAACGATGGCAACTACTCTGAATCTACCATAAAAATGAAAACATCCTTTATCAAGAGTTCCAAGAAATAAGATTCATGATAAACCTTTCTAAAAGAGAAACTATGATCTGGAATTGGAACGAAAGCAGTGATGGCACCGAAACTGAATTCATTAAAAAAAAATCAGCAAGTGCAATTAGTAAATGCTAAACACTTCAGATACCTTGAATGAAGCCTTACCGAGTACGATGCTTCTTCTGACCTCATAGACTGATGTTAAAGAAACACACAGAGCACTTGTCAAATATCATAAACTACTTGAAGGCTTTCAACTGCAGCAAAAACTAAAATAGATATTACATTTAAATCGCAAAGAAAATAATGGCATAATCAAGATATTAACTTTCTCCCCCTTCAATATTGGAAAGAGCAATAAATAATTAGTGGACATGAAAAACCTATTTTCCTGAAAAATTGTTTTGATAGAAAAGTTTTATAACTTTTATCCGACAGTAACAATGGCTGCACGGCTAATGAATGCTGGGTGTTTCTTTATAAGGAAACAGCTAATATGGCCATTACCGTTACCCTTGTCTAGAGCTACAATGTTTAGGAAGTGTTTGAAAATCTTGACCGCCCACGTCGTGAAGGGAAACGGCGCATAAAAGATGTTATGGGTTTGCACAAGTTTCCAGCACTTTTTTTTTTTTTTTGAAAGCTAAAAACAGAAAGCACAAATGAAAGCCGATTTTAGGCTGGAGACCTTTTCCCATGAGTAAATGATTTCACATCGAAGCTGAATAGAAAATAACTGAATATCTTTAGATTCAAATGAGGGCCTATGCCCAAATCATGTTTAAAAACCGGCTCACGTACGATCATATCTCGTCTGGTAATCAACGTCGGCCCTGGTCAGTACCTAGACAGGTGGCCGCTTGGGAATACCACGTGCTATGGGGCACCTTGGGGTGGTGTAATGGTTAGCAAGCTTGTCTTGCTAGCACAATTATGACTGAGTAGTGAGTTCGATCCTCACTGGGTGCCCCATAATTTCGGCCTCGTGTCACATCTGAGCTACGCTTAGTAAATCACCACGTGCTGTGAATGTGCAGGTGATATCATGGATAATCGTTCGGAATTGTTAATCAGGAAAGCCGAGTTCCAATTCCCGTTGGGTTCGTTATATTCTCTTACGCGCAAATACCCTTGAGAAAGGTATGAATCCACCTCTTCCCCCCCCCAGCTATAGGTTAATTATTGAGCGTTGTATGGCTAAATTATTATTAGCTCTGAAATTTTTGAAAATCCAAAAAATATATAGTCTGACTTTGAATCTTACATATCTATAATTCTACGATTCGTCCATGCTTAAAATATTGCTGCCACATATGGCCCGCTGCCTCTGCTCTTTACTTTGATCTCCTTGATAAAATCCAAAGAAGAATCAGCTATATTATTGGTCCTGATCTGGCAGCTCAGCTTCAGTCACTTCCCCACCGCTGTAAGGTTACCTCTCTTTTCTATAAATACTTTCATGGCAATTGTTCAGATGAATTCTTCGCTATAGTAACTAGATTTATTTAATTTAAGCTCAGTACTAGAATGGCGTCAAGATCTCATCAATTTAGAGTTGAGCTGGTTAGATTTAGCCGTAAGTTCTATGCTAACAGTTTCTTTTGTCGCACTTCTCACTTGCGAATCTCCCTTCCGGCTCCATGCTTTCCAGCAAATATTAATCTGCAAAAATCTAAATGCAATCTCAATCGCTATCTGCTGTCCTTCTGGTTACTCTTTCCTCTTCCCGCTCATTATTAATGTTTCGGTTCCTAATTCTTCTACACCCAGTAACCCCCTGTGACTTAGTGGCTTTCAAGCTTTGCGTGGGTTGATACCGATTAAAAAAACCTCAATCCCCTTATTAATGCCGACATGATTTTTATTGCTGGTAATCTTTTTTTTCAAAAATGTATTGCTGGTATTAAAACCTATTTTTATACTTTCATTGTGTTTTGACCTCAATTTGGGGGGCTAATTATTTGCCCATAGCTGGGACCCTAACAGGTGCTACCATCCCGGGTCAGGGTGGACTTAGGAACACCATCAATTAAGAGGTGGTTCCACGCTCCTCAAAAACTCCCGATCAGAGGGCTTGCTGTTCATTGTAGTTTATCGTCTGACCCAGGAAGCGGATGTAGTTTATCGTCTGACCCAGGACGCGGATGTAGTTTATCGTCTTACCCAGGACGCGGATGTAGTTTATCGTCTGACCCAGGAAGCGGATGTAGTTTATCGTCTTACCCAGGACGCGGATGTAGTTTATCGTCTTACCCAGGAAGCGGATATAGTTTATCGTCTTACCCAGGACGCGGATGTAGTTTATCGTCTGACCCAGGAAGCGGATGTAGTTTATCGTCTTACCCAGTCTAGTTTATCGTCCCCAGGACGCGGATGTAGTTTATCGTCTTACCCAGGAAGCGGATATAGTTTATCGTCTTACCCAGGACGCGGATGTAGTTATCGTCTGACCCAGGACGCGGATGTAGTTTATCGGACGCGGATCTGACCCAGGAAGCGGATGTAGTTTATCGTCTTACCCAGGACGCGGATGTAGTTTATCGTCTTACCCAGGAAGCGGATATAGTTTATCGTCTGACCCAGGACGCGGATATAGTTTATCGTCTTACCCAGGACGCGGATGTAGTTTATCGTCTTACCCAGGACGCGGATTTAGTTTATCGTCTGACCCAGGACGCGGATGCGTCTGACCCAGGAAGCGGATATAGTTTATCGTCTGACCCAGGACGCGGATGTAGTTTATCGTCTTACCCAGGACGCGGATGTAGTTTAGCGTCTGACCCAGGAAGCGGATATAGTTTATCGTCTTACCCAGGACGCGGATATAGTTTATCGTCTTACCCAGGAAGCGGATATAGTTTATCGTCTTACCCAGGACGCGGATCGTTTATCGTCTTACCCAGGACGCGGATGTAGTTTATCGTCTTACCCAGGACGCGGATGTAGTTTATCGTCTTACCCAGGACGCGGATGTGGTTTATCGTCTTACCCAGGAAGCGGATATTTATCGTCTGACCCAGGACGCGGATATAGTTTATCGTCTGACCCAGGACGCGGATATAGTTTATCGTCTGACCCAGGACGCGGATGCGTCTTACCCAGACGCGGATGTAGTTTATCGTCTTACCCAGGACGCGGATTTAGTTTATCGTCTGACCCAGGACGCGGATGTAGTTTATCGTCTTACCCAGGACGCGGATGTAGTTTATCGTCTTACCCAGGAAGCGGATGTAGTTTATCGTCTGACCCAGGACGCGGATATACGTCTTACCCAGGACGCGGATGTAGTTTATCGTCTTACCCAGGACGCGGATGTAGTTTATCGTCTTACCCAGGACGCGGATGTAGTTTATCGTCTTACCCAGGACGCGGATATAGTTTATCGTCTTACCCAGGACGCGGATGTAGTTTATCGTCTGACCCAGGACGCGGACGTAGTTTATCGTCTTACCCAGGATATAGTTTATCGTCTGACCCAGGACCGGATATAGTTTATCGTCTGACCCAGGACGCGGATATAGTTTATCGTCTTACCCAGGACGCGGATGTAGTTTATCGTCTTACCCAGGATGCGGATTTAGTTTATCGTCTGACCCAGGACGCGGATGTAGTTTATCGTCTTTACCCAGGACGCGGATTTAGTTTATCGTCTGACCCAGGACGCGGATTTAGTTTATCGTCTTACCCAGGACGCGGATGTAGTTTATCGTCTTACCCAGGACGCGGATGTAGTTTATCGTCTGACCCAGGACGCGGATGTAGTTTATCGTCTGACCCAGGACGCGGATGTAGTTTATCGTCTGACCCAGGACGCGGATATAGTTTATCGTCTTACCCAGGACGCGGATGTAGTTTATCGTCTTACCCAGGACGCGGATGTAGTTTATCGTCTTACCCAGGACGCGGATTTATTTATCGTCTGACCCAGGACGCGGATGTAGTTTATCGTCTGACCCAGGACGCGGATGTAGTTTATCGTCTGACCCAGGAAGCGGATATAGTTTATCGTCTGACCCAGGAAGCGGATCTAGTTTATCGTCTGACCCAGGACGCGGATGTAGTTTATCGTCTTACCCAGGACGCGGATGTAGTTTATCGTCTTACCCAGGACGCGGATGTAGTTTATCGTCTTACCCAGGACGCGGATGTAGTTTATCGTCTGACCCAGGACGCGGATGTAGTTTATCGTCTTACCCAGGAAGCGGATATAGTTTATCGTCTTACCCAGGACGCGGATGTAGTTTATCGTCTGACCCAGGACGCGGATATAGTTTATCGTCTTACCCAGGACGCGGATGTAGTTTATCGTCTTACCCAGGACGCGGATTTAGTTTATCGTCTGACCCAGGACGCGGATGTAGTTTATCGTCTGACCCAGGACGCGGATGTAGTTTATCGTCTTACCCAGGACGCGGATGTAGTTTATCGTCTGACCCAGGAAGCGGATATAGTTTATCGTCTGACCCAGGACGCGGATGTAGTTTATCGTCTTACCCAGGACGCGGATGTAGTTTATCGTCTTACCCAGGACGCGGATGTAGTCTTACCCAGGACGCGGATGTATTTATCGTCTGACCCAGGAAGCGGATATAGTTTATCGTCTGACCCAGGACGCGGATATAGTTTATCGTCTGACCCAGGACGCGGATGTAGTTTATCGTCTTACCCAGGACGCGGATTTAGTTTATCGTCTGACCCAGGACGCGGATGTATCGTCTTATCGTCTTACCCAGGACGCGGATTTAGTTTATCGTCTGACCCAGGACGCGGATGTAGTTTATCGTCTTACCCAGGTCGCGGATGTATCGTCTGACCCAGGACGCGGATGTAGTTTATCGTCTGACCCAGGAAGCGGATATAGTTTATCGTCTGACCCAGGACGCGGATGTAGTTTATCGTCTTACCCAGGACGCGGATGTATTTTATCGTCTGACCCAGGAAGCGGATATAGTTTATCGTCTGACCCAGGACGCGGATTTATCGTCTTACCCAGGACGCGGATGTAGTTTATCGTCTTACCCAGGACGATCGTCTGACCCAGGACGCGGATATTTTATCGTCTTACCCAGGACGCGGATGTAGTTTATCGTCTGACCCAGGACGCGGATGTAGTTTATCGTCTTACCCAGGACGCGGATGTAGTTTATCGTCTGACCCAGGAAGCGGATATAGTTTATCGTCTGACCCAGGACGCGGATATAGTTTATCGTCTGACCCAGGAAGCGGATGTAGTTTATCGTTTATTTAGTTTATCGTCTGACCCAGGACGCGGATGTAGTTTATCGTCTGACCCAGGACGCGGATTTAGTTTATCGTCTGACCCAGGACGCGGATGTAGTTTATCGTCTGACCCAGGAAGCGGATATAGTTTATCGTCTGACCCAGGACGCGGATATAGTTTATCGTCTGACCCAGGAAGCGGATGTAGTTTATCGTCTTACCCAGGAAGCGGATGTAGTTTATCGTCTGACCCAGGACGCGGATGTAGTTTATCGTCTTACCCAGGAAGCGGATGTTTATCGTCTTACCCAGGACGCGGATGTAGTTTATCGTCTTACCCAGGAAGCGGATGTAGTTTATCGTCTTACCCAGGACGCGGATTATCGTCTTACCCAGGAAGCGGATGGTTTATCGTCTTACCCAGGACGCGGATGTAGTTTATCGTCTGACCCAGGAAGCGGATATAGTTTATCGTCTGACCCAGGAAGCGGATCTAGTTTATCGTCTTACCCAGGACGCGGATGTTTTATCGTCTGACCCAGGAAGCGGATATAGTTTATCGTCTGACCCAGGAAGCGGATCTTTTATCGTCTCTAGTTTATCCTTACCCAGGAAGCGGATGTAGTTTATCGTCTTACCCAGGACGCGGATGTAGTTTATCGTCTTACCCAGGAAGCGGATGTAGTTTATCGTCTTACCCAGGAAGCGGATATAGTTTATCGTCTTATGTAGTTTATCGTCTTACCCAGGAAGCGGATGTAGTTTATCGTCTTACCCAGGACGCGGATGTAGTTTATCGTCTGACCCAGGAAGCGGATGTAGTTTATCGTCTGACCCAGGACGCGGATGTAGTTTATCGTCTGACCCAGGACGCGGATGTAGTTTATCGTCTGACCCAGGAAGCGGATATAGTTTATCGTCTTACCCAGGACGCGGATGGTTTATCGTCTGGGACGCGGATGTAGTTTATCGTCTGACCCAGGACGCGGATGTAGTTTATCGTCTGACCCAGGACGCGGATGTATGTGGATGTACATCTGTGTATGTCTATATTTGTGCGTGTTGGGTGTACATTTGTACACTGTATTAGCATTTATTTCTGCGTATGTTTGCGTACACAGGTTATTATAAATGCGCATATCTGCATAAGCACACCTTTGTATGTGTGCCTCTTTACGTGTGCGTGTGTATGTATGTGTGTATACATTAGAGAGGGTTCCTGCTTACGTTCGTAGATATACGTATATAAGCTCGTATGAATGTATGCGTGTTCCTACCACTGTACGTGTGTGTACGCTTGTATGCAAGGGCGTAACAGTTTATGTCTATATTCCAGCTTGTGTGTGTGCGTGTATGTGTTAGTACGTATGCGTGTGTTAGCATGTGTGTGTTCGTGACTCTGTAGGTCTGTGTTTGCATGAATGCATATGCGTGTGGATGTCTGTATATTTGCGCGTTTGGGTGTCTGCTCGCGCATGCGTCATTACGTAAGTGTGTTTTTTCGAACACTCTTAAGGCTACCTACATGCCATATGTCCCCATCGTTCAAGAAAACCACGCCTATACCCGAAAGGACAATGGCGGGTCACGGGTGAGCCGGCTCTCCAATGTTGTCCCACATTTAAAATTATTTCATCTTCTTTTTTTAGACGGTTTTTCTCTATGCAAACACTTGTGCCTGAACGTAACATATGGCCCGTGAGTGCCTCCCACATCCTTTGCTTTTTAACGATACGAAATTCTCCACACATTCTTGGAATGTCTCCTCCTGGTTCTGTGTGTGGCCAAAAAGTTTTGAAAAAAAAAAGAAAGGTGAGCGGGTAGGGAAAACGGGTAGCCAACTGCGAACAGACAGAAGTCCATTAAGGTATTTCTGTCTTTCTTTCTTTCTTATATATATATATATATATATATATATATATATATATATATATATATATATATTCTTATTCAACTTGTAAGGGAAAATCTATTGGAGTCCAAGCGAAAAAAGGGTGATATTGCGTTGTGAGAGAGGTAAAAAAATCTGAATATAGTGTGAAATGAAGGGCTGAGACGGGACCTTTTTTAAGAGGAATTTTAAAGCTTTCGTATCACCCAGAGACGAGAACGTATGCTTACAGAACTACAATGCATGTATAGATGTTTACGAAGCTTAATTTACACAAAGACTGAAAAAAAAAATAGCGTAAAGATGCGAAGCGAGACAAAAAAAAATTTATAGAAATTTAAATCTTTGATATCATAGAGAAATATGTTGAAAAGGCCATGATATCCAGATAGGATTTATAAGACAAATGCGTTGAATTCTTATTCACACACAACAAAGACAAGCAAATGCTAAAATCATATATATCTCTTTATTTATTTGACGTCTGTCTTCCTCTGAATGATCTATCTATCTATCTATCTATCTATCTATCTATCTATCTATCTATCTATCTATCTAATCAATTCATAATCTAATTCAATTTATCTATCTATCCTAAGAATAAAAAAGGTTTGTTTGTCACCGTTCGTTTTATTGCCACAATCACTAATTGTGCGTTATTTTCTATTCATCTATTTACATAGATAGATAGATAGATAGATAGATAGATAGATAGATAGATAGTGAGAGAGAGAAAGAGAGAGAGATGAACAGACAAACCGATATAAACAAAAGCATTACAATAATTTATTAAACAAATACCGGAAAATTATCATTCCCTTTCATGATTGCCTATGGAGCGACATTAGAAATACTGAAATGAAATATAGATATAGATGGAAATTATTTACTTTTTGTTGTTGCTGTTGTTGCTGTTGTTGTTGTAGTTCTTCTTCTTCTTCTTCTTCTTCTTCTTCTTCGTCGTCGTCGTCGTCGTCGTCGTCGTCGTCTTCTTCAAAACAATCACTATCAAAATGTTCTTACAACCTACATCACGGAAAGTTTAGATTCTTTTTTATTATCATTATTCATTTCATGAACTTTTATAAACTAGTCCGGACCATTAAACAGGGAAGTCGTTAAGTGAGTATCGTCCCAGTAGAAGAATGGTCGTTATTCACAACTAAACAGAGATTTCTATTAATTCTCTGTGCAACAAGATTATATACCGTTGATTCAAATTCCGACCGCGTTCATTATGTTCAATTTCTAGCAAATGCCTTGAGAAAACGTATTTTTCCCCAAGTGATTTTACATTTCGTCTGCGGTTAAGAGAGACCTCCCCTACCGGATGTCAGAGTATTTTTTTTTAATCACTTCACTCCAAAGGGATACTAGGATGAAAAGGAACCGGAAACCTAATCTTAAAGAGGAAACAAGAGAAAAGCCTCTACTCCTGTTCAAAAGACAAGTGAGGAGTGTGAACCAGGCGTGAGTACTTACGACTTGTTCATTATTACTCTTTTGTATCAACTCGTATGTTGATCATAGATTGAAATAAAGCCACTCAGACGCATGGGGTTACTGAATGTGAAAAAATCTGAGAAAACCTTCTTTAGGCGAAATGGTAATAAAAAAAGACCAAGATTCAAGGAAACAGAACATGATTGACGTTGCATTTACGATTTAGTACATTGTAGTTGGCAGGAAATCAAGTAGCTTAACGGCTCGGATTGAGGAATCGGAGAGTCGAGTTCGAATTACAGTCGAATCCATTACATTATTTACGTGCTAATACCTTTGGGAAAGGTATAAATACTCTTCTTCTCCTCCAGCTATTGGTAAATAGTAGAACAAACCTGATTATATAGCCTTGGATGGCAACTGGTCTACCGCAGAAAGAAATGGCAACCTACTGCGGGAAAAATCTGCCTCGTCAGTCATGTATCGAAAGAAACATGATCGCTTAAGCGTGCATCACGCATGACACATAACTGACTGGAAGAGAGTTCTAGAAGCGAGAAGTGCGAGAGAATAAGCAATTAGAATATAACGTACGGTTTCATTTTGCAATTTCAATGGTAAAATGATGAGACCTAACTGTCAATCTAGTGCAGCGTTTAAATTCATTAACTCTAATGATTACATATATAGCCATACTGTAAATTCTGAAAGTGTACATTATATGACGGCGTACAAGGCGACGTTTTAACCTTAAAAATCCCCTCAAAAATAGGGGTCGTCTTATAGCCCATCTATAAAATGTGAAGCTTAAATTATGTGGTTTATGGTAAGTTGTTAGCATGGGAGATTTTTGACGTTAGGATAACCTCTACCTCGCCTCATGTTTTAGATCTTGTTGAACAAGAACACAATTGGATATGTGTCGCAACAAACCCTTCAAAGATCGCATTGATGAACAGTAGGACGAATGGATAGTTAGCGCGGAAAAGTCATTCGGGCTACCGTAATAGTCTACCGAAAACACAGTACCATCTAATGAGGTATTGTGGTACTTAATTGATAAGAAAATATGCATAATACATTTTAAAATATAATTTGGGGATCGTCTTGTACGGCGAATATAACCTACATTTTAACCTGGAACTTTGAGGACATCTTATACGCCCAGTTGCCCTGTACACCAGCATATACGCTATATACACATTTGTTGGACATTATTTACTGAAGGAAAGCGTTACAATTATTTATAAAACAAATGATGACCTCATCACTCGGGAAATGCTTTTTTTTTCTCAAAGCCTTGTCCTTAAATATTCAACGATGGCTCATCTATATTTTTCCGTCCTGGGTACGACAATAAACTACCCATAAGAAGTTGATATAACAGTTCAAAGTATATGGGTGGCGCTTTGATTTTCAGTTGTGTTATGGGAGTGAATTGATTCCTTTTATGGGGTTTAATAACGTATTTTGCTTGAGAAGAAAAAAAAAGGCGGGTAGTTGGGTGCCCAAAATACTTACGTTGGACCAGCGATATGAAACTCTTTGCGTGTTCCCCTCTTTCATTCTAAATCAACCTACCTACATATATATTAGTATCACTCTAGTTCCTTACGGTCTTACTCTCTATATAATTTTTATTTCTCTCTCTCTCCCTCTCTCTCTCTAGATATATAGCAATAACTATGAGCAGTCTGAGAGACAGATATTGTTTTGACACAAGACAATAACATGAGGTCATTCCTCGGTCCAGTGACCTTTCTCGGAGTCGGAGACTATTATATCATGAATTAGTCGAGGGGGTCGCGAAAGATCCTCTTTGTGACCTGCTCAGCTTGTCGGCATCAGTTGCGCTCTTTTTGGATTTGGGCGCCAGAGAGGAATCATCTCAGCAACCCCAAGTTTTCGCTTAGCTGGCGATTAATTCGGAATGTGCTACCTCTCAATGACGTAACCTTCAGATTTGCCAGATTGTCATCGGTATGACCTTGGCTTAGAAGAAACGGCTTCTCACGCCATCTACCATTTCTGGGATTATTTCGGCAAGTTGACGGCTCGTATCGCTACCGATCGTCTCGTGTCCATTGATCTCGAGTACGTGTGTGACAATGTGTCGCTCCCGTTTTCCGGGGTAAAACAGATGGTGCTTTTCACGTTGCAAGCCGTGGCAAGAATGGTGGTGTGGACGTCGTGAAAGGAGGGAATCTTGCGGGATGAACGTTATTCGCATCATAATCTTTTTTTTTTAAAGCGTGAAAATCAAATCGGATCGAAAGCGTTTGATCCCGACAGATTTCAGCGAAATTTGTGTGACTTTGTCGAGCTTGGCTCGTGAGGACGGGGCTAGCCTTGATTTTCTATTTTAAGTCCACTTGATGCAACGGGGCGGTTTCCTGTGGCCCCTCTCTCCGGTTAAGTTAGGCACTATTTTATTTCCTAGTTAATGTGAATAAGTGTTGTTCCCTGCCTGTTCCCGGCATTGTTTCCTGTTATGATCCATGTTGAGATTCCCAACTTGGCCAGTTTGTTTTTGTCCCCTGTTTAAATCTTGGCTTGGTCAGCCTTTTTTTTTCCCATTCTGTCATTTTTTCCCTCCCCATTTTATTAGTGAGTGTGCTTCTTGATTTTTCCTATCGGCAGAATACAGCGGCCACTCTTATTATTCTGAGGGGTGGGTGGGTCCTACTAAGATTTGTTTTCCTTTTAGTTTTATTTGTTATATTTTAGTTTGTTTTCTGGGTTGTTTTGTAGGTCTCCCGCGAATATGAGGTGTTTTGGTGTATGTAGGATTGAGAGTTGATGGATAAGTTCTTGTGCTGAATGAGTAAATTGTAATGAGTGAATGGGTCGTGATTCCGATTAACTAAGATAGCTAAGGATGACCAACCTCTCTCCCATCCACTTTTTCGGCCATGTGCCAAAGTTTCTGTTTCATCAGAAATAAATATATTAAATATTTGCTTTCTAACAATGCTTCCATGTCGACATCGCTCCCATGGAATACTAACGTCGTTCATATACTGTTTAAATAAGGGGTCGGCAACCCCCGTACCCCGGGCCACATCCGGCCCGTGAAGGATTTTTGTCCTGTCCGCCAGGTTAATACCTGTATAATAATTATCTAATTAATTTGTGGAGTAAGTGGCAGAAAAATTGAGTGGAGTTAATCGACTTACAATGCGACGATTTTTTCAAACAAAATTTAGTTCGGAATCCACTGCTGACTTTTACAAGAAATACGTTTTGCCGAGCGGAAAATACAAAAGCCTATTGAATAATGTGAAAAAGATGATATCATTATCTGGAAATACATATGGTGGTTTTCTATGCGGGGCTTAGATGTGGTAAATGGCCGAAAGTACAGGGCCTCTGCTAAGGATCGGACTCACTGTTCAGTCGTAATTGTTCTAGTGAGACATGCTTGTTGACTATTACAGCACGTCGAGATGTCCAATTAGGAAGTATATATGCCTGTGACCATTTTTTTTTTCGAAAATGAAATATACTAAAAGTCGTTTAAGAACAAGGTTGGGTGATGACCACCTGGATGATGCTTTACTCCTGTTATCGACAAATATTTCACCTGATGTCGAGAAGTTATCAAACAATAAGCAGAAACAAGTGTCTCAATAAATAATTCACCATTTCAAACTGTATTTCGTTTGTAGTTAGGAATTTGCATTTTTTGTCAATTGTCTTAATTGTTGTCCTGTTATTCCTGTAGTAAAATAAGGAACCTTGCTTAAATAATACAATGTAACCCGGATATAAGAGACCCGGATATAAGAGAAACCCGGATATAAGAGAGATTTTCTCTGGTCCCAAATTAGAGCCTGTGTTAATGTATATAAAATAGACCAAACCCGGATATAAGAGAAACCCGGATATAAGAGACTCTTTCTCCGGTCCCGACAACTCTCTTACATCCGGGCTACGCTGTATAACATTAAATTCGTTGTTTTACTTTAAACTTACAGACCAAAGTAGCGTTCTAGGCAGAGCAGTCTGAGGTGGAGAACATTCGTTATTATACATTTGATATCGTGGCCTTCCTCAGAAACAAGCTTAGCTTTCTGGCACGATCTCCCCAAAAGGCTGCTGACCCCTGATTTAAATAGACGCTTACGGTAATGGAAAAGTTAAAGTTTGTATCAAATAATATATTTTAGCAGGGCAAAAATTAAATATATTTTAATAGTAAAATGATGTATCTTAACAGAGGAAGATGTTAGGTTTTAACAGGGGAAATTTCAAATACTATATTTTCACAAAGGAAATATTTTAACAGGGAAAAATTAAATACCCCATTTTAACAGGGGAAACAATGCCCTATTTTAACAGGGTAAAGTTAAATACTATATTTTAACATAGGAAAAGAAAAATGCTTTATTTTAACAAGAGAAAAGTTAAATACTATATTTTAACAGGGTAAAATTAAATACTATATTTTAACATAGGAAAAGAAAAATGCTTTATTTTAACAAGGGAAAAGTTAAATACTATATTTTAACAGGGTAAAATTAAATACTATATTTTAACATAGGAAAAGAAAAATGGTTTACTTTAACAAGGGTAAAGTTAAATACTATATTTTAACAGGGGGAAAGACAAATGCACTATTTTTACGGGTAAAGTTAAAAATGCTTATTTTTCACAAGGGAAATCTTAAACGCAATGTTTTAACAGGGTAAAGTTATATTTTATATTTAAACGGGGATGTTTACGGTATGTTTAACAGGGATAAGTGAAATCAGGCCAGTATGAAATAGGACCTGCGGGCCGCAGAAGGCCCACGAGACTATCAACTATATCTTGCAATGTGTTTTCATATTCATCAAAGTCGGCGACGAGAAATTAAATCTTTGAAATCATAACTTATTCAAAAAAAGAAAATTTACATATCCGGGAAGTGTTCTAACAGAGGTCAGACAGTGCAGTACTGAAACCCGAGGGCACATTGGTATAGTCATATATGCCTTCCAAAAGCTAAGCAGGATATTAAGAAACACGTAAACTTCGTTAGAAACAAAGAAAAGAGTACTAAACTGTTACGTGATATCTGTCCTCCAATGTACCAGTGAATGATAGACAACCTCCTCAAAGATGAAGAAAAGACTTGAAACAACGGAAATGTAGCTCTACAGTAGAATGCTAAAAATACAATGGAGCGAATCTGTGAGCCAAAGATTAAGTTCCAGAGAAAATGGAAACAAAAATGGAACTTATACAGGAAGAGACAGCTGAAATTTCTAGGATACATAATGAGGAAAGAGGGCTTGGAAAATCTGGTACTCACAGGAGAGACTGAAGGCAAGGGAGACAGAGGAAAACAATGCATAACGTACTTAGTGAGTTTGACTAAATGGATGGAAACGGGGTTTGGGAGAAATAAAAAGACAAAATTTATTAAGAGCTACAAAGGACAAGAAGTTGTGGAGAGCCATAATCACCTACATCCTGAAGGGACACGGTACATGAAGAAGAAGAAGAAGAAGATCCCACGTTTCGTTTACTTTGCTAGCCTCTCGATGCTCTATGGCAAATATTCAGACGAGTTACACACCTTCGTTTCACCAGTCTAGATCTTCACAGCTAAGACCCGTCAGGGCAAGAGTGAGCCATAATCGCCTACATCTTGAAGGGTCTTGAAGAAGAGTCTATTCAACCAATACACCACTGTCTTTGTCCGTCCTGGGTATGACGATAGACTACATCCAGCTGCAAGGAGGTTTTGAGTAACCAGCTCTTAATTTCTTTTTTCCCATGTTCACCTTTACCCTGGGTGGTAGCACCTGTTATCGTCCCAAATATGGACAAATAATTAACCTCTCAAACTGGTGTCAAAACCCTATTAAAGTATAAAGAATATAGTAAAAATAACAGCAATACATTTTTATAGTAAAAAAAAATACCAGCAATATTTTTAAAGGAATTATCAATGCTCCCAAGAAAATTAAATTTCGGGATTAAACGACCCATAAGGTTTTAATATACCGCTTGTAGCATCGTATGCAAATGAGATAGACAAGTAGTAATAGAGAACAACGGGTGAACATAAGGGTATTGCTGAGTAAACCCGTTTGCTAAACGTAACTCAGAGAAATGTGCAACGACTGCTACTACACAGAGAGATATACCAAACATAACTCCGCTAAACAAACAAGCACTGTCTTTATAACTAATTAATCCTTTTAACTCTTCGCACAAAGAGAAAAAGAGATAATTTTCTCGTGACCCACCTCTCTATATATCTGTTTTTTCGTCTTTTTTTTAATCTCACTGACAATGAAAATCCTATTCATTCATTGGTTTCTTGCAGACTAGGGTCGAATCATAGTCAAATTAACAACACTAGCAATGGGAAAAGAAACTTTGAAAACTCGCGCGTCGATGATGAAAATTGGTGAGTGAGTCTCGCAAAACATCGTCATACCTCTTTCCTCCGTTTGAATTAAAAGTTCGTGTGAGCGGGAAGCTGAGAAAAGATGGCTATATAAACATGTCTCAGAAAATGATGAGTCGTGTTCTTTTATCATGTGGGCGAGCATGGCTCTCCGCAACGGTCTATCTGTTGCAACTCTCAACAATGTTTATCTTTTTTACTATTCTTCTCATTCCCATTTCTGGCGCCCGTTTACACACAGTGCTCCTTAACCGGGGTGCATATGGAACCGGAATGTGCGCATGTAACATTATTGGGGGTCCACACAAAAAAATAGCAAATTGGGGATCCACGGTAATATTTTAGTGGTCTATAGAGCAATTTAATTTCGAAACGGTTGTTATAACTGAGAATCGGAATTTCTGCAGTAATCTATGCCATATTAAAATACTGAAAATAGAACACCAACTCTAAATCTCGCAGCAAACGAGATCAAGCGATGTAAGTTAGCGTCCCTTTTACTCCACCGGGTGTTTTGATTATAAACGTTGAATAAAAACTGAGAAGGATAGATGAAAGAAGGATTATATATTTTTTATTTTTATTTTAAGCATATCACCCCAAGCAAGGCGGGAGTGCCACTAACACGCAAGGAGAGGGAGAACAAGAGTAAAGAACGCTGTTTGAGGAAAAGATAAAAAGAAGGACGGTGATCAAGCTCAAGACATCAGAAGATCTCGATTGACATTATATTTGAATATTTGAAGATTATAGCTATGAAGGAAACAAGTAAGAGGAAGGGTGTTTCATTGTCAGGAAGTGCGAGATAAGAAGCTGTTGGAGTAGAACAGACGACTAGATTTAACCGTTTCGACAGTAAAAGTCTGGGATCGAGATGTCAAACCAGTAGCACGTTTAGATTCATGCAGTTTGGGATACCATTGAAAGTAGCTCGTCAGAGCAGTTGCTATGAAAATACTTGTAGAAAAGACAGAGGGAAGCCACAGCCTGTCTGTGAGAAAGTGACTGTTGACGAGATGCCAGATCAGGACCTATCACATTTCATATCTGTCTCTGGATTTTATCTAGAACCTCTAGATGAACAGCGGGGGCACGGGACCATAGATGGCAGCATTATTCAATGCAAGGACGACTGGTTGATTTGTAGATTTGAAGGCTGGACTCAGGCGAGAAAAAACCCCTGGCGCGACACAGAGAATCAACTTTCCTTGCAGTAGATGAAGCTATCGATTCAATGTAGTTGTTCCACCTCAGGTCAGTGGAAAACGTGAGTCCAAGCAGGCACAGAGAGGCGCACTCGTGGAGCTGCGCATTATATATAAAGGAAAATTATATAAAGATTGCTAAAGTTATCTATTAAATAAAACTTATCTATTAAATAAAATAAGCTTTTTTTTTTCATTGAAAGGTTATGGTCGCAAAAAAAATAAAATAAATAAAATAAAGAGTAAAAGTGATCCATGGGTAATTTGTCACTTTCTGATTCTGAGTATAAGTGTCCTTTTTGTTTCCATTTTTCTTAAAACTTCCTTGTGAATTGCATGCTTCGTCCATAGTATTCTTAACATTCTGATGCAGAATGACATTTCTGTTGATTCAAGTCTTTTCTTCATCCGTAAGGAGAATATCCAGCATTCACTGCTATATTGCTCACGTGTTCAGCCAATGTTATTCTTAGTATCCTTCTTTAGATCAACATTTCTGTTTCCTCAAGTCTCTTCTCCATCTGTGATGAGATCACTATGGCATAACAGTTCAATACTCTTTTGTTTGTTTCTAGTTAGATTTTTCTCTTTCTTAATATTTTGCTTTGCTTTTGGAAGGCACTTTCACTCTTCCAATACTTTTTCTATCCTCTGTTAAAACACTTCCTAGATATTTTAATTTTTTGTACTTGCTGGATTCTGGCATTTCCACTTTGTAATTTGCATGTCGGGCTGTCCCTTTATTGACAACAAATCATTCTATTTTATTGCAATTGATGTCTTGTCCTTTCCTATTCCTTCCCTTTACTGCAGGGAACTCCACAAAAACGCGATACTTAAGGTTTAAAATGAATTGTTAAAAATAAAAAAAAAATCTTTCTGGAAGCTTTTATTTTAGTTTTAATTTTAAGCTAATAGAATAAACTTTATATTTCTAATATGCAAAATACTTTTCTGTATTTCAAAAAACTAATTTAAATTGACTGGAAGGATTTTTTGTTTTGCTAAAATACCTGATTATCTCCCTTTTTTAGTCGTCTTTCATCGCAATGTAATTCTCTTTACTAAAAAAATCCTTCAAAAATAAAATATACTTTTCTAAAACTTTATTTGAGGAATATTAGCTGATTTAAAGTATAATTAATCTGATTTGAAAAAATATTATTTACTTTAAGTTTAAGATATCGCAGAAATGCATTTTTTTAATCTAACAGTAGCTTTGACAGCCTGATGACAGATCTAATGTTGTTCAACGGAGACTTTATCTGTAAAACATAATTGAAGAAAATGACGTGAGCGCCTTTTTATGAATATTTTTAAGTACCACGTAATCTTCAAAATCGAGGAAAATATCCTCGATAATCTAATGCTTTATTGAAATTTAGAAATTTTGTTTTTAAATTTATGATAGTTATTTCATTTTCTGATAATGTCGTGTATGGTCGTCCGTACTTACAAAAATTGGAAGGTTTAGACACATATATAATAAATTCAAAATTCTTTAACAAATATTGGTGTAGACGATTTGTATTAAGCTTTATGATTATTAATTATAGTTTTCACTTAATAATATGTAAAAGGCTGAAATTAATTGAAAGATTTAAAACTTAATAATTTTTTCTTATTAAAATTTTAAAAAAATGAAAAATGAAAACAGTTCTTGTAAAATTCATTATTCATCGATTTTTTCTTAAGACAATAGTATCCTTAATATATCTTATTTATAAAAGCAATTAAAAGGTTTATAATTGAATGTATTACTTTTATTGCGTTTTTTTATTTTACGATTCATAGCAGGTTTTCGGCAAATGGTGTTTCTGCTTCCCAAAACAAATTGATTTAAATTCTCCATGGAGTCCTGCTTTTAACTAATATAACTATGAAGAGGTCGAAATTTGAATTTCTCGTAATTTCATGAAATTAAGTAAATGGGGGTAACTTATGTAACAAAAAAAATTATAAAGATTTTCTAAAAATCTAAAATAACTTCTTTCATTTGTGAATAAATCCTGAAAATTTCATTAAAATCAGACAATTTTTGCAATAATTTCCAAAACAAGGTTTTAACGTCAAAAAAGACGTTAAATTCCCTATAATAATCTTTGGCTCACCCACTGATGCAAGAAAAACAAGATTAACAAAAATTTCGAACTTAGAAAGGATTATAGAATTTAATACAATAATAAAAAATATCTTTGCCTTTCCTCTTAATAACATAAACATTTTTACGATAAAATTTTTTTTTTTTTTTTTTTTTTTTTTATCAAGTTTGGGGCATTTTTTCATCAGGGTATGATCTTTTTTTAGAAAAAAATCTTTAGAGGCTCCAATTTTATTATCTTCTGTGGGATTTTCTGCAGTTTCCTTTCTTTGTCTCTTCTCAACACTGTGTCATCAGCATAGCTAAAGTTGCTAAGATTATGACATCCAATAATGAATCCTGGTAGATCTTAGTAGGTTTTTATTTCTTAATTCGACATATTTTTATTACTGCAGGCGTTACTTTTAGCGGATAATATTCGTATTTGATTAAACTCCCATTTTTTTTAACGGTTTATATATGTTGGCCTACGCACTCGAGTAAACTTTATAAAGAAAATGTGCCTTCCGGCTGGACTCGAACCTGCCTTTCCATTTGTTTTCCCGATCTCTGCAATCTTAACCTGTTCAAATCTAGGGTTAACCGTTCTCCACCTCACATATCCACATAAACTTCTCTTACTCTATAACCCTCGATGTATCTCGAGTGACTCACGAGCCTTGTACAGGATGAACATCACCGTAAGAAATATTTTAAAAATAACGTGAAGAGGACAAACCGACTGTCGAAATATTGTTAAACAATGTTTAACATTGAGTCTTTTCATTTTTTTTTCTTTTCTGGAAATCACGGTTTTGGAAGTATTGCAAAATATTGGAAGAGTTACGCTAATTATTTTCATTATTATTATTATTATTATTATTATTATTAATAATAATAATAATGTTTAATTTTTGAAAGATGTCGGATAAGTCTTAATGTAAATTTAATGTTATTAATGTCTCTCATGACAGTTTGAAAACTTATGTTTTGAAAATTTGAGCGACATATTTCTAAATAAAATCTACAAAAATCTCAACGCCGTTCAATCAAATATGTACAGATATTAAAAATCATTCATTTGTATGTCAGAAAATGACAAACATATTCTGTCTGTTGCCGTAACTTGGTATTTATTTTAGAAAGACCAAAGAATGCTAGGAATTATAATAAATAATACTAGAAGATCGTTTGCAATATGAGATCCTTTGAAAGTGTAAGCAATAAATTATAACGTATTTTTTTCTTTCAAATGAATACGACGCCTCCTTTTCACGAAAAAAAAACTCCCCTAACGACAAAATTCTCTAACGCATATGAATGTTACATAAAAAAAGAAATATATGAGAGTTTTCTTTTTTTTTTATTTTATTAATCTTCTCTTCTTCATCCATTATTCATTTTGCATCCTCTAAGAAGTTGTGGAGGGCCATGATCACCAACGTCATGAAAGGGTTTAGCACATTAAAGAAGACTACTTACAGCGTAACGAATTTAGTTTTCCCATTTTCCTTTTTTTCTCTTCACTTTTCATTCGCTTCTACTGGATCTGTCATTGTGGTTTTCGGGTAGAGGTTCTCATCACCATTTTAAAAAGATTACTATGCATGGTCACGTGATAAATACACCCACAATTAACACACGAATTTTTCATTATTTTATATTAGTCAGATGAATGATTATAAACGGCTTCAAGCGAACGAACCTTGTTGGTCTTGAAGAGGACTTTTGTTGATCGGTTCTTAGACTGGTGAAAAAAAAAAAAATCCCTAACAAACATTTTTATCAAATAACAGAAACCACATCATTTGAACTCTAAATTGTCCTGGGTATGACGATAAACTACATCCAGCAGCAAGGCCTCTGATCGGGCGGTTTTGAGGAGCGTGGAACCACCTCTTAATTGATATTGTTCCCAGGTCCAACCTGACCCAGGGTGATAACACTTTATAGTGTCCCAGCTATGGGAAAATAGTGAGCCCCTAAACTGGAGTCAAAACATTATGAAAGTAGTAAGAGTACCAGCAATATATTTTCATAGCAAAAAATAATTACCAGCAAAATATGTTATTGGAAAAGGAAGCGAAAAATTACCAGCGTTACATTTTTGAAAAAAAAATTACCAAAGCTCCCAAGAAAATTAAATTTCGGCATTAAATGACCCATAAGAAGTTGATATACCGTTAAAACACACACACACACACACACACACACACACACACACACACACACACACACACACACACACACACACGCACGCGCGCGCACGCACGCACACACACACACACACACAAACCAAATTGAAAACTTCCAACAGCAATAGAATGAATAGCACATGAAACTCGAAGGGAAAAAATGATGACATAAGGAATATGTTGGCATTCCACACTACCCCAAACAAACGGTTAGGAAGGAAACCACCATTAAATACTAGAAAGAGCAATAACAGCTACTAGAATTGAGAAACCTATTTTCCTGAAAAAAAAAACTGTTTCAAGAGAAAGATTTTATAAATTACAACTGACTATAGTACCGACTACTCGTTCATTGGATGCTAAATGTTTCCTTATAAGGAAGCAGTTAATCTTACCATTACTATTAACTATCTTGTAAAAATGATGGCATATTTTGTTAAGTCTTTAATATTATTAGAATGATTTTAAATGCGAAGCTTTAAACACATTTTCAGAATATATTAATATGCAATAAAAAACCGATCCCCCACTTCATGTATTGTTGAATTCTATATTAATATTGTTTAACCTCATCGTAAAAAATGCCAGCATATTTTTATTTATTTTAATCATTTCACCCTAAGCAAGACGGAAATGCCACTAGTACGCAGGAGGTTACATGGAGTGAAAGTGATAGGAAAGACTGAGTATAAGGAGGATTGAGGAAAGGACAAAACATCAGATTGAATATGAACGTTTTGCTCAAAAAGAGATCTTCATTTGTGTTTGGTATCATAAACAATGGATAACAACTCTGCTCTCCCCACGCATGGGAAGGCATATAATATTAATCAAGAAAATATGGGATGAACAAATATTCAAAATAAATGAAGAGAGACAAATGACAGTAAATCAACCACGGCAACAGCAGTCAAAACATGACGGACAGCAGCAGCAGCAGCATCAGTTGCAACCTAATCAGCAGCTAGCTTGTTTAAATCTCTAAGTTCACCTCAGCAAATTACCCTACGGTACAATAGCCTAGTGGATAAAAACAGTGTTTTGTGGATTTGGTCAGATAGTGGTTGTGAGTTCAATCTCTGGGTCGGTGTGCATTTGCTTGCACTCAGTTGAAACAAATAAGAACTAGACACGAGGAGTCTACCAGAGATTAAATAAAGGGTTTAGTTCAGTATTCACTCTAGATTACAGTTCGATATACACCTGAGGAAGCCAGGGGGCACACCGGCCGAATCGTGTAAATAACGATAACTTCTCATCCCAGAAATTCAGACGAAAAGTATAATCTTTCTTTAAAATATTTTCTGCTTTTAAAAGTACGCACGCAGCTCAGATGCAAAGAGGATTATCTTCTTAAACGATTAGTCAGCCGTCTTTTTCTGGACAGCGGTAATATTAGCCGTTTCATTATATGGTAACATTCGGAATTCATCAAACAAACAGCAATTGCTACAGCTGAAATATATAAAATCTTTTTGTTAAAACAATTTTACAGGAAAATAGGTTTCCCAAGTGCTCTGTTATCGTTCTTTCCAATATTAATGGGTGTTTCCTTCCTAACCTTTTGTTTGAAGTAGTGTGGAATGTCATCATCTTGATTATGTTATTATTTTTTCTCTGAGTTATATCTGCTATTCATTTTAGTTGTTGCACTTGTTGAAAACCCTCAAATGAAATAGTTTCCTATTATTTGGGGCAGTTTTGGAGGGATTCTGTAGCGCCAATCCGCGAGATTTGAAGAAGGACGTTCCTAAGACTTACAAGCTTCATTCGCTCGAAATCATTTTCTATCATTGATCTGAGAAAGAGCTTGTATACAATTGATAGTTTAGATGTTTCTGAACGAGTTTCATGCCATGCGTGACATCCATATCAATGTCTCGATCTGACGAGTCTATTTACAAACGTGACACGAGTTCATAGGTTAACGTTCAGATTTTGTAACATCTTGCAGCTGGACAAAACTAGACGAGCGCAACTTGTTCAATTTTCCTACCTTCTATACTAAATGTGTTATAACTGATCCATACACCAAGGCAAGGTTTCATCTTTTTACAGTTCAAACTACCTATAGTGCAGCCTATTCTATGTTCAATTTCCTTATCTCTTATACTAAATTTGTTATAACTGCACCATACACTGACGTATTTGAAGTGTTTAGAAAGTATTAATTCCAGAGGTAGATTGATGGACACTGAGGTCAAAACCAAACGGCAGCAGTCTGTTTCATGCATCAACTCAATCTTCAGGCGATGTGTGTTGTGTTTTGGCACGACTATTTATATATGCTGGTTGGTGGTGCATTATTAGTAGTAAGGTCTATTGTATTATCCTGACATTTACTGGGTGGGAGGTAATGGTTATGATTCAAATTATTCTACAGTCTATTGAATAAAAACAATTGTTGATCCGATCAGAATGCGTATTTCATTTCGTTTTCTTTATTTTGTTAATTTTTTACTCATTATTTAGTATTGATTACTTAAATAGCTGTTAATTATTATTATTACATTTACTTGTATTTTTGTGTGTGTAGTCGTAGTTCGTTAATGCTTATTTATTTAGATTTTTTTTGTCTATTTTATTTTGTATTTTTTCGGTGTTTGGTATTATTATTTGTTTAGTTTAAATTATATTACATCAACTGCTTTGTATATTGCTCATATATTTTGCATTTTTCATGTTAGTATTTTAAATGGTATTCGTTTCTGATTTTTAAGTAACATAGTAAAAATGTCTTTATGCCTGTATTTTGAGTTGAGTTCTGATCGTTTATTTAGTAATTTTGGTTGAACCAGGAAGCTGATTATTGCTATTTTCTCCTCCAGACAAAGTTTACATATGTTTTATTTATTTATTGTAGAAAAATGATGTTGTTTTCCTTTTTTTTTTCTCTGTTATTTTTGTTGTAATTTGTTTTTTGTCTTCTTTTTTTCAATTTAACATATACGCTTACTTAACAACTACAGACTATCGCGCTTGGTGTCGATTTCAGTATCCAGTTATATATATATATATATATATATATATATATATATATATATATATATATATATATATATATATATATATATGATAGACTCGCCCGTCGAGTTCGACGTATGAGGTTCCGACGACCACGAACTAATTATCTGCATGCCTGTGATGGGCATAATTTTTGAGACCGGCTTGAGAATTGCACAGAAGACCACAAACAGTACAGAAAAATGTATTGTATCGAAGTGCAGCAGGAACACTGTTAGATGTCTTATTTTGCTTTCTCGTTTCATGTAGTCGACTGATGGTTACTTCTCAGTGCAGCTATATCAATGTTGTACTTCTTTAGCTCCAATGCGACCAGAGTTGTTTCTCTTTCTGGTGCTGAGTTGTTGTCCTGGAGAGTTCGTACATTTCAAGTGCTAAGATGAAGTTGATGTTGTTTTGTAGAGTTTTTCGCAGTAGCCGGATATGTGTGGAACTAATTAGATGTCAGAACACCAACACAATGATTTGTTTCAAGTGGTGAAGGCTTGTGTCGGGCCCTACAAACTTTTTGGATCTATCGATAAAAAGTAACGGTGCAAAAGACTTTGCCACCGAAAATCCGAACGATAGTCCTTATATATACTTTTCTGTCGAGGAGCGTCCTTAGACATCAAGCAGGTTCAAACTCAATACCTTTCAATCTAGCACAACGGGGTGGACTGGGCTCCATACATCCGTATGCAGCAAAAGCGATGATGATACAGCATCTCAGGGAGGCGGGCATCCAGGCTGGAGGCAACGGCCAAAACAGAGACATCCTCCGACGGAATCAAGGGTTCAGTGAGCACGACAAAGACGAAACTTGCAGACGGATTGGGTCGGAGGTGGTTTGAGCTGGCGAAGGATGAGCTGCGGCCAGGTCTTCTTGTCAAATACACGCATGGAGTTGGTCAGAAGCTCAGGGGCGCAGTGACCCTACGGCCCCATCCTGTCATGGGACATCATGATGATGATGATGATGCTCTAGGTTTGAGCACTTGTGTTCTATTTGTCCACAGTATCATTATGAGACGAGTAAAGTGCAGAATGCAAAATTATGTGCTCGACCAAAGATAATTAATAATCGTTTGAAGCAAGAGATGGAAATTTACTCATACTATGAACACTTCAAAGCATATATATATATATATATATATATATATATATATATATATATATATATAATGATTTAAAATATTAAATATATATATTTTTAAATATATATTTTTCTATTTTTTTTTATTTTTTAAATTTAAAAATTTAAAAAAAAATTTTTTTTCTTAATATTAACTATCTAAAACCGACTTATTTTATTTGAAAACATATTTTGGTAATTTTGAGTGGCAACCTTTTTTTGTTATATAATTAATAATTATTTATTTCGTTTTAAAACTCATTTTTTCGGCCTTCCTTGAATTTCACTTTATTTTTCTTATAATCCCAACATGGGTTACTACCAGCGTTGAATTTGTGTAACTTCTTTCCATTTAAGCCAAACAACACCCCTCCTCCCCTTACCACCACTTTGTCTGTTTTTTTGTCGTCTGTTTGATTAGCTCTGTATCAATTTTTCAATTGCTGTCTCTTTTTTAAATATTTAATTTTAAATTTCTAGTTCCGACATTGAATACAATCAACCATTTGAGGTGAATATAAAGCAAACGCATTGACGTTAATTCAAATAGTCTGTACTCTTGAGGTCATTATCGATTTCTCTATTATGAAATATATATATATATATATATGAAGAAATATACTCTTAAGGTGTGCTATATTTATGGGATTAAGTGCTCAATAATTTTTTTGAGTCACAATTGAAGCTATGACCAAAACCAACGATATATTATCCACTGACTACCTTATACCCAACAGTAAGTAAAGTATACTTGTAGCTAGGGGAACGTTTTGATCTTAAATGCCTGTGTAGGATCGATAATGACCGCCAAGGAGAACAATGGTTTAGGAAGGCTGTGGAGGCATTAGAATAATCTAGAATGCATATTTTTTTTCCATACGCTAATGCTCTAGACATACGGCGCGAACGACATAGGGCTTTCTTGATGGTATGCGTTTTGAAGACTTCAAGTAACTTCCTCCTCAGTGTCCTAAGCTTAACTGGTTCAAAAGTCAACGTAAGCCAGAATCGAGGTAAGTTCCAAATGACTTTCAATAAAGCTAAGCTTTTGGTTAAATGTATAGAGTTCTGGCAAAAACTATGTTTAGCGCATATACAAATATTGTTGCTTCACGACCCAGGAGAATGACTGCTGTAATAAAAAAACAACAAAATAAAACGCACTTTATATTGTGGCTAATGTAAACACTATTTTCCGTTAGCTTACTGTTATCGTATATTAGAATAACAAAATGCATTTAATTAAATCTCATAACTATTTTTACGGATGTTTTTACGGGTAGGGGTGTTGAAAAGTTAAAAATAATTTTGTCTGCTCATTTGCTCAGGAAATGTTGAAGAATTTTAATAAACACTCAAATAACACATGCATCATATTTTGACGGGTTAATCAGGGTCATAAAGTGCTAAATTTCTGCAATTATCTCGGTTTATCCCATTCGGCCATTAATCTATATGATGCAGACATTGAAGTTTCTTAATTTCCCGACAGAGTGGTGGGGTGATATTTCAGTCAGTGTGAAGATAAAAAATATTTAAACATTAACGGATAAATTGATTTGTTGTTATTTTTACGGTTAATCAACCTTTTGCAGATTATTTAAAGCCAGAAAATATTGCTAGATTGTAAAAATTTTGTTGAGATAATGATTTTTACGGATTCAATTTCTACTAATTAACCCATAGCTGGGTGGAAAGGAGGTGGATTCATACCTTTCCAAAACGTATTTGTGCGTAAGTCAATATAACGACCCCGAAAGGAACTGGAACTCGGCTCTCCGATTTTCAGTTCTGAGCCGTTACCATTACACCACTCGCACGGCCAAACTTACAACACTTGCAATTCCCAAGCGGTTACCTGTCTAGGCACTGACCAGGTTCGACGTTACTTAACTTCGGTGATCGTTTCAATTCACGGATGAAATGATCTCACAAACTTCTATTCATACTGTTGCGAAGAAAATAAATTCTAGAAAAATTATCGATTTCTATTTCAGGGCAATGAGAATTTGCAATCCTCAATATTTACATGAGGCTGAGAAATATTTTGAAAATAATTTATAACTCTTCCAATATTTTAATAATATTTATAATGTCTGTTGTAAAGCTTATCGGACGGATTCAAAAATCAAAATGTGTGTGTGTAAAATTAAAATCCTTAGCCATTAAAAGCCTGTTTCACACTTACAGGTTTTTCAAAATGGTTGCTTGTTTATTTTGAACCTTACCTGAGATATACTTTACTTTTTGTGTTTTCAAAAAGGAATTAAAAATCCCTTTTAAAATGATTTAAAATCTCTCTCTCTCTCTCTCTCTATCATATATATATATATATATAGTGAGGGAAAATATTCGTACACATACAAACTTTTAATTTTAATTTATTGTATTTACAAATAATGATAAACATACTTTTTATATAATTAACTGTACACAGATGCATAACTAAATATGCATAGAAAACAGAAAGAATTTTGATTTAATAGAATTTATTTATTTATTTGCATTAATTTATTTGTTTTTCCTTATTTATTTTTATTCTTTTCAGTTTTCGATTTTTAAGTAACGTAGTAAAAATTTGTCTTCGTGTCTGCATTTTGAGATGAATTCCGATCATTTATTTAGTTGTTTGTTTTGCTCTGGAAAGGTTATTATAGCTATTTTTTCCTCCATGCAGAATTTGAAGCTTTTGGATTGATTGTTGTAGGCTGATGTTCTTTTCCTTTTTTTTTTTTCATATTTTTGGTGTGCTTTGCGTTTTGGTTTTAATTTCCCAGATATACTTGGAAAACATTGTGCTGTTCGCGTATTTACTACTCGTGAAAGATGTTTTGCGTGCATAGTTTCTTTTTCCAGGGTCCTTTAGTTACTCCTATGTATATTTTTTCTTCATTATCTGATGATTTTACCGTGGCTTGGTATAATACATTGTTTTGTAAGCAATTGATATTGAGCGCTTTATCCCATAAATATAGCATATCTTAAAACTATATTTCTTCATATATATTTGTACGTATGTGTGTGTGTGTGTGTGTGTGTGTGTGTGTTGTGTACACAATCATATATATGTGCATATATATATATGTGTGTGTGTGTGTGTGTGTGCGCGCACGTGTGTATGTGGTCCGCTGGATAAATTGTCGTCTAAATTACACAAAAAATGAAAAAAAATGACATCTCATTTTAACAGATATATTTACCAAAATTACACAGTCTTGAAATACTAAAGAGTAAATTTATTCAATAAAATCGCCATTGTCTTTAACCACGGCCTCCAGACGACTTCGGAATCCCCTGAAAATCTTCTGGACGTTCTCCTTGTTTAATTTGGTGAATACTGCATAATTCTTGCCTTCTGTTCATCTTTGATGTTACGTGGAGTTTTGTTGGTTTCTCGATCAACTGCGCCTCAAGAAAGTTGCAGTCAGGTGGTCAGATGTACACGGTGATGTGGTTGCAGAAATTGTCTGACAGCTATGACTGTGTAATCTTGCTTGTGTGGCATGGTTCACAGTCCTGTTGCCTGACATAAGGTCTTCCATCAGTCACCCTCTTGACCAGGAGCAGCACTGCTTCCTCAATGCACTTGATGTAGGCTTCCGTGTTGAGTCTGAGGCCCTGTGGGAAGATGAATGGAGGCATAACGTTGTCATCACTAACGATCACTCCAAACACTTTTGTAATCACTATAAGACTCATCCACCCTCTTTACGAATCCTCTGCTTTGTTCTCACATTGACACCCAAACACTCTGAAATCTTCGTATTGGAGCTTTCAGAGCGAATGTCAAGCAGTACAGCATGCTGTTTCTAAATTTCTGGCGAAATGGATTGCGTATTTTTCTCATAGACGGTGCTTAACTGACCATAATATCCTGAGCACTCGACAAAATTAAGAAACAATGCGCATGCGCGTCATTAAAAATATAAAGTGGCGATAATTTACCCATCGCAACCTGTATATACAAGGTAGATGAAAGATTTTGTCCCAAACCACTTCCGAAAAAACAGTTATCATGAATCAAAACATTTATTTTCTCGAGAGCTTTTCATTACATACATACATTAATTTGATTTTTCTTTTTTTTTGGTATCTCGTGTGTATCTTTTTCACATCTATCTATCTATCCCTGTCTGTTCAGTATCTATCTAGCAATCTATCTATCTATCAAAGAGTAAGTGTGTATTGTCTTGTACTCAAATATGTCGACAGAAGATAATATGAACAGATAGACAGACATGTACAAATCAGTTAGATCAGTGGTTCTCAACCTTTTTTTACCCATGGACCCCTTTCCCCTTCTTTTTATCTTGGTGGACCCCTTCATAGCTATTGGACATAAGAACAATTTTCTATTCTTCACTAATATAAATTTTAAGGTTTTAATTATCAAAGAAATAGTATACGATTAAGCTTTATTTTTAAATGAAAACTAATTTAATACAAATAAAATATTCTACTATAATTATAATAATAATTATTATTACTATTTTTAATTAACACAACAATTGTGTTTTGCCTGTGGACCCCCGGAAATATTACATGGACCCCTAGGGTCCATGTAGACCCCGGTTGAGAACCACTGAGTTAGATAGATAGATAGATAGATAGATAGATAGATTTATTTTATAAGAATTCACCCCAAGCAAGGCGGGAGTGCCACTAGTACGCAAGGGGTTACAGAAAGTGAAAGTAAGGAAAAAGAATGAATATAGGAGGGATTGTGGAAAGGATAAAAAGAACGTGGATCAAGGTTCAGAAGATGTCGATTGACATTACATTTAATTTTTTTTAAGATTATTGTTGTCAGGGAAGCAAGTAAGAGGAACGGAATTCTATTGTCGGGAAGTTCGAGAGAAGAAGCTGTTGGAATAGAAGAGGCAGTAACATTTAACTGTTTCGGCAGTAAAAGAGTGGGACCGATATGCCAACCTATTAGCACGCTTAAACTCATACAGTCGGGGCACTAGTGAAAATAACTTGTCAGAGCAGTTGCCATGAAAATATTTGGAGAAAAGACAGAGGAAAATACATTACGTCTGTGAGAAAGTGACTGCAATCGAGCTGCTAAGTTAGGATCGATTATATTGCATATCCGTCTTTGGATTTTGTCGAGTACTTCGAGATGAACATCCGGGGCACCAGACCATATATAACAACAATATTCAATGCGAGAACGAATGGTAGATTTGTAAATGTGAAGGATGGAAAAACTTTCTGACGCGACACAGACAACCAACTTTCCTCGCGGTAGATGCAGCAAGTGATTCAATATAGTTTTTCCATCTCAGGTGAATGGAAAACGTGAGACCATGAAGGTGCAGTGAGGCGCTTTCCTAGAGTTGAGCATCAACCATGATGATAGGAGGCAGGGAAGTTTCTCTATGGTGGTTAAATGAGAGCAGTTTTGTTTGGGAGGCATTAAAACTCAGTAGCCACTAGCAGCATGGCCCAGCGTTTCCCGTGCTTGATTCAAAAATCGTACGACTCATACAGCAATCGCTATCACTTGACTTAAAATATTTTTGCCCTTCCTTGCCTTTAAAGGAGTGCCTTTTGCCGTGCTGATGTTGCTACATGCCTTACTTCTTGCCTATCTCACACTGCGAATTTTTTCTAAGCTCTATACTAAACATTAAATCTGTTACGAAAAAAGAACAAAATGAACACAAAACGATCAGCTTTAAAAAAGGACTCGTAACTTGAAAAACAGAATGGAAAAAGAATGTTAACAACAAATACTTTTTCACAACCAAACCAGTTCTGCGGAATCAGAATCAACGTTGAGTTTAAGCAAGCGATTGAAGTAAAGTGCCATGCAGATTTAAATTTTTCCCACTTGTGACGAATGCAGCTATCGATTTTATTTGCATGTTGGCATGCTAGTTAATATTCGTGTCAGTCAGCTGTTGGCTCTCACGCTGGCCAATAGAATCTTCTTGCCTATTCGTGGCAGCGAGCTATAGGCTCTCACACTGCCCAGTAGAAAATGTCCGCAGACTACATGAAAACTGCCGTAGAAGCATGAAAAAATCGATTATTTCCACTATCGATGGGAGTTGGGAAAAGTCGGTCTTGGCCTTCCCGCTAACTTGTAAATTTTGGTGCAAATCCGTCGAAAATTGCGGCCGTGCATTCGTTACACACACACACACACACACACATCCTGCCTTTTATAGATAGAGATTTCTTGCTCCAGTCAACCACAGATTAGAGGTCCTTTTCGAGACCAACGGACAGGTTTGTCAGCAATGGTTGATTTGCTCTTGGGAAAGGTGTAAATGGTAGTATCGGCTGCGCTGATGCCTACTTGAAAACTGATGACATCGGGAAGACCATTGATGAAGATCAGATACAGTGTAGGATGCAGGAAGAGCCTTGGAGAACACCAGCATTTGTATGAAAGGAACTGAAACATAACCCGTTCAGGACGACTTTTATTTCACGATTTGACAAGAATGATTGGATTAAATCAAATAATTGTCCTGTAATACCGAATCCCTGAAGCTTGCGTAGAAGACCGACATGCCAAACCCTGCCAAACGTCGTCGAGATATCTAGAGTTACAGCTCGAGCTTGGCCGTTATTATTGGTTGGTATACATATTCAGTTATGGCTGTAGGCACATCAGTGGTAAACCGGCCATATTGTTTGTTAGAGAGTAGATCGTGGGAGGTAAGATGCTTAACCACTTCGGCTTTGATTAAGGCCAAGAAGACTTTGCCAAAGAATCGTAGGAGACTGATAAGGCAGTAGTGGACCTGAACGCTTTCTGGGGCCATACGATTCAGGGTCCTTTAGATAATTTCTCACAACTCTTTGGGACCTCGACAGTTCTCTTGCAATGAAACTTATAGATTTTCTTTCCAGTTTATAGGCAGAAATTTGCCCTTTTTCATTTTCATTAAGTGGGGAGTTCCTAGGCATTTTGCAGTAACTGTATTCAATTATTAAATGATGAAATATGAATCATGTGGCTTAAAATCATGATCAGAGTCTTTTTTTATAATCTGCATCCCCTTATTCTTCCTTTGGCATTCTGAAGTAAACCAGATATGCAAATTTTCAAAACTGTTTTATAATTATTTCCACCCCCGAAAACGAAGTTTTGTTATTAATTTGTTTTGGTGGAAAGTTGTTATAAAATCGAATATGTATACTAATGACCATCGTATCTAGGTAACACATAAATTTTCAGAGGAATTTGTGCAGTAATAAGAAAATTATTAACAATTTCATGGGTGTCTTATACTTATTTCCACCACTATAGTGTGCCTTGGGCAAGTTGAATTGGCGGGGCCCAATCCGGCTTATATCGAACCGCAGCTGTTTTCCTCCAAGTTCAATTGATTGATTAGTTCGTTTTCTATGGCTTATCAAACACTTTGCAGGTTATTTAAACCCAGAAAATAATCTTTAGATTACAAGAATCTCTTTATCTTCATTTTTTGGTTGGGGGGAGGGTAATAATGGTTTAGTGATAAAAGTCTTACTAATTAACCCATAGATGGGGAAAGAAGGGGTGGATTCATACTTTTCTCAAATGTAATCGCGCGTAAGTGAATATAACGAACCCAACTGAAATTGGAACTCGGTTCTCCGTTCAAGTTCAAAGCTAGCATTGGTTACGTGGCTGTTGAATCCGCCATGGGAAAGGGGCCGTTGACTTCAGAAAGTCCTCCACCTAACGATGACGTCACACATACATAACTATGGAACCAAGTTAAAACTCCATTGTGTTAGATGGCCTTTGATCTTACAAGAAGTTTATATCACCCCCTTCGACAGATCTTCATTTTAATTTTGCTGGGTATCTAGCCATCCTTCCCACCCGAAAAACCTGGTCGAAGATCCGGTTTAGTCGCCGATGACCCGACCATACGGCAGGTATTACTTGGTTCCATGCTACCGTTTGCACTCGTAGAATAGCCTGATATTAATATTTTCTTTATATATATATATATATATATATATATATTGTTTCATTCGAATATATATATTTGCTTTTATCTATATTTTGATTTGTTCACAATTAGCTGGCGCACCCTGTGCACAATCAAGTAACCTACACCTACGTATGCGCACACAGACAGACACACATTGTCAACGCTATTTTGATGTATTCATGAAGGGAAGGGCGTCGTTGGTGTAAGAAGAGCGTTCACTTCGCCGCACGCCTAATCAATCTCCTACCCCTATGCCAGAACATGAAGTCAGCATAAATATTTTGGAAACATTTTTTTTTTCTCTATTTTTTATTCGACAGTTATTAAAAGCATTCTAAGAATGTTTTCCTTTTAAATTCTCTCGTCTTTCACTTCACCTGATCAATTTCGTGTTAAAAGGCGTTTTTCTTTCTTTTCTTTTTTTTTAAATAACAATTTTGACTTTTTTTCCCCTACAAAACCGCAATTATTTAAGAAATAATCACATTTTTTTTATTTTTATTATTTAACTTTTTCATATCCGTACCGATTAAACTATTAACATTAGGAATACGAATTCTTTGAAATTTTCTGTTTTAATAATTTATATATCTAGGGAGTGTTTTTAACTTCATTAACGGCACCGAAATCCGAAGTACGCATTGGAACATCGAAAGTCGCCTTACAAAAGTTAAGCAAAGTTTTAGGAAAGAAAGAAATTTCGGGAACATGAAAAAAGCTCTTCTATGGCAGCAAGTTCTCTTCTATGGCAGCAAATGCTGGATAATCTCCTCACAGATGAAGAAGAGACTTGAGGCAACAGAATGATGGTTCTACAGAAGGATGCTGAGAACAACATGAACTGAACGACGAAATTCTGGAGAAAATGGTATCAAAAATTCACTTAGAATCAGAAAGAGACAGTTAAAATTCCTAGAGTACATAATGAGAAATGAGGCTTTGGAAAACTTAACGCTCAGAGGACATATAGAAGACAAGAGAAACAGAGGAAAGCAATACAGAAATTGCCTAATGATCTTGTGTAATTGGTTGGTCAAACTGATTAGTTACAAAGGACCGAAAGTTGTGCAGAGCCACGATCGGTCATGTTCTGAATGACATTGCACATAAAAGAAGTTTTAAGAGGGGATTCCGTTTGCTATTCACATTCATTGTAAATTTATCTGTCTTTGAAAGTGATATTAGTGATTTGTTTTTTACGGATTATCTACCGTTTCTGGGTTATTTAAAGTTGAAACGTATCTTGGTTTGTGAGAATATTTTTTTTTTTTTTTTACGAGTGAATGTTGCATGAACATTTTTTTTGAGATTTTTCTAGATGCAAGTCTTTTAGTTTAACTCAAAGATGGAGGCGAAGAGATGAATTCATACCCTCTTTCTTAACAGTCTTTTGCGTATAAGTGAATATAACAAACTCGAGTGGAAATCGAACCATCATCTATTGCATTACCCGCACATTCAAACTTACAACACCAGTTCTCCCCAAGCTGTTACCCATCTAGATACTAACCAGGTTAGTTGCTTAACTCAGGCGATCGTACGAGAACCGGGGTTTCAACGTGATATGACCATAAGTCACCAAAGAATTTTGTCCTGCTTTGTACTGGAGAAAGGTAAGTACTATATATTATGTTTTTTCACTTATATTCCTATAATTGTCTCTCTGGTTTATCTGCAATTTTATCTATATTTCCAGATTTTCTTTTATTTATTGGTCCTGATCGGCATCTCGGTTTCAGTCACTTTCCATTGCCTTAAGAATGTCTCCTTGTTATTTTTCTATAAATACATTCAGGCTAAATGCTAGGATGAGCTCTTCTTTGGGGTATATAGTTTTGTTCATTTTTGTAAATATACATTGGGGTTTAGATTTTTAATTCTTTTTTTTTATTCCCCTCGACACAGACAATGGATTTTACATAAGGGGACTAGGTAGGATTTTCATAGAGACATTGTGGTATTATGGTGGATGTAGTAAGAAAGCTAAGTAAGAATGCGTTGTTGTGGCGGAATATTGTTGTATGTTTGGGTCAGTGTTTGTGGCTAGCTAAGTTTAACGTCAAGACACAAGACCGTCCTTTTCCCTATTCCCCATTCTCCATTATGGCCTTGTGACACATTTTATAAATTTTGTAAATAATTTACAAATAAATATCGTTCTTTGCTATGGTACCTAGACTTTTGTAATCTAAGCGCAGTATTAGACTGGCATCGAGATCTCATCATTTTACAGTTGAGTTGACTAGATGTAACCTTAAGTTTCTTATCTCGCACTTCTCGCTTATAGGTCAATGATTGTGGCTAGTTAAGATAAGACTGATTGATGACTGGCCTTCTACATCCTCCCATTTTGGCCTTGTGTCACATTTTCTGTTTTAACAGAAATAAATATTATTTGCCTTATTATTTTAAAGTTCCTCAAAGGATGAAACGATTCGGCTTATATATAATATATGACTTATATATACTATATAATTACTATACATAGTATAAAATCATTATCTATGACACCTAGAATTTTTAAAATTTAAGCGCAGTACTAGACTGCCGTCAGAATCTCATCAATTTACAATTGAGTTGGCTAGATGTAGCCGTAAGTTCCCTGCTAATAGTTTTTTTCTCTCGCACTTCTCACCTGTGAAACTCCCTTCCTGATCCATGCTTTCCAGACAATTTTAATCTGCAAAAAATTAAATGTAATGACAATTGCTATCTACTGTCCACCCGATGACTCTTTTCTCTTCGCGCTAATTATTAATGTTTCTGTTCCTAATTCTTCCACGCCTAGTAACCCTTTGTGTCTTAGTGGCCTTACTGCCCTGTTTCGGATGAACTCTATTTAAAAAAAAAAAAAGAAGAGAAAATCAGGGCGTAGTCGGCCATATCTAAACATAGCTTCCTACCTTTCGTAGCTTTAAGTAATGTTTGTCTCTTCACTATGCTTCTCAGTCTCTGTTCTGCCATCCATTTACAGAAAAACTTTAGTAAACCACGCTCAATATATCCTGGGAGTATCAGATTCTCCAAGCTCCTTTTCCAGAAATTTCAATTGTCTCGTTCTGATTTTACGTATAAGTGTTCTTTTTGTTTCCAGTTTCCCTAAACCTTCCCCATTACTCACATCTTCCGTCCACATTAGTCTCAGCATCTTACTGTAGAACCAGATCTTTGTTGGCTCAAGTCTTCTCTTCATCTGTGAGAAAATAGTTCAGCATTCACTCCCACATAGGAACATTTATATCACATAGAAGTTTGGCACTTCTTTGTTTCGAATAAAAATTTTCTTGTTCTTAAGTTAAGCAATGTACTTAAGCAAAGTATTACTTTGCTTAACTTTTGAAAGATATCTTTCGCTATCCCAATGCGCCTTTGGATTCGGTGTCACATTTTCCATCATTTCCTGCGTTGTATTTGCGATAAAATGTCTGTATTTCTGAGATGCGGTATTGTAACTATTTATACTATTTACATTGTTCGGTCAATTGGCCACATCTTTATTGTCTATCATATTGTATATGATCCGAAGAAGGCCGGAGCGTACAAGTACCGAAACGCTGTTAATATGACATTAAAATTAAAATTAAGAGGTCATAAGGCAAAATTACCGGTTTACCTTCTTGCTCAGATAAAGAAAAGTCTTTTTTTCTTTTCCAATGCAACATTCAAATGAGTCAGTTGCTCATTAAACAGTAACAATATAATCATGTTTCGCCACCTCATCACAGTGTAATGGGGAAGAAGTTGAACTTGGAATTAATTATTAATGAATTCGATTCTTACTGGGTGACCCAGACTTGTCACATTGCACCAAAACTAATTGGTACATACTAAATAATAGTAACAGTAGAGTCAGGTTAAGTCGGGTCATCACGCTATAAAAGACAGCAAACTAGACTTGTGCATGATTATCTGTGAGTTCGATCCTTATTGGGGGACTTATACTTGCGACCTAATCTCCAAGTGGTAAATAATAACGGATTTTGAGACATGTTTAGTAATTCGTAATAAAGAAATCCTTAAGAGGGTAGACTGGGGCACTTCGACGTGATTTAATTGTTAGCAAGCTTGTCTCGCTAGATTAATTACGACTGAGACGTAAATGCCTCATACTTTCGGCCTTGTAAATCGCCATAAGAAGTAAGACAGAGTATAATTTCCCCTTCGGAAGATATCATTTAGCTGAAGTGTGCTTTGGATCATACCACTATTTCCAACGTTTTGGTTGTTTTGGGTTTAACGATGAATCGATCCCTCTATAGGTTATTTAATGCTGCAATCTAAATATTTTGTACGCAATTTTATTTTTTACTTTTAGGAAATAATGGAAATATTTTTAGGAAATAATTAACCCATAGCTGGGGGAGAAAAGTTGGATTCATCCCTTTCCCAAGTGTATTTGTTCGTAAGTGAAAACAACGAACCCAACTGGAATTGGAACTCGCCTCTCCGATTAACAATTCCAAAACACTATCCATTACACCACCCGCACATCCAGACTTACAACATCTGGCATTCCCAAGAGGTCACCTATCTAGGTACTGACCAGGCTCGACGTTGCTTAACTTGGGTGATCGTACGGGTACCGGCGTTTCAACATGATGAGGTGTTTCAACGTAGGTTTCGTCGTTTCGGTTTTTGCATCGCCTCTATCTAGTTTAAAATTATTTTTTAGTTTGTCTTGAGCAAGAAGAGAACAAATATCAAAAAAACGCTCCGATGTTCCTTCTTCAAGAGCCACTCAAGATAGCACTAATTTCAATAACCCTCTACCTTGAGGGTAAGTGAAGGTAGCAAGTGAAGGTAGCAAGAAGTGATGAGGACAGAGAGCGATTGATTCTTGACTTTGGTGTGTGTGTGTGTGTGTGTGTGTGTGTGTGTGTGTGTGTGTGTGTGGAGGGGAGTAAAATTGTAGTGTTCAGGGAAGTATCCACGCAGGAGTTTTTCCACCACGTTGAAGTTCGAGGGGGAGAAATCAGTCTGAGTGAAACTTTCTTTCAAATAAAATACGGTGGCAAAGAGGGTGATTCGAATCCGTGGATATAGAATGGAGTGTTTTGGCTTAAAAGGTATGACCGTATGGATGAATGAATAAGGACACTTTTAAGATTTTCCTAATATTATGCAAACGATATTCCTGGGAACTTTTGTCTATCGTAAAAATCGGTCCAGTAGAATATCTCAACTCATTTAGCATTCACTACACTTCTCCGAAAACAGACCAATATGTGTGTGTGTGTGCGCGCACACGCGCGTGGAGGTTATAAGAGGGAATAAGGTAGACTCATTTTGGGACAGTACATATGCATGTATATAAAAGATGTCCCTAAATGAATCTTGCAAATCGGTTTCACTTTGAGCTCCTCCTGCTTAAGCGACAATTATACAAAAATATCTGGGAAAAAATCATAAAAAGACCGACATCGCCATATATATTTTTTTATACATCATTATTATTCGATAAGAATATATGAATTAATATCTACCATTTATATGACAGTGAAAATAAAAGGAAGTGAAATACGCCCAAAGCAAGAAATACTTTCAATTTTATGTCCTCCTCCCCTAAAGCGGACTAAGAGAAAAGGAGCGTTGAAGTGAACAGGAAGAAAGAAATGGAAAGAACGTGTATTTTTCAGTAGATAACTACTGAAAGTGAAAGAGAGATAGAGGAAAATAAAGAAGGAGAGAAAGTGATAACAAGAGAAGAGGGAAAAAGACTAAAACTGAGAGAAAGAAAGAGAGAGGTAACGGTAGAGTAGAAGAGAAAATACAGAGAGAAAGATCGTAATAGAAAAAAAAGGAAATCATTCTTCTTTACAATGATACTCACCCTGTACAAGGCCCAAGAATCACTCGAGTTAGAGGGTTACATAAGTAGAAGGTTTTAGGAGGAACCCTAAACCCAGACTTAAACAGGAAACAATAACAGGGTGGGGGAAGAAAATATGGGGGGAAAATGAGAGAAATAAGGAAGAGTAAAAGAGCGGCTCAGATTGAGGAATTGGAGAGACGAATTCGAACTCCAGTCGAATTCATTGAATTCATTTACGTGCTAATACTTGGGAAAGGTATAAATCATCTTCTCTCCCTAGCTATGGGTAAATAGCAGAACAGACCGGGTTCTATAGCCTTGGATGGCAACTGGTCTACCGCAGAAAGAAATGGCTACCTACTACGGGGAAAAATCAGTCATGTATCGAAAGATACATGATCGCCTAAGCGTGTATCTCGCATGGCACATAATAGACTGACTGAAGAAAAAAGAGATTGAAAAGAGTTTACGACGGAGATAGCGATCCTTTATAGTAGGTCATTTTGATAACTTTTTCATAACCATAAATGGGTCACTCATATATTTACCGATATCGCCTTAATGAGAAACTTGTTGCTTTATCTTAGTTGCTAATGTTTTAATTCAAGATAACTAAAGGGACTATCACAAATGCATTTAGAATAATGACGAATTCTAAATTATCCAAGCCGATATTAAAAATAGATGAGTCTACAACTGATAAAATGCAAAGAGAGACAAAAACCTTCTTATACAACTGTACAAGATGTTATAAAACTGGTTGAGTATCAGCTACATGTATTTACGTATACGCAAGGCTCGAACAAAACACGGAAAATCGTTAGATTTGATTGACCGAGCCATATTTCATGACCTAAAAAAAGTTAATGGTGGTTCAGTTCATGACCCGAGGGTCAGTTGTTTTCCATCTCTGGTCTTGGAGAAAGAAATACAGAGGAAAATGCCGAGACGAAGAAAGAGAAAAAGAGATTGAAAGAGAGTGAAAAAAGAAAAGCGGAAAGAGACAAGGAGACGGAAAGAGAGAAGAAAAATTCGAGTAAAATGAAGAACAAAGAATGAAACAGAAATAAATAGGAAGAAGAAAATAGGTTAGGAGAGAAAAAGAGAAAATGCTTGAATGAAAATGAGAGAGAGAGAGAGAGAGAGAGAGAGAGAGAGAGAGAGAGAGAGAAAAAAGAAACGAATAGAATGCGAGGAAGGGAAAAGATGAAAGAGGGAGAGGGAGAGGGAGAGGGAGAGAAATAAATAAAAGAAGAGGAAAAATAGAAAATCGAGAAAGAGAAATGGAAAACGGGTGACAGAGAGAGAAAAGAGGATATAAATGAAAAGGAAAATAAGGAGTGAATCGAGCGAAAATATACGAAGATGAAAGGAAAGAAATTGGAAAAGAGAAAAAGAGATTGAAACAAAGAGAGAAAATGAAAAGAAACTAGAAGAGAGGGAGAGAGAGAGAGAGAAGGCTGAGAGTGATAGAGTGAGAAACGAAAGAAAAGGTTAATTAAAAGAGAGAAAGCTATAGAGGAAGATAGAAAGGGTTATAAGAACAATAAATGATAAAAAGGAAATAATGCTGAGATAGCGAGAAAGAGAGAAAAAGGTTGATATAAAGAGCAAGAGAGAAAAAGGCAAAGGAAATTGAGAGGGAGATAGAGAACAAGAGAAAAAAATGCTTATATAGCGAGTGAGAAAGGGTTAAGGAGGTTTAAGGGTAGAAAGAGTGTAAAAAAAATGTCTGTATTTCTGAGATGCGGTATTGTAACTATTTATACTATTTACATTGTTCGGTCAATTGGCCTCATCTTTATTGTCTATCATATTGTATATGATCCAAAGAAGGCCGGAGCGTACAAGTACCGAAACGCTGTTAATATGACATTAAAATGAGGACAACAGTCCGAAGAATGTAAATAGCGAAAGATAATTAAAATGGCGAAATAAATAAAAGGAAAAACGCTTGAGAGAGAGGGGGGAGAGAGAAAGAGAGAAAGAGAGAGAGAGAGAAAGAGAGAGAGAAATTAAAATAAAGGAGTTGGGGGAAAGAAAGGCGCGAAAACAAAACAAAAAAAATAATAAATAAACAGAAAAAAGAAAACAAAAATACGATAATAGATTTTAAAAATATCAGGACCTTTCCCTCTCAAATCAACCAAAAGCTACAGCTGATCCCCACAGAAAAATCTAGGAAAATTCACAGGTGTTCCTTGATCAAATTTATTAGTAAGACTCAAAAGTTATATTTGTATCTTACATTTTTTGAATAAGGTACTTCATAAATTTTTACACATTTTGTAAAGTGTCTTAGTTTTTCACAAATTACAATTTTTATTACTATTGGTTGTCAATTATTTTTGTGCATTTATGTATTCAATCTACACTTTAAATAAAAACAAATCAACGTTACAAACTACCTTTTGTCTCCTAAACTCTAAAATATAATAAACATTTTAAGTTTGCCACTGCAGCCTTCTCTTCCTCTAATCCGAACAGTACCCTCAATACCGAACATCACGGATGTTCGATTTAAAGGAGTTGTACTGTATTTAGCGATGTCGATATGGCGTCAGTGTGAAACAGTCTTCGCTGGTTAGTGGACGGGACCTGTATGTGGCGGGTTCATGTATTATTGTGCGGGTTACTCGATTACAAAGCGCATGAATGATGTCCATATATTATGTTTAACAGGTGTCTTCTGGGGCGGGTAGCCAATCCTTTTTACGAACGCCTGGTTTCAATGCTGTACGTGACCGTGGCTTTGAACTGTTTGATCAACCTCCCTATTCTCCTGGTTTGGGCCCATCTGACTACCATCTGTTCCCCAACATGAAAAAAGCACTTGTCTGGGAACCAGTACCACAGTGGCGTCTTATCTGATGTTGATGATTTTTTTTTTTACCAATAGGATGAGAACTTCTTCACCAATGGGATCCAAGTACTCCAACACCGATGGAAGAAGTGCGTGTGCCGCAAGGGTGAATATGTTGAAAAATTTGGTCACATTTCATGTGTCTATTTTGCTCAGCCTATTAACATTTCAGTAGACACACGTATATATATATATATATATATATATATATATATATATATATATATATATAGTATTATCGCAAATAAATTTTGTCACTTAGCTGATTGCACTTAGCAGTTCGACTTGTTGGTTGATTTTGTTTAGCGGCATATCAATCTCTACGAGTGCTTTAATGCCAAAATCTAAATATTTCAGGAAAATTTTATGGCTTCAACTCAATATATTTTGTACATAATTTGATACTTTCAGGGAAAACGTATGTTGTTTTAGACATATAATTTGTAGATGATAAGATCTGCTGTTGCTAATTCTAAAAAAAAATGTATAGCA
>CAHIKZ030001446.1:4035000-4097500 GCA_903632075.3 Acanthosepion pharaonis | reverse complement strand
TACATTTAATAACTTATTTAGTTTATTCCTGTTCTTCCTCCTACTTTGTTTGAATATATTTGAATATATTAATATATACTTTTAAAATTCCCATTTTTAAAGCAAACCAGAATAAAATTTTGTACCCTACTACCACAGATTATATATATATATATATATATATATGCGTGTGTGTGTGCGTACAAAAATGCAAAATTTTTGTGCGACCAATGAATTTTCTATGAAAAGACCTAAAAAACCCAAAACATGAAAATCTTTAAAGACGAAAAAAATAATCCGAAATAAGAAAGATAAAAGCCCAAAAGGCAAATAGCTACCTAAGCAGTAAATAGCAAGGCTCAACACCTAGGCTATCCAGAGAGAGGATAAAACACTTCACACCGTGAACCTTCAACGACTCACAGCTCGAGTTACTACTTAAGTTTCGCGCTCTCGCCATATCTAGTGACCAGAACGCAAATGAAAGATGGGCCCGACTATTTATACTCAAGTACCTAAATACAAAGATATTTTAAATCAATATCTATTTACTACGAGTATAGATTGTTACGGGCCCTCATCAACGTTCCTTCTAAAATCTTTATCCATGCTTATATTTTAGAAGCATTTTAAATATGTCAGTACTCTCAGAAAGTGTAACGATAGAAAAAAAGGGAATAAAGTAAAATCGAATATTGACAAATTTTAACCAAACTTTCATACATTTGAACAAATATTGTTCATTTTCGTTTCTCTTTTGATCACGTGTTGACGACGTGATTTAAACGAATGAAACCCGGAGAGTGAGACGACCTTAAACTCTCTAAAACCCTGCAGAAGAAAGAAAGGGTCAGTGACCTCTTTTCGTTCATACAGGAAATAACTCCATATTTGGAAATCAAGGACCATGTGATGAAACCAAGGCACGAAAAAACGAACAGCGAAAATTAGGCCGTCTTAGCGGATGGAGTTCGCGATAAAATGCGATGATCAGCTATAATTTCGCGTATGCGAAACAACTTTGCTACGGTATTTACACCTAATGTATTGTATGGCTGGAAGACGACAGCCAGCTATCAATTTAGATATGCGAAGGGAATAAGAGATGATTTCGAAGCCCGTACAGCTTTAACAAAGTTTAACCCCCAAAAAAGAAGTAAACTTTGGCAGGAGAGAAAAGATGTATTGAAATCAGAAGAAAGATACACGTTACCCTGATAACTGCGAAACGACACTCGATTCGTCACTCAAGCCCCTAGACCAGAAATGGAAAAAAGAAAGAGAGAAAAGACATCAAAAGATACGAAAAGAGAATGAAAGAGAAAAGTGATCTAAAAGAAATCTTAAACAAAAAAAAAAAAGAGAGAAAAGAAGTAAAATACATAAAAGACATTAAGCTAAAAGAAGTTAAAAAAAGTAAACGAATTTTGGTAACAATCAGATAAGTCATTGTTTCTCTTACATGTTTATACTTTTCTCAGTGTATTTTGTCATGTTGTATATTTGCAATCAGGCCTGACCTAAGATTTGCTATTGATCGTCTAATTACATTTCTGAGAGGATAAATACCCCCTCCCACAACATTTCTTTTTGACTTATTGTTTTTGTTTTCGCCATATCCTTCATATTGTTTTTTCCATTGTATGTTATAGTAATAAATTTATTTAATTGTTAATTCTGCAACTGTGTTTCTGTTGTTTGTCACACACTGTGTGTGTTCTTTAAGCAATTCCAGCCGGCTCGACCGTATCTGATCAATTGGAAAGAGGACCTTGGGGAAAGAAATTCGTTGTAATAATTGTATACACGTTGCAATAATCATACAGGTTATGATCCTCCTCTATCTCCGCTATCGATCCGATTAGAGAAAGTGGCAGGGTCATAACATATATATATATATATATATATATATATATTATTTTTTTTTAAATGTGATTCCTTCGCTACATAAGAGAGTTCTCATGTTTCAAAAACAAGAGCCAAAAACCTCAAAATAATTATTAAAATTAAATTGAATTAAAGTTTCAAGTCCTGTTTCAGCCTCAAGCGAAAATTTTTGGACCATGTTTCTAAAACCTTCGCGTGAGGTTGAAACATGAAACATGAGAACTCTTATATAGCGAAGGAATCATATATTTTTTAAATAATTATAATTTAAGCTCTACTTCTGTATGGAGCACTGTTTTTTTTTTTTTAAATAAAACAAAAATACTAAAGAACTCTGGATTATTTACCTAACGTGTTCTTTCCTATTTTTCTATATATTTGCACACACACACACACACACACACACACACACACACACACACACACACACACACACACACATATATATGTCTGTGTGTGTGTGTGTATTGATGTAATAAGAAAGAACAGTTAAATTGATGATCCAAAGTTCTTTAGTACTTTTATTTTTAAAAAATAGTGCTCGATAAAGAAGTAACACGCCACTAATGATGTCAGAATGTGTAATTAATAATCCCTAAATACTTTTGATACCTCGGAGCAGGGATCATTTATACCAAATTCAGTAAAGGTGAATGTCCAACACCCCAAGATATTACAGAACCAAAACATTCGCCAAAGAACTGCAGTCATTCTTTAAATAGCCTCAACAGATCTCGACTCTTAACTGGATGTCATACATAGTGTCCAACACATTCGGAAATTTCCAAACTATCAGCGATATACAACCATTTTCTCAGATCGATGATTAAAAATGGTTTCAAATGAATGAATCGTAAAAGTAGACAGACCATCCTCAGATTTTATCGATGCGCACTACAGAATCACAAAAATATCCCACATCACCTGAAGACTTCCAACAGCAATTGCTAAGTCTGCTGCTAGGAAAGTTGGTTCACTGTTTCGTGTTAGACAATCTTTTCTCGCCATAATCTATTTTGCACATTTGTAAGTCTACTATTCTTTATGAATTGAATATTGCTGTTATCTGATAAAATCCAAAGAAGAATCTTTAATGTTATCGGTCTTGTCCTGGCATCTTGGCTTCAGTCATTTCCCACCGTCGTAACGTAACTTCCATGTGCCATTTCTATAAATGATTTCATGCTAATTGTTCTGGTGAACTTCCCTCTTTCGTGCATAGGCTTTTTGAATTTAAGCGCAATACTTGGTTGGTGGCAATGTCTCATCATCTTCCTACTGAAATGACTAGATGTAACCGTAAGTTCTATGTTTCTTCTCTCACACCTCTTGCTTGTGGAACTCTCATTCGGCATCTTGCTTCTCAGTCAACTTTGATCTTCGAAAGTTTAAAAGCAACGCTAATCCTTACCTTCTGTCTTCTTAATTTCTGTTCTTTTATTGTTCTCTCTCCTTAATAAGGTCATCTTTTTCTAGTATTATCTCACAGTCAGTAACCCTCTTGCGTCTTGGTGGCTTTGTTGCCTTGCTTGGGGTGGAATGATAAAAAAACAGCAACAGCAAAAAATGGATAGCACACGTAGCTAGAAGGGAGAATAATTATATAATCAAGATGTTGCCTTTCCACACTACTTCAAATAATAGGTTAGAAAGGAAAACCCTCATTAATACTAGAAAGAGCAATAACAGTTAGTTGACCTGAGAAACCCATTTTCCTGCAAAAATGTTTTAAAGATTTTATAAATTTCAGTCGATAGTAATGTTAACTCTTCGGTCAATGAATGTCGAATGTTTCCTTGTAAGGAAACGGTTATTCTCAACATTACCAGTATCATTATAAAACAGAATATATATGAAATGTCTGTTGAGGATTTCCTGAGTTTTTCGTGGTATCAAAGAAGTCGTTTGATAAAATTTGAGAATTAGGAAAGGAACTTCCAAAATTCTGTGTAAGGGTCATTTAAAAATAAAATAAAATAGCATGTAAGTCGAGACGTAGTCGATAGTACGTTTACCCTGCTAATAGACTGGAGTTTAAAATGAACGTCGATTCACATGTTTTGGGGGTTAAACTAGATGATTTGCAAAAAGTCTATTTGGGAATCAGAGAAAATCCTTTAATCTATTTTCCCTCAATTTGCAAACTTGATATGGTCACGCCCTTTTGGTTTTTGAAGGCAAATGCTCTACACATAAAGTCTTAATAGTTCTGTTTAAAATGATATCAATGTTTTAATCATTTCACCCGAAGAAAAACGATAATACCACTAAGACATGATGAATTCTGACGAGAAAAATTGTCTGCCATGACACAGTGAATCAACGTTCTTCGTAGCAGACCTAGTAGTTTATTCAATATAATCGCCCCACTTCATGCCAATAAAAAATGTGAGAGCAAGAAGGAGCAATGAGTTGCTCTCCTGGAGGTTAGCATCAGCCATACTGATGGATAACGGAAATGGTTCTCTATAAAAGATAGCAATTTCGTTTTCGTACAAGCCATTTCTTGCCCCAGGTAACAACAGAAGAATATTTATTAATCAAAATACGAACCATTAGGTTCTAGATATTTTTGCCAACAAAATACAAGTGTAGCTTTTCCGCTAGCGTAGGAGTTGGAAGTTAAGGAGTTAGCAAAACCTTAGAAAGCATTTTAGACAGAAATTTGCTCGTTGAAAACTTTTCTATGTAAGTTGTCCAAATGTTTGAAGAAATAGTAATCAGTTGGCGAGAGATCGGGTGAGTCAGGTGGACGAAGCAGTGTTTCGTAGCCCAATTCATTCAATTTCTGTACCGTTCGTTGAGCAACATGTGGCCGCGCAGTGTTGTGCAAGAGGATTGATTAGTGTTGGACACAAACGCTGCAATTTCTGATGTATTTGATCAATTTCTTGGCAATGATTCTCAGTTGTGATTGTTTCAACAGTATTTAGAATGTTATGGGGAATCAATCCAGTTTTAAAATACCAATCACCAAAACCTTTTGGGGGGAATGTAGGTTTGGGAAGTGTTTAGGAGTTTTCTTTCGATTCGGCTATTGCCCTTAGCGTCATCGGTTGTCATATAAGATCTATTTCTCATCATGCGGCACAAGGCGATTGAAAAATGAGTCATTTTTGTTGCGCAAAAGAAGAGACTACCAGATATCATACCAACGATTCTTTTGGTTTTGTTTCAATTCGTGTGGCACCCATTTAAACAAATAGATCTACCAATTTTGTTCAAATGTTGAGAAATTGATCCAATAATTGTAAGCTCTCTGACAGCTCTCTAACAGTGATACTAGTAATGACCTCCACTAATGTTTTCAATTTCTCATTTTCAATGGAAAGCTGATGTCCAAGACCTTTCATATCTTCAAAATTGGCTTCACCGCGACGAAACTTGTGAAACCAACCTTGCATTGGGTATTCGTTAACAGATACTTCCCCGAAACTTTACTAACTTTTCGTGCAGTCTGAGCTGCACTTCGGCAAGATGATATTCATAAAAGTAAATTGGACAAAATTCTTTTTTTATATATCCTAGTTAAGAAATCTGAAAAACATATACGTATATATACGTAAGTGGGAAAATGGATCATTTAGATAAAAAGTATATAAGAGATTATAAAATGTTCGCCTATTTGTATAGTGTTGTGACTCGTCCACTTACTATAAAGTAGTAGGAAAGTAAGCCTCAGGGGAACAGTGATAGACTGTGAAAGATGAAGCTGGACGAGACTGTGCCGAAGGGCAGAGTTTCGTCCGGGGAGGTAGACAGACCCGAACCCGTTTATGCGGGTTCAACGGGGATTTTTTGGCCGAGGCTACGAGCTCGGATGACCCACGTTAATTAAACTCGGCCTTGTGCCACATATAACCCTTGTGGGGAGGGGGCTGTTAAATATAACAGTGATAGACTGTTCGTACGAGGCTGTGATTGTTCGCAGCTCCTGTCGAACTCTCTGCCTTTGGCAGAAAGGAACCCGGACGAGGCTATGCCGAAGGGCAGAGTTTCGTTCGAGGATATAGACAGACCTGAACCTGTTTATGCGGGTTCTACGGGGATTTTTTGGCCGAGCCTATGGGCTCGGATGACCCACGTTAAACTGGGCTTTGTGCCACATATAACACTCGTGGGGGGGGGCTGTTAAATATAAAACAGTGATATAGACTGAACGCTGGTCAACCGACACACACTCCCAAGTCGTGTAACACACTTCTGTTGTATTTACTGTTCAATACACTATTTATTTGCAACCTCTTGTTTTGTTAACCATTACTTGGTCACAACATGTGGTTTGCATGTTTTTTATTTTAATATTTAAAAAAAGGTCAAAATATGCGATGACAAAACCTGCCTTATTTTCTGAACAACATAATATATATGTAAATTATTTTCAGATAGAATGAATCTGCAAAGGAAGAAAATGGATAAAAAGAGAGAACTATACTTGGCCGACAGTTTCGTCATCCGAGGGACATTATCAAGGCAATGTAAGATTTATTTTGTTGCACGTGTTTATATATAAAAGTGAGGATGTCATTGCTTTGTCAAATTTGAGAACGTTCACGAATATTCATCAGGGGTTGGAATTTTAATAAAAAAATGTGGACACAAAGTATTATAATTCAAAGTCTGAGCGAGAAATATTTAATAAATATTTTTTAAATGAATATTGTTTAGATTGTGATTAGATTGTGTATGATATGAGATGGACATCTTCAGAAACCAGTGGCATCCTCACTTTTGTATATAAACATGAGGAACAAAATAAATGCTACATCGCCTTGATAAAGTCCCTCAGAGAACGAAACGGGTCGACTAAGAATAGTTTTTCCACTTGTCTCTTTTTTATTCATTCATCTATCTATCTATCTATCTATTTATCTATCTATCTATCTATCTCTCTCTCTCTCTCTATATATATATATATATATATATATATATATATATATTTTTATTATTATTGTTATTGTTATTATAAGTGATTATAATAAAAACATGTAATTCAGCTACGAATAGTGAAATTTTACTCCATCTGTTCTTTCACTCATTTGGATACACACACACACACACACACACACACACACACACACGCATATAAATATATATATATATATATATATATATATACACTAAAGTTCAAAACACACACACAGACATATATATATATATATATATATATATATATATATATATATACACACTACAAATTTAAAAAGTCAAAGGCAATCCCTTGTAATGTTTAAATGCGCCTAAAAGTAGTTGTTTTGTACTTTAAAGAAGAGAAAATTATTATACATGTTTAAAAATGTGACAAATGATTTCTTATTAGAAATTTTATTATGACAAAAAGAAAAAGAGAATTTTATGATTAAATTTTGCTCTCGTCAAAATATCCTCCTTTCGCCTTGATTACTGCAGTACAAATTTTTGGCATTCATTGCAAAAGTTTCTCAAAGTATGAGTTCGACAATTGATTCCATTCTTTTTTCAGTAACTCTAAGAGCTCTTTTACATTTTTTTTTTCAATTTTCTGTCTAGTTCATCCTATGCTATGTCTGGAGGTGGCTTCAAACTGTTTAACTGTATTGTATATATATATATATGGGAGAATTTGATATTTTTGGCATTCGTTAATAAGCATTCGTTTGATAATTGATTCTATTCTTTTTTCAATGACTCTAAGAAGTTTTTTTCATTCTTCTGTCACATTCAACCCATGCTAATTCTGGGGGTGGCTTCAAACTTTTGAAATGTAGTATATATATATATATATATATATATATATATATATATATATATATATATATAAATGAAGTTCGAGACAGTACATGAAATGTGCGGTACCATTTCTCCACGCTTTCACCGAAAAAAGATGAAGAATAAAAATTTAAATTTACATCCATGCAGGCCTAAAAATAACTTCGAAACATTTTATAAAAATATCGACGCTGGTTTTGACAAATACCATCAAAAATTCTAAAAATTCCGAATGTTTTTTTATAATTTCTAGAATGAGTGTACATTCCTGAAGTAAGGAGACACTTCAACGAGTATATTGCAACAATTACACAAATGTATAAAGATTATATCTTGCAAGAACAGTGAAAATTCTGCAAATCTCGTTAGCATAACAATACACATTTGTTATTAATTAGATTTTTTTTTTAAATTTACAAAACTTTGTCAAAAAATCTTTTTACGTTCTAAGTTTTAAATAGTTTTTAAATAGTTTATTTATATATATATATATATATATATATATATATATATATATATATATATATATTCGTCTTGAAAAATTTGTCAGTTTATTTTCAAATCGTCAAATGAAAGAAACGACCAAATTTATTTGAACAAAATATAAACAAAAACAAAATGTTTTGTCATTTTTTTGCTATCCTCTGTCAGCCGCAATATGATGGAGAAAGCATTACCTCGCAGCATCTCCACTGAGACACGCTGTAAGAGCCACTCCGTTTCGCGAGGCTCGTCCCTTAATCGAGACGCAATCCCGCCAACCCTCCGAAGGAACGCCATCTAACGAGGGCCAATAACCCCAGAAGACTCCACTGACACTGGAGTAAAAATAAATCTGTCCGCAAGAGAAGAAAATTTAACTATTTAAAGAATTTATATTTTGGTTTGGTCGAACGACAAGATGAAACGCCTATGATGCAACCATTAGCGTTGTGTATGTTTTCGTTGACATTTTCATGTATATTTATATGAATAAACGCCTTGTATTTCAGTGAAGGCGACTGAAGAAAACAAACAAATTTCAAGTCTTAAAAACAGTCCTCAGTAAGAGGTCCTATTAAGAGGCTATCGAATAATAACACGTGTGCACAAAATATTCACTTGCATACAAAGAAGCTTTCAACGTCATGTAGGTAAAATAGAAGCTGCGAAAAGTGGCGTAATTTATATTTATGTATTCTTTCTGTCACCGTGCAATACGCAGCAAAATTAGACAGCAGTCCCCAGGTGCATCAACACACACACACACACACACACACACACACACACACACACACACACACAAAAAAAAAAAAGAAAAAATACGCACACAACGTAGTATAAACGAACGTAGCAAATTGCCAGCTTGCGTCAGTATTCATTTTACGAAGGGCGCAAGGATAAAACTGATCCACAAACACTTTCCCCTAGAATTAATACAATTAAAACGTCGCCATGAGCTTTCATTGATTTGTTTTTTTTTACGGTTTATCTACCTTTTGCAGGTCTTTTTTAGTTTTGCATAGCAAAATGAAGCCACTTCTTAAAATTAAGAATATCAAAAATAAATAAATAAATAAAATGTTTATTTTGATTACTTTATAGGTAGATGAAGAAAACGATTATTTCTTGGAGATGTGCGTTCCTGTATAATGGTCACTATTTATTATCGGCAGATTACACAATATTATATTGAAAGTATTCTATATTCTTGAGTTATCAGCTTTACCATTTAATGTACCAGGTTACAAGTATCACCATTCACAGGAGATTCAGACTTCGAATATTGAATCTGTATGGACCGTGTCAAATTAATGATATTTAACCCTTTTTTTTACGGCCTATCAACCTTTTTTGCAGCTTATTTTAAAGCCAAAATATACATATATATATATATATATATATATATATATATATATATATATATATATGTGTGTGTGTGTGTGTGTGTGTGTGTGTGTGTGTGTGTGTAATGTCCATATAAACCCTCTGAGATGGATCATGAAACCTGAAATTATGAATATACATAATATATATTAACGAATATACATATCCCACACCGTTTGCACTAGTCAGAGTTACATATCAAACGCATATATACCGGTTGTAACAGTAAAATTGTCTAAATCGTGTAACATCATAGAACAATTATCCATCCCACAAAATGTTTAATATTTAAAAAAAAACACTAAAACTGATTGGGTTTCATTTGTCTAGGTTCTCAGATAAGACGTTCAGCCATCTTGACATGATTTTTCGTAAGAATCACTAAAACATCCTTTGGATTATTCTGCTAAAAAGATAACAGGTTAAAATTGTTTTGTGTTTGACCCACTGTCGAACAATGGCGAGAGGAAAAGGATCATTCAGGCATTCAGTAATGATGCCAGCATTCATAATCAGGCTTTCGTCTTCAAAGTCGATTCAAGAACCATCAAGAGAACCGTAAATAAGATTTAAAGAGAAGAAGCAGCTGAGAAGAAAACTGGACCAGGAGGACCCAATAGTAAAGGGCATCAACATTCCAACTTAGAGCTAAAGAGATCAATTAGAAAAGATCCAACTTATCCATAAGACATTTGGCGCGTGAGAGAGGAGTTTTGGCTATGACAGTCCAAAGAACAGTGAAAAAAGTCTTGAAAATGAAATCGTACGTGAAACCCGTGAGACATCATGTTACCCCATGACAGAAGGTTAGACAGGGTGGCGATCATCTTATATATATATATATATATTTGAACTTTATTGCAATCCTTCATCAGCTTCTGATCCTTAGCTATGATAAATTAGTGATAAATATGTTATTTTCATTTATGGTCGATTTCATCACTAATCTTCTGTTAAGTTTATACATTGCTCAAAGTAGAGTCCAACAGTATTATAAAAAACTCGGAAAATTCCAGTAAAATATCTTTAATCATTTCTAAGATACAACGGTTCAAAGCATCATCTAAAAATGGACAATTTTGCTTTTACATATATATATATATATATATATATATATATATATATATATATATATATATATATATATATAAAAGAAATATAGTCTTAAAGGTGTGCTATATTTATGGGATAAAGTGCTCAATATCAGAGATAGAGCGTGTGTAAATATAAAAGTGAACATAGAAGTCAACACTTAGAGGCGACAGTCTGTTTCATGCTATATGCAATCGTCAGGCCACATATGCTGTTATTTTTCTCGGCTATTTATATATATACGGGTTAGTGGTGCATTGTGGGTATTCTATTATGGCGGTTATTTTTACCGGAAGTCGCTTTGTTTATTTATTTGGGTCAAATTATATTGCTCGTTTTTATTTTTTTGTTTCTTATTTTATTTATTTATTTATTAACGTAGTAAAAATTTGTTTATATCACGTATTTAACGTATATCACGTATTTGTTTTGGTTTGAGAATTTAATTAAAGCTATTTCTTCAATTTTGGGGTTGGTTGTTGTAGTTCATTCTAACTATTATTTTTTTGGCGGGAACAGTTTTTTAATTTGGGATTGGTTTGTCTATTTACTTGGATGAATTTAGGTCAATTTATTTGTATATTTTCTCTTTTTGGTTTTCGGTTTTTAAGCAACATAGTATTTATTTTATTTCATTTTTTTTTATTAGTGTATTTGTTTGTTTTTATTTTATTTTTTCCGTTTTTCATTTTTTAGGTTACGTAGTAAAAATTTATTTTCATGCCTGCATTTTGAGATGAGCTCGGATCTTTTATTTAATAATTTATTTTGGTCGGGGAAAGTAATGATAGCTATTTTTTCCTCCAAGTAAAGTTTGCAAGTTTTTGATTGGTTGTTGTAGGCTGATGACTTTTTCCTTATCATCCAAGATATTTTTGGTGTGATGTGCGTTTTGTTTTTTATTTCCCAGATATACTTAGAAAGCATAGTACTGTTCGCATATTTACTATTTGTGAACGATGTTTTGTGTGTATAATTTCTTTGCTTCCAGGGTCCTTCAGTTACTCCTTCAGTATTATATATACATATATATAATACTGCTCGTTTTCACTCTCGTGTGGTCATGTGTGACGTCATGAGCTGCGCTGCGATTTTCGCTTCCAGCATTTCGTATGCACGAGTTTGTCGTTGCTTGGAAATCTTCATGTAAACATAAAGAGAATATCATTATTGTTTTGTCCATGTATTGATTATTATATTGTAATGTAATTGTCATCTTTGATAATGGTTTATGTAGGCCGAAAGCTTAGATAGGATTAAAAAATATGTATCAATATTGTGATTTTCTTTCTTCTTTTAATGATAATGTTATTAAGCTTATCAGACAATATGAAAAGAATGTACATAAAAGAATTAGACAAAACTTGTCTATATCATTTAATGAAACATACATCAATGAAAAAGTGCTGCCTAAATACACACAATATATATATATATATATATATATATATATATACAAAGAATAATCACACATAGAATTAATCAGAAGTATCAATGCGATTATTGGCGACATCCATCGCTAGAAAACATAATATATGCATTAAAATCCTGTTCATCCATAGTGCGAGTTTTGATCCTTGAAGAAAAACTTGTTGTCTGTAGTTTTTCAGTTTATTTGATGTTAAAATGCTAGTACTTACGGACAGTCTTCCATCCATCATCAGGCATGTGTTTTTTTTTCCTTATAAAATCAAAAACTTGAGACGATATACCTGTATATCGACCGAAAGATGTTTTTTGAATATCTGCTATTATTGACGGTTGTAAGATATCGGAACGTGCAAAGACGCAACGCTAAGTTTTTCAAAATTTTTTAAGTGAGAATTTTATTTAAATATTTCTTGTGATGTGTTAAATCCACGTATTCTATTTTTACAAGTGTATTCAGTTTTTATGTCATGAACTAAGTATATAGTTCAATAATATAGTGTAATGTCATAGTAGTAATTTTTTTATAGGAATTTTTTTATGTACTGCGGATCGATAATTTTTAATAAACATAAAACATTAGGCAGCATATGATTTACATACAAATATATATATATATTAATATGTCTTGTAAAATTAAATTTTATACTTTTATTTCGATCATTAAATTTTGTACCTACAAAAATATCTTTTAAATATATATATATATATATATATATATATATATATATATATATATAAAGTAAATATTAATACATATATAATAGCCTCATTCACATATGAAAAAGGTTAAAAATAATGTAAGCATTGTTAATGAAAAAAAAAACAACCCACAGTAACATCAAATATGAAAACGGCTATAATGTGCAAACCGTGTTTGGAATATTTAAACATTTCTATAACTCTAGATACATGCATAAAACAATTCATACATTCATTTAAGAGTAAAAAATAAAACCATCTTCAATAATGGCTGAAAGAGAGCGTTCCGACATACAAAAAATTGGGGCAACTAAAATTATTTACATCTAGAAAAGAAGAAAATTATAATAATACAAGAAAAAAATTAAATAAAAAACTTAACCGTAGTACGTTGTCACACACACACACACACACACACACACATATATATATATATATATATATAATGGTAATTTGTATGTCATTTCCAAGATGATATTGATCCAGGGAGAGCACTATGTCAAGAAACAGAGCAAAATTATAATTATTATATATTTCATGTGAAAATTATTATCTATGGTATTTTTAAGTGTTTGATTTTCATTAATATATATATATATATATATATATATATATATATATATATATATATCAAAATTATTAATTAATGAAAATGAAACACGTAAAATATCAAAAGTAATAATTTTTATTTCATAAAAAGCTATAAAAAAATTATTTTTGTAGCTTTCAGGAAATAAAAATTATTACCTATGAGATTTTAAGTATTTGATTTTCATTAATATATATATATATATATATATATATATACAAACCCGTTTTTGGCAATGTGTGAAAGGTTTTTTTATTTTTATTCCATTTTTTTACAACTGTCGAATAAGATCTGGATCAAAATTTTGACTAAACTGTCTGGTGTTCATGTTTCGTTTTGTTTCTGCTGAAGTATCTTCGACCTGTCTCGATCATTACTTTGTGGAACAAAACTTCCAAACGGATGCTTCCCTGACATCTACAACCTTTGGTCACTTTAAGTCAATGGTCAGCTTTCCTACTCGTGCTCTCTCACAGCAATCTCGTTCAGCAACACACTATTTTGGTTGCCTCTTGTGCCTTTCATTTGGTAAACAAACAGTATAAAAAAAGCATTGTTTTCAATGTAGTAAACAAGATTTTTTGCACCATCCTTATCCTTTTTTCTTTTATTTTAGCGCTAGGATTGGAATTAATTGATGATGACCTGTGTAACAGTTACACGGAGCTAGATCATACACGACAAGTATGTATCAAATTTTTATACCTGTTATCATTTTATAAGCCTATTAAATATTTTATAAACACTTCAAGATACCTTCTGTATTGAAATATATCTTGGTGGGGGCTGTTTGTTTTATATAATAATAATCTCTTGAATTTAGAGTCTTCCTTTGTAGTGTATACTGTATAGTATTTTAGTATTATCTACTAATATCTACTAATATATATTAGACTTTTTTTTATTATATATGAGTATAATAATTATTTTACATTTCTCGAAAGATATTTGGTTTAAAATTTTCATACGTGTTGTCTGTCGACTTGAAATATTAGATTTAGAAATTGGTTTTGTTTCAGATTCTGGAAATTTTTTTGTTATTTATTTTAATTTGTTTAATTATTTAACCCATGTAAGGGTTACTGAGAGCGAAAGAATATGTGAATAAAACATTGTTAAGGAGGCAGAACAGTAAGAGAACAGGAATTAAGAAGATAGAAAGTAACGACTGACATTGCATTTAATTTTTTGAAGATCAAAGTTGACTGGAAATCAAGAAGCCAAAAGTGCGGGAGGCGAAACTATTAGTACAGAATTTATGGGTTTACATTTAACCAATTCAACTGTAAAATGATGAAACCTTGCTGCCAATCTGGTAGTGCACTTAAATTCATAAAGGCGTGGTTCCAATCCTCAGATTTTAAGTGAATTAATTCCATGGGTTACAAGGAAAGACAGACAATTGAAATTTCTGGTTCGACTGAGAAGAAAAGAAATTAACACTCACAGGATGGCAGCGGAAAACAGCGAGTAACCTACTAAATGAATTCGATAAATGACAGAAGAACCAAAAGGACACATGGCCGAGTGGATAAAAGCGTTGGTTGAATCCCGTGATTAGACCCAAAGAGATGTGAGTTCAATATCTGGCTACTGCAGTGGTGAAAAAAATTTGGAAAATTGAAGGGAGATAACTGAAACATCCCGAAAAAGCATGGCACGAGGAACTCGAACAATCTACCGTCTACGGTGGATGAAATAAAGGATTCAGTTCGAAATTCCAGTCATCAGAATATGGCAATAAAGATGAGGACAACAGTCTGAAGAATGTAAATAGTGTAAATAATTACAATAACTCATCTCAGAAATATAGAAAGATTCTGAAGATGGCCGAAGCGTACAACGGCCGAAACGCTGTGAATATTGCAATACTGATGAGGACAATAGTCCGAACAATGTAAATAATTACAATAATTCATCTCAGAAATATAGACAGATAAGGAACAAAGAGCGATAGTAAAGAGTCAAATGTTACTTAGAGCAACAAATGAGAGGAAGTTGTGGAGAACTATGATCCCTCACGTTTAAAATGGAAAGGGCAAATAAAAGAAGAAGGAAAAAATAACATGTATCACTCAGAAAATAAGGCAAGAGTGAAATGAAATTTCTTTGTTCGCATAAGAAAGAAAGAAGGCATAGGATATTTACAGAATAAATCTTACAGAAGAATCGGGAGAAAAAGTGATGACTTGTTTCATGAAATTGGGTAAATTGATGACAGAACAAAGACAAAGAGAGAGAAGTAAAGTTAAAAGACAGGAAGTTATGGATCACCTGTCCTCATGGAGTATGACACATATAACAAAGTAAGCGAATTACATGAATTTAAAAAGGCCGTCAATAATATAAAAAGCGTTATTCTTTGAGTTGATCATTAGTAATCAGGTGATTAAAAATGGCTAAATTTTTCGAATGAAGAGAATATTCGTCGAGATATGGAAGTGGGTTCTGGGTCTATATTTGTTCCCGTGGAAAAATAAACATTCTAAAGAAAACTACCCCTTAATCTTCATTGTGCGGTAAATATCAAATAACTGATTCCAAATTATATTCACCAATTCACCTGTCGTTTCGTCGACGACAAGATGATCAAATTTTAACTCTAAATTGTTTATCCATTTATAATACGCCAGTTATTAGAAAATATATTCAATTTAAAAATAGGAATCATAAAAATAACTTCAAAAGGCTGGCTTATATTCTTTTCCTGTTGTCCAGAAGTTGTTGTCAGATTGAAATGGAAATTAACCCACGCGACATCTTCTATGCGTCGTGCTCCATCAGGGTCTCAACAATTTCCTGTCCTTTGTAGGTGTTAGTAAATTTTGTCTTTTCACAATATCTCCTAATTCTCCTGTTCTGCCTAATTCTCCTGTTCTGCCAGACTTTTTGCACAAGCTCGTCCGGTAGATCAATCGCTGCTTCCCTTTGTCGTTCTTGCCTTCGACCTGTCCTGTCAGTATCAAATTTTCCAAGTTCTCTTTCCTCATGGAGTATGACACATAAGAGCCAAAGAATTAAAGGGAGATAACTGAAACATCCTGAAAAAGCATGGCACGTGGAACTCGAATAATCTACCGTCTACGGTAGATTCCAGTCACGAGAATATGGCAATAAAGATGAGGACAAGAGTCCGAAGAATGTAAATAGTGTAAATAATTACAATAACTCATCTCAGAAATATAGAAAGATTCTGAAGATGGCCGAAGCGTACAACGGCCGAAACGCTGTGAATATTGCAATACTGATGAGGACAATAGTCCGAACAATGTAAATAATTACAATAATTCATCTCAGAAATATAGACAGATAAGAAACAAAGTGCGATAGTAAAGAGTCAGATTAGATCTCTCGCATTTAACATTGCATTTTAATAGATTTGATCTCGCCTATTTAATATTTTATTCAACTTGATCTCTCGCATTTAACATTACATTATGTTAGATTTGATCTCGCCTATATTAAAAAAGTATGTGCTCGATAATTTTCGAACCTCTTTCTGATGTTAAGAATAAATATCCTTTTTGTTTCCATTTTTTCTAAACCTTCGTCATTGACAATTGCCTATTTCAGTTACTTTCAACACTAAAATCAAGAGGACGCGAAAATTTAAATATCTGGGAAGCGTCTTGACAGAGGACGGTAAGTGCGACACTGAGATCCGTAGACATATTGGGATGGCCAAGGACATATTCCAAAAGCTGGGTAGAGTATTACGAAACAGGAGGATTTCTTTGGTAACAAAGAAAAGAATACTGAGCTGCTACGTGATATCTGTCCTTCTTTACGGCATCGAATGTTGGATGATTTCATCGAAAATGAAGAATAGACTCTCGGCGACGGAGATGTCGTTGTACAGAAGTATTCTAAGGATATCATGGACCGAGCGTGTGAGCAATGATAAGGTCTTAGAGAGAATGAAAACAAGGAGGTGACTTATACTTAACATCAGGAAGAGGCAGCTGAAGTTTCTGGAACACATAATGAGGAAGGAGGGCCTGGAGAATCTGATACTCACGGGTCGAATAGAGGGAAAGAGAGACAAAGGAAAAACAATGCATGACACTTAAGCAAGTGGATGACAGAACGTGGTCTGGAGGAAGTGGCAGAGGGGAGGAACTTGTTGAGAGCTGCAAGGGATAGTGGGAGGTGGAGAGAGCTATGATCGCCTACGTCCTGAACGGACATAACATATAAAAAGAAAAAGGAGGGTCTAACAAATTAACTTTTTTCCCCCCTTGTCTCCAACTTTATGATTTTATTGTTTTTCCCAGGGTAGGGTTTGTCCTGACTTTATGCGTGCGTGTACATACGCACGTAAGTTACTCAACATAACACAGACATAAGCGTATGCATTAGACACGCGCATTCAAATCACAGGCAGGGGGGATGGAAAGAGAACCAGTTCCTCATTTAGAATAGGGATTTACTGTTTCCTCTGACATGTTGACAGATTAAATTTGTTTACAAATGTCATCTCATAACTGTTGTAATGACATTGTGATTGTCAGGACAAAGGAAAACACGCCGGATATTTTATTGAAAATACGGGACTTAAATCTCTTATATTGGACATTACATTTTATTCGACTTGATCGCTCATATTTAATATTTTATTCAATTAGATCCCTCGCATTTAACATGGCATTTTATTAGAATTGATATCGCCTATGTAATATTTTATTCAACTTGATATCTCGCATTTAACATTACATTATATTAGATTTGATCTCGCCTATTTAATATTTTATTCAACTTGATCTCTCGCATTTAACATGGCATTTTATTAGAATTGATATCGCCTATTTAATATTTTATTCAACTTGATATCTCGCATTTAACATTACAATATATTAGATTTGATCTCGCCTATTTAATATTTTATTCAACAGGATCTCTCGCATTTAACATTGCATTTTATTAGAATTGATATCGCCTATTTAATATTTTATTCAACTTGATCTCTCGCATTTAATATTACATTTTTTCGACTTGATCTCTCATATTTAACTTGATCATATTCAATATTTTATTCAACATGATCTCTCATATTTAACTTCTGCTTCCTCACCTTATCTTCCTCTTTTTCTTCTCCTCTTCCTCCCCTCACTCTTCTTCTCCTCCTCCTCTTACAGCTTCTTCTTCTTCTTCTTCTTCTACTACTACTACTCCTGACTCTTCTTCCTTCTCCTCTTCTCCTTCTGCTTCTTTTTCTCCTCCTTCAAATTCTTCTCCTCCTTCTCCTGCTTTTCTCCTCCTCTTGCTTCACACGTTCTTCTTTCAATCCATATATAAAATCTAAATCTATGTTGACTTTATGATGTGCTGGTTCAACCACTTCTTAAACAAATGGTTGATGAATTAAACTGTAATTACAAATCTGCTTTCATTATTTGGGGGCTAGGACGTCGTTAGTAAGTAAATACGTCATTTATCTTCTTTTCTTTTCTTTTTTTTTCTCCCCCAAGTGATTTTACATTTCGTCTCCGGTTAAGAGTGAACTCCCCTACCGGATACCAGAACACGTGTACTCACGACTTGCTCATTGTTCATCCTGTGATCAACTCGTACGCTGAGCACAGATTGAAATGTTCTCTTGTATTCTGATACCCAAGCACAGTTTGAAGTGAATAAAAGTCGAATTCATTTTTAGTCACAGCGGTCGTTACGTTATAAACATTTAAATAAATAATAATAAAATATATACTTAAATATAAATACAAAATGAAAATAAAATAAAAGTAAAGCTGTAAACAAATTTATGGAGTTGGGCAGCTTAAAGAACGCGCCATCACACTGCTTAACGGTAGCGTGAACCGGTTGATGGTTAATATCTTTTTCATAGTTAAGCACATCTGGTTTTATTGAGTGGAAGGCATCAGTAATTTTATCAAAATTGATTCAATGCCAGCAACAGGGTCCTATTAATTTTTCAAATTACATTAAAAAGCAGTTACTCGTTTTCAGATTGAATACAATCACCATCTTAGGGAGTAGAACTTGCTCCGGATTGTTTATTACTATTATAGTACCGTAAGAAATAACTGGATTATTTACATATGGAGTGGCACTTGTAGAATCAGTGTATCCGTTACACACACACACACACGCGTGCTATATATATATATATATATATATATATAAACATGCGCAGTGGAAAGTGCTCAGTATTAGTAATAGAGCTAACATATTCTCTTGTATGGATATTAGTTTGTGACCCTGGACTTCAAGCTTTTGCGATCATCAAATAGTGTTTGATGATCGCAAAGGCGTGACATATACATATATATATATATATATATATATATATATATATATATATATATATATATATATTCCCAATGCTGTTCTTGATATATGTATTTATATATCAAGAACAATTGATATATAGATACATATATCGTCATGTTATATATAACATCATAACGATATATGTATTTATAGTGATTTTTCAAGCGTAGCTTAGATGTGGCACAAGGCCGAAAGCATGGGGCACCCAGCGAGGATCAAACTCACTACTCAGCAGGAATTGTTCTAGCGAGACAAGCTTGCTAACCATTAAACCTATTTGAGGTGCCCGATATATGTATATATATATCAAGGACAATATTGGGAAAAATGTATGACAAAATGCAAAAAGGTTTCTTGTGACGCGTTTGGTGTGAGTGTTATTCAAACTTATATAGATGAACCGTCATGTTTAGATCTTTCACCAATTGCATCCGGTTAAGGATATGATTTTAAGTTCCGAAATAAAGAAATTTCCGTATCGCAACGTAAAATATTTTTTAAATAAAAATATTATAATATTATGCTCTACATTGTATTGAGCACTTAAAAAAAATAAATGCTAAAGAACTGTGGATTCTAAACCTGACTGTTCTTTCTCTTTATTTGGACATATATATATATATATATATATATATATATATATATATATATATATAAGGTTGAGTCATTAATAATTTCCGTTTTTGTTTGTCAGCTTTCTTCTTTAAGTACATTTAATTCAATTATGTATTCACCATTATTTGCAATAACTTGTTGCCACTTATCAGTGGTAAATTATAAAAGGAGACATACGAAAAGTTATCGTTTACCACTTCATTCATATTTTGTTTCGTTATTTATTAATTCTTTCAAATTTTACATATATTCAATATTAAATTTGCAGATTGCGCCCCGGAAACCAGTTTTAATGAAAACTTCCATTTCGTTGTAAATTTGCATACTTATTTCGAAAATCACAGTAAAAGTTTTCGGAAATGTATGGATTAGGGGTTATCGATATATATAAGTTCGGCTTTATTCGCGTTGCATTTACAGCCCGGCAGCCATTACTGACGCTGTTTACATACGTTTGCCTCGAGAAGTCATGCGAGGAAGCTTCACTTGTCTTGATTATTGCGCTCAAACTTATTTGTGCAAACTTTAATTTAAAATGAATACACCAAATTTAAAAAGTAACCCAAATTTTGGGTAACTAAATTTGGGGTTTTAGAAAGCGTAAATATATTTTTTTTAAAAGTGCTAAAAAGAACATAACATGAACAATTGTAAGGTTCAATTATTTTTTATTAAATTTGGGTTTTTAAAAAAGCATAGCAATGCCTAAGAAACCAGGCGCAAACGAATGCGAACTTCACCGAACAATAAGTCTAATGTGCCACGTGAAAAAACTGTTACTGATTACCGCATTGTATTATTATGTCAGGTTATTCTACGAATGCCAAGTAATCTATTACTACCTGACCGACTAAACCGTTTTTCTTAAATCAAGCTTTGTTCTGGTGACAAGCGTGGCTGCCAAAGTACCTTCTTGTAACGTCAACGGTCATCGAGCACAATGGTGACAAAATTGTAACAAAATGTGTATGAAGCAAAAACGTATGTGTAAATTTTGTTCACGTCTATCTGAACTTTATCGTATGTAGCTTTTACATTAAGCAATTTTGGCCAGCCCTGCTATATACCCTTACAATATCCTCATACATGAACAATGAAGAACAAATATCTCGCTATATAATTGTAATAAATCCGGTGAGACGACGCACCCTTGCCGCACACTTTTTTCTGTTTTCCTGTATTCAATAGGTTATTTTTGTATTAATATTAAATGGCTATATACATTCTAGGCAGACATTGTATCTTTCATAACTTTTGGTTTGGGGTTGAGAGTAGCAAGTTGTCTCAAGGAAATTCACATTTTATATACGGTTTTTGCCTCATATTTTTTCTCTTTTATTTTCTCTTATTTTTTATATTTTAAAGCCATTTACTTATTCATTTTTTTATGCTGGGCGGATGCTTTTCAATAAATGCTACTCCCTTTATTTGCATTGGTATGTTGTCCGGAGCAATATCTGATTCGTGTACCTTTCTTCCTGTACATGCGCCCACATTAAAGACTATAAAAGTGATCGCATACGCCCTCCCCTCCCACACACTCATGCAAATTTACTGAGACAAGATTTATAAAATCACTACACGCCCCTGTGTTTTTAACTTCTCTTGAGTCAAACTGAACAAGTAGCGACTTAAAGTATTGAAAACCATAGCCGCCATTTTCTTTTTTCTGTACATTTACTTCCGGTTCAAACTTGACCACTTCCGCTCCGTTTGGACTCTTACATCTGTTGCTTATTCGGCTTCTTATCTTCCACCACTTTGCAAATCGTACAGAATGTTGTTCAGCGTCTGCCAAAAATGCGAATTGAAGAAAACAAAAAAAGGAAACGAGGTACTACGAGAAATATGTCATACGAACATATATCGATGTGAAATTTTTGTATATAGTCCTAAGGTGGGTACTTCAAAGGAAAAGATGAAACTCCACGCTGATAGAAGTAAATTTCCTACGGTCAAATTTCCTGAACATACTACTATTGGTCAAACGTCTGGGGCTAATCCCCGGATTTAATAATGAATAAGTGTCAGACTTACTTTAGTTTAATTATCTCCTACCAAGCTCGGATGCTGAAACTATTTAATCCATTAGTGCATGGCATTTTTTGTTGAGAAAGGCTTAACTAAAATTAAAAATCCGGTACCCATTAGCCAACAAGGTTGATCAGGAAAAAAGAGCTGTAACGTTGTGGCCGTTGAGTTGTTAATGTAAGTTACCCCGTGTTACATGTATTAGTAGTTGATAGAGAATTCCTTTTCTCTTTTTAATACTGAAAATGAAATGAATAAAACGTACAACAATAACATACAACAATAAGACTTTACTACACATATTGAAATTAATGACAAGAATGCGTATTTTTCCTTTTTGTGGTCTGATTTATAATATTGGTTTTGTGTGTGTTAAATGTTCTCGATGTTGTCTCTTTTTGTTTCTTTAAAATTTGAGCTTACTTGTTTATAATTGTCCCGAATATTTCGTGGTTAAGGGAAGCCTTTGAAACCGTCAACTTTGGAATTTCGCGGAGCGAAGAAGATACGTCTGTGTTTGTGTTGTTCTTTTTACTACTGCTACTTTGCTTGTGGCGGAAAGGTCGTTTTTATATTGATGAAGTTTCAGATCTTTATTTCTTGAATGATGAAATACCATCATCATCATCATCATCATCATCATCATTACTGGGGAAATTGTTTTCAGAATGATGAAATTTAAGATCATTATTTCTAGAATAATGAAGTATCATCATCATCATCATGAATCATAACAGATTTAAAATTTTTAAAAAATCTAATGCAATAACGGTTTAATTAGATGTTATTGATTTTTAAATTATTATTGAATATAGGGTGTAGAGTAGAAATGAAAGGTCTCATTAGATAATAGGGGACACCTACAGTCAGACATATGCTACCTCGTCCCCTGTTATATAAACAGCTAAGTGGCCAGGAGCCAGGGATATTTTTTTTATTGGACGTTTGCTTCGTGTTAGGGGTTCCGTCCATCCGAAAGCGATAATTTGCCTTTGTAGCTCTGTCATTTGTTGATATACGATGTTTGTCTTTTGTAAGACTCTAGTTGGCGGAAAAGAATTGTTTCGAACAACTAGGTTGGTTATATTAAATTTAGTATCGTATATGAGTAATTTTATTTTTTTACTTGGATCAGTGGGAAATATATTAGTGTTTATGATTTTTTTTTTAGAATTTTCCTCTTGTTTATAGTTGGAATGAATTTGGTTACGATATAGTTTGATATGTTTAGAGTTATTTGATGATGTATTCATTTTTATTTGTGTTAATATTTCTAATAACTTGGTACTTTTGGTATAATTTGGTATAGTTTGGTAATTTTCTTACTTTTCTAAATCTACCAAAAATTAATCAACGAACTTCAAATGATCACAACAAAAACTAATCAACATGATGTGTCGAAATCGTTTAACGAAACATGTTTGAATATATATATATATATATATATGTGTGTGTGTGTGTGTGTGTGTGTGTGTGTGTGTGTGCGTGTGTGTGTATAGGAAATGGATTAAATCCGATATACTTTTAATTTATTTGTTTAAACGTTATTTTTAATGGATACTAATATATATATATATATATATGTGTGTGTGTGTGTGTGTGTGTGTGTGTCCTTATTTATTTATTAAACAGTATATCAATTTATTCACATTTAGCGGCCTGAATATTCAAATCTTCAAAGTGCGTCAGATCTAATGATGGCTTCCACAAGGGGATGCAGGTTCGAATTGTCTGGTATATTTAATAATATATGTCGAAATAATGATCTGCTGCCCCAATACACTATATATATATATAGATATAGATATAGATATAGATATATGTTTTATGGTCTTTCGTGCAGAACTCTTCACTGCCAGTTTAACATCGAAAAACATAAAGGAGAAAAAAAAAAATTAATTATTTTTAATAATAAATGGAAATCTCCACCCTTTGCCTGATGATGGTCGCGAAACCAGAAAAACGTGTAGTAAAATTATGGAAAATAAAGCATAATATTTTTTTTTTAAATCCACATTATAACCAAAAACGTTTTCGGTATTTCTCTTCTTTTTAATATACACATTTTTTTCTCGTTGGAAATACTATAACCTTTTCCTTATATATATATATATATGTGTGTGTATGTGTGCGTGTGTGTGTGTGTATAAAGGTGCGTTTATCATTAATTCTGCAAAAAGGCACAACACGAATCTATTAGGTAAATTTTGATCTTACATTTTGTCCTATTTTAAGGTTTTCGTATTCACCGCTGAATAAAATGCATTGATAAAAAACTGAATTGAAAAATGAATATATTTTATGTAAAAAGAGGCTTTTTACCATTAGGCTACTACTGACTTATTCATATGCTTTACTTATGTATTTCTCCTTTCTCTCCCTCCACCTCTCTCTCTCTCTCTCTCTCTCTCTATATATATATATATATATATATATATATATATATATATATATATATATATATATATATATATATATATATATATATATATATATTCACATATATATCCATATATGATATAATATGTATATATATATATAACATAGATATACATCCATATATATATGCGTATATATGCATTTATATATATATATATATATATATATATATATATATATATATATATATATATATATATATATATATATATTGCTGTATTATCAAAGGTAGAACAAAGTTAAAACAGGAAATACGTAATCATTAATGCTTCCAACATGGATTTTTTTCTTTTCATGCAAATTAGAAAAAGCTTAAAACATAAGAAAAAACTGTCCCTTTTGTTTTCTTAAGTCATGCACAGTAGATGATCTGATGCCATTGTACTGATAAAAATTTCTTTACAGTCGTCCCTTTCTCTAAGTAATACCATCGATAAAGATAAAGATTTCTTGTTTCACTTCTTACCTCTGCCAGTATTATCTGCATCCCCTGCTCCCTTGGCTGGAATCTTGCTGCTGCCGGTGGGTTCTAAACAACATGCTGCGCCGCCATCTTAGCCACTCAGTGAATTAATGCGACTTATTAAAATGTCTCAGATCCATGTGATTAAAGATGTCGGACTGTGTATATATATATATATATATATATATATATATAAAAGTGAAAACTGAGGACAACAAGCGGTAACATTCTGTGGAGAGAAAGAGAGGGAGAATCGTAAATAATACTTAATAATAAAAAAAATAATAAAAAACTATTTTACACAAAATATATTAATTTTACAATGCAATTTCTCCATTAACATATATATATATATATATATATATATATATATATATATATGTGTGTGTGTGTGTGTGTGTGTGTGTGTTTGTGTGTTTGTGTGTGTGTTTTTGTGTGTGTGTGATAAAATATAAACTGTGTGGACACCAAATAGCGACAGTCTGTTTCATGCTTGAACGCAATCTTCAGGCCATATATTTCTATAATGCGTAGCACATTACCAGCCACTTAACATTTTTTCTAAATTTAAGTAAACTAATTTAGTCAGTCATGGAAACCTTTACACGCTTAATCTGCATTATAATCCACATCATGTGTATAAATTAAAATAGACATGTCACTCGTACAATGTGGCGTGATTTTTTTTCAAGATTTATATTATTAACCAGCTTACTGAAAATTCAAGAAACATTGTGTTACGATTGAGTATTATAATTACAAAACGTACTCAAACTTTACACAGATAAGAATGTTGAACATAAAAAAGTGTTATTAATCGACAAGGTTATAAAGACCACATTAATGTGAAATGTGGACGCCATGTTCTGAAACTAGTTTTAGACAACTTCGATGGAGTGATTTTGTAAAATCTTGTATTTTTTTTATATTAAACAAACTGCACAACATTCAGAATAGAATTGTAAAGTTCATCTTAGCTATCTTCTAAGATGAACTTTCCTCTTCGGAATGTATCTCATATTTTTAATCAGGCAAACAAGCGGATTGTTGCATGAAACAAAGCTCTCTTAAAATGTATTTTATTTCGATATTCATGTATTCTTCGCTGAATGTAAAGACACATTGTTCCTACTGAAATCGTTCAGCTTCTTCTTGAACTGAATGTCCATGTGGGCTTTCAACGTAATGAATGTATAATAGAAGTCCTTATATCCGAACTTCAGAGTAGTTTGGATATGAGTACGGGTTCGGATATAATGTATAATATTAGGTTGGTGCAAAAATAATGACGTAATAATGTCGTTTTTTACCTTAAAAAATACGTCAAAAAACGACATTATTACGTCATTATTTTTGCACCAACCTAATATAACTTAACAGAACAAAAGAACTTGCAAATTTTGCAATGTTTATTGCTCGATAAATTTTATTTTCAATTGTCTTTATTTCTTTTCTCGTTTCGCTTACTTTTCGCTGTTCTAGTTTTATTTTATTTTATATTTTTTTTAGTAAGGCATTCTGTACTACTGAACAAAAATTATTTTCTCCATGAATTTGATGGCCGCATCAACAGCTTTCTGAAGTCCCAGTCTTCATCATCATTTATATTTTCACCATTACCGGAAGAATTTCATTTTTCCTCTATTTCTTGACGATTCAAATCATTTTGAAGCGATGCTATTATTGAATTCTTTTGTCATTCATTTTGCGTCTTCATTTATCAGTTCTTTTATGTCATCCGAAGAGAGAGTATATCAATGAATCATCTTCAAGTGCAAATTTCAGTGCTTCGTTCAGATTCTGCAATATGTCAGATGAGCTTATGCCATTGTCCAGTTTTTCAATAATCTCTAATTTCTGACGTAACATGAAAGAATTTCTTTTCCTTTTTTTTCAGTTTAGGTTTTTTTTTCTATGCGAGACATTATAGGTTGAGAAATTTCAAGTTACTAACAATTATCTGCAAAGAAAGGAAAAATATTAGAATGGAGCATATTCCTACCAACATTAGTTCGGATATGAAGCCGTTCGTATATGATGTCTACTGTACTGATCTGAGCAAGTATCTTGGCACCATTTGGAAGACACCATGGAATCGCCACTTAAAAAATAATAGCAATAGTCTGCAGGTAAATAATATAAATATATATTGCTTCATATCCGAACTAACGTTGGTAGGAATATTGCTCTAATAAAAAGAACTAAAACAGTGTCATTGTGATGTCGACAAAGTTTTGAAAACATCCTTAATGTGAAACGTAGGCTCCATGTTCTGAAATTTGATTTAAAAGTCATTCGTCGATCGATTTTGGTTTGGTTTGGTTTGTTTTACGGGTTATCAACCTCAATGGTTTATTTAATACTGACAATAATTATTGCTGGTAATATTCTTTTTTCAAAATTGTATTGCTGGTAATATTAATATTTTTTTTTTACTTTAAAAATCTATTTCTGGTAATATTTTTTCCTTCAAAAATTCTGTTTTTGGTAATATGTCTTTCTTCAAAAATCTATTTGTGGTAATATTTTTTTCTTCAAAAATCTATTTCAGGTAATATTTTGTTTTTCAAAAATGTATTGCTGGTAATATTTTTTACAAAGTATTTCTGGTATTAAAATCTATTTTTATTCTTTCATAGTGTTTTGATCACAGTCTGGAGTTTACCTATTTGTCCATACCTGGAACCCTAACAGGCACTGCCACTCCGGGTCAGGATGGACCTGGGAACACCAGCAATTAATAGGTGGTTCCACGTTCCTCAAAACCTTCTGATCAGAGGCCTTGCTGCTGGACGTAGTTTATCGTCATACCCAGGACGGCGATCAATTTTGTGAGTTTCCACAAGAAACAGACTGCACAGAATTCAGAGAAACTTTGAAACACACTTTACTGGTAAATTTGCTCCGTCAATGTAAGATTTCCTTAGAATAATGTTCCACAAATATTCATATTAATTAAAGTTGGGTGAACCTATTTTGTTTTTAAAATTTTTCACCCAATACAAGGCCCAAGAGCAACTCAAGGTAGAGGGTTATTAAGTTTGTTGTAAGGGCGTACAGTGTGGCGTTTATTTTGAGGATATGTGGGTAGATAGTGTTCGATCCAACCTTGAAGAGAGTAAGATTAAATCTAGAAAGTATCCTCTCTGGAGTCCATCCCATAAGGCACCAGAGTGGGACTTCCTCGTCATCCTCATTCTATTTCTTGGCTCGACTAGTCCAATTCAGTGGTAGGTCTTAGCTGAACAGGACTGTTCGAACCAAGCAATATAGTTGGCTTGAACATAAGAAAATAGCGAGAGGTTGGTAACATTTCGGAAAACAATTCTTCACAGACAAGCTTTTGAAAAGCCTTTAATCAGTGTCTGGAAAGTGAGCATTGGGCAGCTCCGGCTCAGATATGGCAGCAATACTTCATTTTGTGTCTGATCATTCTCTATTCGGACATTCATTAATTTTCATCAATATATATATATATATATATATATATATATATATATATATATATATATATATAAAGCATTTCTCCAGGCAGGGAGCATACCCAGACAGGGCTATGTCAAAGAGCAGAGGCTCGTCTCGGAAAACACCTACACGACACGACCCCGTTTTATACGGGGTCTATGAGGAATTTTTGGCTGAGCCTACGGACTCGGGAACCCCACATTAAATTCGGCCTTGTGCCACATTTGACCGCGTGGGGCTGTTGGTAGATATCGTCTGCCGGTCTGCAGTTGGAAATTCGTCTTCAGCTTGGCTGATCAAGCTCTCTGCCTCCGTGTAGAGAGCATGCTCAGAGGAGGCTATGTCAAAGGCAGAGGCTCGTCTCGGGGTACACCTACCGGGCGCCATTTTATACGGGTTCTACGGGTAAGTTTTGGCTGAGCCTACGGGCTCGGGAACCCAAGATTAATTCGGCCTTGTGCCACATCTGACTGCGTGGGGCAGTTGGTAGATCTCGTCCGTTGGCCTGCAGTTGGAGATTCGTCTTCGGCTAGGCTGGTTAAGCTCTCTGTCTCCGGGTCAGTTGGTAGATACAGTTTGCAGTTGGAGATTCATTGTGAAATTCATTTGATTCACTTTTAGCTGTTGACTACTACTTCTACGCGCGCTGGCTAATCTTATATGTGCTGTTCTTGTCTTTCGGATTGAGGAATCAGAGAACCGAGTTCGAATTCCAGTTGAATCCATAACATTCACTTTCGTGCTAATAACTTTGGGAAAGGTATGAATCCTCTTCTTCTCCCCCCAGCTATGAGTAAATAGCAGCACAGACCGGGTTCTATAGCCTTGGATATCAACTGGTCTACAGCAGAAAGAAATGGAAAACTAGTGCGGGAAAAATCTGCCTCGTCAGTCATGTATCGAAAGATACATGATCGCCTAAGCGTGTATCACGCATAGCACATAACTGACTGACTGACCAAACTTCGTGTGATTATTCTATTCTGTAACATTCCCTAGGTTACAACACCAAGTCAAACCGTTCTTTTATGAGGAAATACACGACTTATCGGCAAGCTGGTGTAAAAATAGCAAAGAAACATCTTTGATTACAGAATAATTACGTAATTATGTAATTTCGATAAAATTCTTGTTAAAAACAATCTGAAAATTTTTGCTTTAACCTCATATACTGAAACACAAAATTTAGCTTAATGACGACGTACAGAAAACAAGAGAAAGACAAGAAAATACTTTATTAAATAAATAATGATGCTATGATTTTAAATGTTTGAAAGATTACGTCAAAAATGCTGGAAAATCTGTCATCGGCCTAACAAGCAAAGATGACATTGTTTTTAAATCTCATTCCTACTGTCACTGACTTATACAGTGTATAATACGTTTGTCTTTAATATACGTATTATACACTGAGAAAATACGCCAAGTAGAAATTATCAAGAATCTTTAAAAGATGAAACGTTGCTAATTATTAAGTTTTTTACTTATTTAACTTAATTATTCACCTTTTGATATTGTTAATTATTAATTTCTTTCATGCTTTTTATCGCAACAGCCAAATCGCCATTCGTCTTCGATAAGTCGATAAACTACGCCCAACAGCAAGGCCTCTGATCGGGAGGTTTTGAGGAGCTTAGAACCACCTATTAATTTATGGTGTTCCCAGGTCCACCCTGATCTGGAGTGGTAGCACCTGTTAGGGTCCTAGCTATGGGCAAAAAGTTAATCCCAAACTGGGGTCAAAACACTATGAAAGCATAAAAATAGATTTTAATACCAGCAATATACTTTTATAAAAAAAATATTACCAGCAATATATTTAAAAAAAAAAATATTAACAGCAATACATTTTTGGAGAAAAAATATTACCAGCAATAAAAATCTTTTTGGCATTGAGATTGATATACCATAAAATAAAACAAACCAAACTAAACCAAACCAGGTCGTCATTCTACAGACGTTATTAGGCTTACGGCCATATCATGTTGAAAAAATTATTTCATGTACGATCAATAAAGCAATATCGAGCCTGGCCAGTACCTAGATGGGTAACCGCTTGGGAATACTAGGTGATATAAGCTTGGATGTTAGGGTGATGTAATGGATAATAGCTCGGAATTGGAAATCGGAGAGCCGAGTTCTAATTCCACTTGGGTTCGTTATATTCACTTACGTGCAAATATCCTTGGGAGAGTTCTGAGTTTACCTCTTCTTTCCCCCAACCAGCACCGCCGCCAAATTATGAATTATTTAGTAGGACTTGTATCAGTAAATCATTATTGTCGCCAAAAATTCTTACAATCTAAAAATATTTTCTGGCTTTAAAATAACCTGCAAAAGGTTGATAAGCCGTAAAAACAAATCAGTCCATACACTCGTTGTTAAAATAATAATAATTGACAATACTTCATCTCAAAACATAATAATTGACACAGCTTCATCTCAAAAGATAATTAACTGACATTGCTTCATCTCAAAACATAGTAATTTGCAATGATTCATCTAAAACATAATAATTGACATTATTTTATCTCAAAACAGAATAATTGACAATAATTCATCTCAAAACAGAATAATTGACAATACTTCATCTCAAAACATAATAAATGGCAATACTTCATTTAAAACAAAAATAAGTAAAAATGACTGACAATGCTTCATCTAAAATAATCCAATGACAATATTAATACTAATACCACTTTTTTATATGCCGTGCTTCTTCAGAACGTTGGTGATCATGGCTCTCCATAATTTCTTCTCCTTTGTAGTTTTCCCAAAACATGCACGTCGCCCATTCACTGAAGATTACAACGTAGTTTTATACGTCTTCGCCTGTCCCTCTTGTAATATAATATCAGTTCTCCTATATGGCAGTGAATGCCGGACAGATGAAGAAGAGACTTGAACAACAGAAATGTGGTTCTACTGAAGGATGTTGAGAATACCACGGGCGAAACATGAGAGAATATTTAACATAGGTTAAACTAAATCAATATAAAATATAATGTTATTGGAAGTTTATATATCTGGGAAGTATTTTAACAGAGAATGAAAAATATGACAGTATTAAGAAACAAGAAAATTTCACTAGGAACAAACAAAATGTAATACCGGTCCTCCAGTATGTGTATATGTGAATGCAGAACAATTTCCTCAAAGATGAAGAAGAGTCTTGAGGTAACATAAATGGGATTCTACAGAAGGATATTGAGAATTCTATGGACGAAGCATGTGAGCAACACAGAAGTCTTAAGGAAAATGGAAACAGAAAACATATAATTAGAATCAGAAAGAGGCAGCTGAAATTTTAGGGGTACATAATGAGGAACGTTGGCTTGGAGAATTTGACACTAACATGAGATGAAGGCAAAAGAGACAGAGGGAAGCAGCCGGTCACCTACCGAGATTATTTGAATAAATGGCAGAACAGGGAGTAGAAGGAATGGTAAAAAGTAATAAATAGCAAACGTTATTAAGAGCTACAAAGGAGAGGAAGTTGTGAATAGCCATGATCACCCACGTTTCTTGGCACATTTACTTTTCCAAAATCTGACCAATTGACCCAACATCAGAATTTGTTTTGTTCTTGGTTCGTTTGTGATCATTTAGCAGTCCCCTTTGTATGTCCATGATTTTAGAGTCTGTCTTGCCCCGCAATTAAAAAAAGACTGCCATTTTGACCTTATTCCCAAAACGTTATATCTCTTTGGTTAAAAATTCTTGGGTTATTCAAAATATAAATTGAGAGGAGAATAAGTACTTGAACAACGAATTTGGTTTCGTCTTCAGTCTAACAGGGAAGCCAATCTGTTTGAACATCAAATTCCATCAAAATAGACACTAATCCGCGAATCTTTTAACGTCTAACCTCTTGTTGCTAATTTTCATTTGATCGCTTTTTACACGTTTTAATTGCTGAAGACACGCAATCACATGTATTTAGGTTGTGTCAGGGAAGGTATAACACATCTTTAGCGGATGATGAAAAGGAAGTTGCCTTAACTTAATGTTTTTTTTTTGTTTTTTGGTATGGGCGAAATATTTTTAGTTCACTTCCTTTGCTTTTTCTTTTTAATTATTTTTCCCCATGTAAGGCAGTAACACCACTAAAACACAAGCGGTTACTGAATGTGAAAGAATTAGAAACAAGAGAAACATTATTCAGAAGCAAGAACAAGAGAGAAATAATCAACAAGACAGTAGATAATGATTGACATTGCATTTACATTTTTGAAGAAAAAAATTGACTGGAAAGCATGGAGCCGGAAGGGTGTTTCACAAGCGAGAAGTGCAAGAAAAGGAACTATTAGCATAGAACTTACGGTTACATGTAGCCAATTCAACTGTAAATTGATGAGATCTCAAAGCCAATCTAGTACTACACTTAAATTTAAAAAATCAAGAAACTACATCGAAGAGTTCATCCGAAAAATTACCATGAAAGTATAGAAAAGGCACAGGGAAGCAACTTTAAAAGTGGAAAAGTGACTGAAACCGAGATGCCATGTCAGGACCAATAACATTGCAGATTCTTCTTTGGATTTTATCAAGGATATCTAAATATATAGCAGGAGCACCGGACCAGATGTGGCAGCAATATTCAAAGCATGGACGAATATAGATTCTGGTGAAAAAATTAAAATGAGTTTCCAGTTTTGAAATAAAAAGAGAGGGCATGCTCATGGCTCAGAGTCTCTAACCACAGCGACTCATAAGTGGGAAGTTTCGTAAATGGGGGCCTGAAGAAGAGGGAGTATGACATGGCCACAGAGGGACCCACGTTGATGTATATCAAGTCGGTTATGTCGGGTTTTTTTCGTGAGTATCGGGTCCATGCCATAGCATCGCACTTCTTCATTACGAGTGCATATATGCTGGACACAATCGATAAACCCTAGATTGAAGGAGAGGCTTGGCCGAGAATAATTACGACAATATGAGCCTCCTCAACTCTTAGTTCTTCTGATTTTAATCCCCTTGGTTCCTTCGTCAGATGTGTCGTCAAGGTGGAGTAACCCCTCAGTATCTGAGGTCTTTAACGAATAACTGTGATGGCCAACATGAAAGAGAACCACCTAAAATGCAACAACTAAAATGGACGGCATATGTAACTCGAAGAGAAAATAATGACATAATCAAGATGTTAACATTCCATACCAGTGTACCCCAGCGAGCGAAATAAAGGTTTCAGTTCGACATTCCAACCACCTGAAGAAGGCCGAAACGTTGTGATAAATATGGCAACAAAGAAGTGGGTGATAGTCCGAATAATATAAATAGTGTATATAATACCTCATCTCAGAAATATAGACAGACTTCTTTGTCGTATTTTGTTTTCGGTTTTCTTTGGTGAGCTGATGGGAGTTTGGACAGGGGATGGATTAGGGGAGTTGGTAGAAGTAGGTATTTTCTTTCACGTTGATTTGGGGATGGGGGACTTCTTTAAGTTGGTCATTTTAGGAGTGGGGGATTTAACCACTGGAGGAGGAACTCTGATATGTTGTTTTTTGGATGAGGAAGACGGTTCCTAGCAAGAAGGGTCAATACTTTAAAAGAGACGCTTCTCCTTTAGATCCCCTTTTAGCTTCTGTAATTTCTCAGCTTTCTCAAAAGATGGTTCATATTTAATTTTCTGTTCTATCAGCTGATCGGCGTAGCTGGTCGAGAAATCGCCCTTAGAACTGGTAGAGGGAGTGGGTCTGTCTATGTCATTACACGTAGGGGCTTCTGTGGAACGAGGTCCTGCTGCCCAGAGCTTCCCTCTAGCCCTGCCAACAACCTGCCATCTATAGGTATCTGTCCGAATCGGCACAGCTAGAGGGCCAAGTGATCCCCTGACGATCTGAGGAGGGACCTTTTATACCGATACTTTGGTCCGTCGCCTGCCCTGATGTTCAGTTCTCAGAATGAGATCTTTAGTTATTAAATCTCTATATTTGCGGCTTCACAGTCGGCAGGCGTAGGTAGCAGTATATCCTACATGAAAAACACTTTTCTTTTAATGACTCACTCTGATTTAACCCCAGGAACGTCAACGATTTTATGGAGTGACAAATTTTGCGCAAACGGTTGTCCACAGCAAAAACTGACACAATTCTTTTTCAACTTTCTGTAGTTCCACCGAATTTGTCAAGAGCCCATCTTCTGTAACAAGATATGCGTAGCTCTTGGCTTTTTCCATGAACTCCGTTATGTTGATTTTACATTTTGGTGGAGACTTCAAACAAGAGGGCGTTTCCCCAACCGCTACATTTTCGACTTTGTTCTTGCTCTTGTCTTTCTCATTAATGTTTTCTTCTGAAGTTTGGCCTTTCTCGGCCACTATACCTTCGTCTGTTGACTGTTTTCTTTGGTCAGATGTTTTTATGATTTTCTCTTGATTTCGGCTATTACCGGCCACTATACTTTCGTCTGTTTTCTCTGATTAGATGTTTTTATGATCTCCTCCGGATTTTGGCTATTACCGGCCACCATACTTTCTTTTAACTCTTGATTTTTCAATGAGCCAGCATCTTTTCCTTTATTCTTATCAAGAGGGTATTTTTTCTTTTTTCGTTCAAAAAGATTTTTTGGGCGACTTAATAGTCAGCCATATTGATTTTGTTGTTTTTTTTAATTAATCCATTAAACTTAAAATATAGTATTTTTTTGAAAACAAAAAGAAATTCTTTTTTTTCAAAGCAAAACATTTTTTAAATTTTTTCTTGTAAACAAAAGAAAAATTAAAGATATAAATTAAACAAAATTATAAAAGAGAAGAAGAGAAATACAGAAAAAAGTTTCAGACACAAAAATCAAAACAGAAAATTCCTTCCACAAATTGAAGAAGGAAATAACAGATTTAACAGGATATAATGAAAAATGACAAAAACTTGGCTCAAACGTGCAAAAAATGATAAAACAGCAAACAAAAAAATTACACAATGTAAGACTTACAAAAAAACAAAAACCGTTATATATAAACGTATAAAAATGGTCTTTTTTTAAAAATTACAACAGCAATAGGGAAACAAAATATTACAAAGAACGAAACGCGTAAATATAACAATTCTTGCGACTTAAACACAAAATGTGCGACATTATACGAAAATAAAAAAAGTCTTGCTACGAAATAAAAAAATTAGAAATAAAACAAATAGAAACGGAGATACAGACAAGAAAATAAAACACAGAAGTTATGCGAACTATTTACTCAAGACGATTAAACAGATAAACGAAGTAACACGTAAAAATATACAAAGATAATGAAAATTTATAAAAAGGATAAACAGAAATTAGTGTCGTGGAGGGGAGTACAAAAGAAACAGAAAAAATAAGTTCAATATAACCCAAAAAGATAAAGTAAATCAAGAGATCTAATAAAAAAAAAAGGGTAGAAAAGAAAGATAAAAAAAAAGAATTGGGGGAGAGTGAGAAAAAAAAGAAGTGAAAAGGAAAATTCAAGAATTAAGTCAGAAATAATCAGAAAAAGAACGTAAGAAAATTAAATTTTTAAAAATTTAGTGTAAAGTTCAGTGTTGAAAACAAAAAAATCCAAGATTCGAACAGCAAAAATCAAGTCAGGCGCTAAGCAACAGTCAAGGTGGTTTGTGAAAAGACAATTCCCACAACAAAGGTGAGTAACACTGGCTGATAGGTCAATGAATGCCAAATGTTTTCTTATGGAAAATATTAGCATTACCATTACCTGAACAGGGTAGGCCAGGGTTCTCAACCGGGGTGCGCATGGGCCCTAGGGGTCCATGTAATATTTCTGGGGATCCATAGGCAAAATATAACAAATAGGCGTCCACAGTGATATTTTCGTGGTCCATGAAGGAAGCCAATGATATTGCTACAATGTACGCTTTGCTCTGGGATAACGCACAGCTCTATGTTATTGCTTTTCCAACATCTTGTTGAATCGGGATTTAGTCGTGTTTCTTAACTGTTATCAAAAGTTTGCAATAGACTTGACATTGTGAAAAGAGGTGATCTTCGACTATCATTAACATCGATGGAAGCAGATATAAAGAAACTCGCTAAGCAGCATCAACCACAGGGATCTCATTGATTAAATATGCCTTTCTTTTTTTTTCTAATAACACATTTAACTTATATTGGTTTATTAAAATTTTTAACCAGCGTGCATAAATAAATACAGCAGTTAATTCAATTGCCTGAAGATCTAACCCTAACTCTAACCCTAAACCCTAACCCTAACCCTAACCCTAACCCTAACCCTAACCCTGAAGATCTCTGCTCCCCATGGGCATGACCATAGAAGAAACATTGTAATACTGTAATACAAGATATTGGTCAATAAAAATTATTATCACTATTATTATTATTATTATCATTATTATTATTGTAGAATAATTTATTTGCATTAAATTAGTTTTCATTTCAAAATAAAGCTTAATTATATAATATTTATTTGATTATTAAAACCTAAAAATTTTTAAATAGTGAAAAATAGAATATTGTTGTCTTATGTCAAATAGATATTAAGGGGTCCACCAAGAAAAAAAAAGAAGGGAAAAGTGGTTCATGGGTAAAAAAAAATAGGGGTTTACCGGAATAGTCGCTTTTGATGTCGTATCGAGAAATTTTTTGAGGCTGAGGTAGCCTTTATTGAATAACCCTTTTTTGTTGTTTTATTATTCTAAGTTGACTATATTTACCAATTCATTTTTTAAGTATGCTATTTATTTATGCAGAATATCTGGCACTGGTATTTAATGTTTCAAAAGAAAACTAGTATGTTTTCAAATACTGTTTTTAAAAAATCTTTGTTCTTTTAAAATAATAATTTTTTTTTAAGTATACAATTTATTCCTATTGAATATCTTTGCTTTACTTAATTTTATAATTTGATCTTAATTACACAGATTACCCTATATACAAATCACGTGACAGAATTATGTGCTTTGCTTTCATTCGACCACATTTATAAATGACGTGTCTTTTGGTTATATCATTATGACCACCTATAGTCAAACCATATCACGGAATATGTTGCATTCAAGAAGAACAAATGAAATCAAAAAGAGAAATGGCTATGCAAATTTTCAAATTTGCTTTAACTCCTCAGAAACATATTAATAATTCCCTGTACATATGTTATCCGTCGGTGGGCGTATTTTTAAAAGATCGCTTTCCGAAAGCCCCAACAGAAATTTAGGAAGAATATAGTATTGATGCGAGACTGAATTATTTGAAAAGTGTACTTATCATCCTGTTTTTTAAATTTAATATTTTAATAGTTTTAAGCTTCATTCAGCCTAGATTCTGAATGAAACCTTCAGACCTTCAGTCTGCTGCTCTAAGCAGTGACTCATTCCAACAAGCTTGAATATGTTATCTAAATTATTATGCATACGGAGTAGAACAAGACTCGTCTTAAGAGAAAAAAATACCAGAACTCCACCCAAGGGTTATTTTATTCAGCCGACTGGTTCACATTTAGTACAGGTCCACCCGAAAGGGGTACATGACTTATACTGGTGTCCCCGCTTGACGGGATATCTCAGAATAGCGGGGCTAGGTGCTTGTCCCTTTATTCCCTTTTGTATCGAAACCGATTCAGCAAATATTTCTTTTTAATTATTTTTATTGAAGCAGGCAAGCCGAAATGTCGACGGGTGCAAAGGACTGAGATCATGTCCTCGTAAGAGGTAAGTTAAATGGACTGTTAACAGTTTTTCTTTTCATTTTTTTTATTTTTAGTAAAGTTTACTTAATATAAGACTCAAGAGCCATTAGTAGCAAAGGGTTACTCAATGACGTGCCTGATATGAATGTAAGAGGAAGTAAAAGATTTTATTGATTGATTGGTTTGTTTTATACGGATTATTAAACTTTTTTGAAACCAGAATATATTTTTAGATTGTAAGAATTTTTCAAGATAATAATTCCGTTATCCATTACACCATCCACTAGTCTAAGCTTACATCACCTGGTATTCCCAAGTGGTCACCCCTTTAAATACTGACCAGGCTCGAGGTTGCTTCACGTCGGTGATCGTACGCGCGAACTGGCGTTTCAAAGTGGTATGGCCGTAAGCCAGGAGGTAAAAGGACATTAAGATTATGAGAATGAGGAGTATAGATAACGATTGACCATCGATTTAAAGGCGTTTGAGATCGTAGTGTTCGGGGAAGCATCCACGTGGGAGTTTATTCTCGTGTGGTGCTTTCTCCTACGAGAACTTCTCCACAGAAAAAGTTCTCCGGGGAGAAATCGGTCTGAGTGGAATTTCCTCCTTACAAATGGAATACGGAGGAAATGTGGGCGATTCGACTCCGTGAACGAAATATGGCGAGTCCTAGCTGTAATTATCTGAACTGGTGAAACTAAAGAATGGTGCGCTAATCTGGAATATTTGCCGTGGAAACAACGATAGAGTATTGATAGGCTTGTAACGTTACATCTGTGGGGAAATATGCTGTGGAAAATAATTCAGCGTCTACAAGGCCGCGTTAACGATTTTGAACCCTATCAAGTCTATAAGTGAGAATTAGGCATCTGTAGCAATACTTGACTTTTAGTCTAATTGGACTCTTGTAAAAATAGTGTTCGGAAGGAGGAGTCAGGTACAGTTTAGGTTGGGACAAGGAGCTGTCCATTTTTGCAGCATCTTTAGCCATGTATAGTATATGTTCCAATTGAAATCTGGGTTGAACTTGAGTCCCAACAGATGTTCAAAGCATGGCACTTCGTTGAGAGTACAACTGTTCAAAGTGACAGGGAAAAGTTCGGGTTCAATCGGTGATGAAGAAATGATACATGCTTGATTTAGGGGTATTGAAAGTTTTAAGTTACGGGTATATAATTTATCTAGGTGTGCCTGCTTGATGAGGTATCTCAAAATAGTGCGACCAAACTTTGACTTCTGTGTTTATGGAAGCAAAGTCGGCAAATATTTCGTTTTAATTATTACGACAAGAATCCCGAAAATACAATGCCTAAATGTCACTCATGAAAGAAGAGTTGTTTCATGAACGTATGAATTGTAGATTATGAGGATATGTAGGATATATAACGGCTGGCCCTACACTTCAAAACGTTAAGAATATAGTTGTCAGGGAAGCACACTCTTTAGGAGAAGATTTATAACATAGAATACGAAGGGAATGAAGGTGGTTCGCATCCTGTGCTTATAGCATGGCGGGTCTTATCTGTAAATATCTGAACTGGTGGAATCTAATCTAGTCTGAACATATGCCATGAAATTAGCAAAACAGTTTAACGATAGGCATGCGACATTTCGTTTGTGGTAAATGGTTGCAGGGTGGAAAATAACTCTTCGCTTTTGTACTCTACCATGAATGGACAGAGAGCATTAAGGACCAATACTGGAAATTTAGACCAGTGCGAAAAATTGGGGTAGTATTCTCGTCAGGGGTAAGTTAAATAGATTGTTAACAGCTCCATCGTATCAAATGTAATCGCACTGGGTTTAAACCAGACATTCTCAACATGCGCTATAACGTTCCAGTCGTGGAGGAAGTAAGAGCCAAGAGGAGTTATCGGAAAGTGTTATAAATTTAACTTTGTAGTAATAAGATTTAACCTTTTAAACTCTGACTAGAACAAGTCAAAATATTTTATATATTCAGTTCGATTTTTCCGATGTGTTTACATTTTAGACGAATTTGAAAGTTTAAATGAATTTGCAATATATGCATGGGGCAAAAACCTGTAAGTCGATGTCCGGCAGCTTTGTAAGGTCTGAACTGGTGGTCGCAATATGGCTGTTCCCGCCACTACTTAACTTCCGGTGTTGGGCATTGTTATAAGGCAATGAAAAATAAACACGTGTCACTAATTCAGTTGCATTAACTCCGATCGAATTCGCAGTGTAATTGTAACATGGCGGTTCCCGCCCGCCAAATAACTGAAAAGTGAACGTTAAATTTTAAATTAAAACTATGACATTTTTGAAAAATAGCAGAATTATTTTTTTCTCACATGTAATTGATAACATTAATATTCTTGATAAGAACTAACGATGATCGAAAGTATTCGGAAAAAAAAGCAACATAATGAACATCTGTCTACATCTCTCGGATGAGGTATTATGGTTACTTGCATTATTTACATTATTTGGACTCTTATCCTCATCTTAAGTGCTGCATTCACAACGTTTCGGCCGTTGTATGCTCCGGACCTCTTCATATGATTGGAATTTCGAACCGAACTCTTTATTTCGTCCACCGAGGTAGATTGTTCTACTTCCATGTGCCATGCCTCTTCCGGATATCTCAGTTATTTCCCTTTAACTCAACTCTAAGTTTTTTTCGTTCTCCACTGCTGGGGCCGCCAGGCATTGAACTCACAGCTCTTTGGGTCTAGTCACTGGATCTAACCAACATCTTTATCCACTGGGCCATGTGTCCTTGAATACGGCAATGAAGATGAGGATAACAGTCCGAATAATGTAAATAATGTAAGTAAACATAATGAACAGTGTTTATTTATTAATTTAGCCTGCAACCTCTGCGCCAAATGAAATACACACACACACATACACACACACACACACACATATATATATATATATATATATATATATATTTATACACACACACACATATATATATATCAATATAAATATATTTTTAATGGATACTCAGATTTGAGTAGATTCTGTATTTATTAAACATTATTTCCGTCTACTGGTTAAAAAATCTCATTAAATAGAAATATACGCCAACCAACAAGATTTGAACCTAGGCAGAGAGAAACCGTCAGTTAGATCCGACGTGTGTTAACCGACTCGGCCACGAAGCAGCCTTGCCGATCAGGCAAAATTTGAAACGTGCCTGTAAGCAAAATCCTTCTCGTACTAAATTCTCCGAAATTATCATGTCTGATCAGTTTTGCATCCAAGCGTAAACAAACTAATTTTCTAGCGTAATTAATTTTTATTTAATAATCCGACAGATTTTTGACACTTTAAACGTTATTTTAATGGATACTCATATTTGCGTAGACGCCCCATTTATTTATTAAACAGTATATTTATCTATTTTCGTCAGCCGACCAGAATATTCGAGAAATCTCATTAAAGAAAAATATACTCCGGAAAGATTCGAACCGCCTGCGTCCCTCTAGGCAGAAAGGAAACTGTCATTAGATTGGACGAGCCTTAACCGACTCGACCACAGAGCGGCCGTTTAAAACGTGTCTTTAAGCGAAATCCTTCTCGTATAAAATTCATCGAAATTATCCTATCAGCTCAGTTTCGTATCCAAACGTAAACAAATTAATTTTGTAAAGAAGTAATGGATTCTTATTTATCAATCCGACAGATTTTTAAACGTTATTTTTAAAGGCACATTCAAACTTTGCTTGTATTCTTTCCCCCATTACTCAACTTTTTCAGACGTGAGGTGGGTGACAATTGCCCACGTCGTAAAGGGACACGGCACAAAGAAGAAGAAGAAGAAGAAGAAGAAGAAGAAGGCGTGCCCCCGTAGCAATAAGTGGAGGTGTGAGAAAACGAGAAAGCATGTGCCGACAGAATGCTCAGCCGTTAGACTCATTTCAGGTTAGGGCAGAATTCCCATCGAAAGGAATATATTCATTGTGATATTTGTACCTCTTGACTCGGATAATTCATGGAAGAATCAAAGAAAGAGCAAATCGATTAAGATTTATTGAATTTTTAATTTTGTGAATCGCAAATCTAATGTGCCCTGAATACAAAAAAAACTTTGGCCAACTCCATCAGCTGGCTAAGCAATGCATTAAGCAAAATTACAAACAATACTTAAATTCATTCAGACTACTATCTTTAACCTTTCTTGTTTTGGTCACTACTTTTCAGCCGGCGTGTTCTCTGATCTTCTTCGGGTATATATCTTGCCTGTTAGTTAGTGTATCCTTTTATCAATAATCTAAGCAGGGGAATCAAATATGCATTGCTAGAATACTGCTAGAATTAAATATGCATGGCAAGAATATTGCTTGAATCAGATGTGCATTATTAGAATTTTGCTTGAATTAAATGGGCATTGCTATACGGTTGGCCAAAATGTTCGTCCAGTTTATGAAGTAAATTTTCAGCTTAATAAGCCATCGGACTTTTTGGCAAATCCATTATGATATTTTTTGTTTTAACGAATACGATGATCAAATTTCCCCCTCAAGAAGAAAAAAATGATTATCAAATGCTATCTTCACATACGGATTGTCGAAGAGCCAATCAGCCAAAGTCTAGTATTAGGAAAAAATCATCTTCTTCTATGTGCCGTGTCCCTTCAAGACGTAGACGATTGTTCTTTGTAGCTCCGAGTAAGGCTTTTCTTTTTGGTAAAAAATTTCTTCTATGCATCCTGTCCCTCAGGACGTGGGTGACAATAGTTCTTCAGAACACCCTGTCTTTTGTAGGTCTGAGTTTTAATTTTCGCTATATCTCCTAATCCCTCTTCTTCCAACCATTTTCAAAAGCTCGCTGTTTTCCTTAATCACACCTGCCTTCAACAAGCTTTGTGAGTGTCAATTTTTCTGAGCACTCTGTCCTCATTATGTGCCCTATAAATGTCAACTATCTCTTTTTGATGCTGCGAATACGTTTCCTTTTTGTTTTTATTTTCTCTAAAACTTCATCGTTGCTCACATGTTCTGGCCATGGTATTCTCAACATTCTACTCTCCAGTAGTTTTTTTTTCTTTTTTGTTTTCAATGATATTCACCATATAAAAGGCCCAAGAGTCACTTGAGGCAGAGGATTACACAAGGAAAAGGGTTTTGGAAGGAACCATAAACTCAATACTAAACAGGAAACAAGGTATAAACTTCTAATCGCATCCAAAAGACCGGAGAGGAGTGTGAACCGGACGATAGGTGAATCTATCTACTCCTATTTAGAAAAGAAAAAGTAATTCAATTTTAAATACAAGTTCAGATTTTTAGGCGCAGACGTTAGAGGTATAGAATTGAAGTAGACTTTAGAAGGAAGCGTAAACCCAATCCTAAACAGTAAACAAAGGATAAACAACTACTCCTGTTCAGAAGACTGAGAAGGAGTGTGAACCGGGCGATAGTCATATTATCTCCTCCTATTAATCTCATTTAGTATCTCATCTTGGTTATTTTTCTTTTTTTCTGGGCAATACTTTTAGAAAATTAAGTCAGGCGAGATACTACTGAACAGCGGAAAGACAATAACCTACACAGTAGATTAAGTAAAGTGTTTAACTCGTAATTACCTGAAGGTTAGTCGGATCGACAGATTCCTGAAGAAGGCCGAAACAGTGTGACAGTAACAACAACGAGTCTGTTGTCCTCATCTTTATTGCCATATTCACGACGTTTCGACAATTGTAAGAACTTCTCAGTATCAGTTAGTCCCCGTTAATTAACCAATATGACCCGTCACGTGTTAAAACCTGTTCGACCTCTTGGCAACTATATTTCCCAATTCTCAGGGGTTGGTTAGTATTTTTAGAAACAAACTTTCGAATTTCTGGTTTTCCAAGTTATAAGACATTTCCGATTTAGAAACTTGGTGCTACACAATCTTTCTATCGGTTATTTTCCTTTGCGCAGCATGAAGGTAAATTTACTTGTAGCCTGCCTGATGGCTACGATCGTTGTGTACCTGTTACCGTTGTAATTGGCTGGTGCTGGAACCCGTTTAAAAGCTACGATATAAAATATTGATTTTCAACGTGAGAGGGACTTACCCATTTTAGAAGACTTGCGCAACACAGTCTTTCTGTTATGAAATTTTCCTACTTCAGCTACTGTGCGCTTGAATAAGCCAAAATTATAAATATAAATAACTAAACGAAAATTGTTTTGAAGGATGAATCATCATCGTCATCATCATCATCACATCAATCCCATGATCGGGTGTGGTTGCTGCGAAGATGAGCTCCTGACCAGTTCCCTCCCATAGCTTGGCTGAAAGATGAAGTTTCAGGGATCTTGGTTTGTTAAACATCACTGTAACTGAGATCACATCCACTATATAGTCTCCGTAAAAATTCAGCAAACCTCGATGAAGGTCAGTGGACTCAGTTGTTCTGCATGTAGTAATTCGCCAACACACATCGGATGACAATTAATATCGCCTTGCCAATCATCTGCTAGCAGTCATCATCGTTATCCTCCCGCATCTCATCATCATCAGTCTCATAATTGGGTGTGGTCGTAGTGTTGCAGTGCGGCTGAGAACCTGACCACCTCTTACCACATATCTAGCGTTGAAAGCCGGAGAAGTATTCATTCATACGTATCGTGTCTCGTGAAAGTTGACCTGGTGGAGTCCATTCCTCTCTTTTTATAAAATCTTTCTGTAAAACAATTTTTGAGGAAAACATGTTTCTCAAATCCAGTAGCTGTTATCGCTCTTTCCAGTAATGATGGGGTTTTCCTTCCTAACCTTTTATTTGAAGTAGTGTGGATTATATCATTATTTTCTCTTCGAATTACATGTGCTATACATTTTAGTTGTTGCCAGAGTTGATAGTCCTCAAGGGATATGGTTTCTGCTATTTGACACAGTTTTTTTGTTTGTGATTTTTTTTTATCGCTAGTCCAGAATGTTCAGAGAAAGGTGATCTTTACCAAGAGCCTCAGACTTCACTCGCTCAATGTATTTTTTTTTAACCATTGATCTTAGAAAGCAGGTCCATCCCAAATAACAGCCGATAGCCTCCAACTTGAATACTCACCTTTGTCATGGACAACTGACCATTGATTCCATCGTAGAAATATCCGCACTAGACGTCGACTCAAGTCTATGAAGCTCTACGCCGTGTGGTACTTGTCAGGAGCGCACTGCGTACATACATTGCTATGGAGCCCATTCTACCTCATTGTGCCCGGTGGCTGTTGGCCCTACAAGAAGATTTATCCGTTCTTAGACGGGTGTTTGCTGCACATAAATTAATGATTGTTCATCTTCTTTTGTTGCGGAGAACAGAAATAGACTTGATTTTAATGTTAACTTTTAAAATAACAAAAAATGAAAAGCCAGATGGAAAGGACTGATATTCGCAAATGAGATTTTAAATATATCGGGCAACTCGAGTAGTTTGTTAGTCGTGACGAAAAAAAAAATAATTTGTCACGGAAACAAGTGTAAAATCTGTATTTTTGTCACAATTTTACGTCACCACTAAGAATAGCCGTCATCAATATGTCCAACCTTCGTTAAATACGACACAAGGCCAAGAGTAGGTTACAAATGTTACTTTAGCCACTTGTCTATAGTATTTTTTATATACACTATCATTGAAGCATATATAAGACCAAAGGGCTACTCAAGGTAGAGGGTTACTTTCCGAAGAATCAAAGTGACAGAAGTATTTTCGGACAGAAACATTATGCTTAAACACTCAGTAAAGACACTAAGACAAGCTCTCTCACTTGGATAGATTAAAGGACTCATTGGATTGATTTTGTTTAGTGGTATATCAACACCACTATGGGTCATGTAATGCCGAAATCTAAATATGTTGTACATCATTTTATACATTCAGGGTAAACGTATATGTGTGTGTGTTTTTTTTTTATTTTTAGGTATATAGTTTGTCGATCATAAAATGTATTGTTCATATATTTTAAATCTACTGCTCGTAATTTTATTATAAAAATGTAACTTTATAATTATTTTAGTGTTGTATTCTCATTTTACTATAAAGATGTACTGTTTGAGGATTCACTATTTGCCTATATCCTGGACCCTAACAGGTGCTACCACCCCGGGTTAGAGTGGATCTGGGAATAACAGCAGTTTAAAGGCTGTTCCATGTTCCTCAAAACCTCTAACCTCATGATCAGAGGCCTTGCTGCCGGATGTAGTTTATCATCATACCCAGAACAAGGACTGATTGGGAAAAGTAGGGGAGTAACAAAGACTGTTTGGGGATAAATCATGTCCTACCTCCATCCCATTTTAAATTAAGGCAGACATAAAATTTTATTTATCTTATTTTTAATTTCTTAAATCAAAAAAAAAAAAAAAAATAAATAAAATTTACAGGAAAATTTCGTTAGAAGACAAGAAATGAGTACAGAACTTTTATGTAATATCAGTTCCCCTATATGGCAGTGAATGTGAGGCACAGATAAAGGAGAGACTTGAAGCAACAGAAATATAGTTCTGCAGAAGGATGCTGAGAATATCATTGACGGAAAACGCCCATAACGCTCGCAAGAAAGGTACTTAGGTTTCGTATAATAAATGTGTTCATAGGTTTGAATAACACTGTAACAATACTCACGTGTGTATGTGTATGTGTGAAGAATAAACCGTAACAACAAACCAAACCGTTTGTGATTCAGCTTAAATGTTCAACGGATACTGTGCGTGGACTCAAATGGGAGGTGGTGATATGACGATACTGTTGGAATCGCCACCCTCAACGCCGAATATTAAAGGAAAAGAAAAAAAAAACACATTCTCAAAAATTGTTCATGCAATATTCACTAGCAAAAAAAAAAAAAAAAAAATTCTTACAACCTAAACTATGTTTCCGCTTTAATAGTAACTAGCGGGGATACCCGACGTTGCTCGGAAGAAATAACTTCATCTTAAGTTTCATTTCTATGTAGAAATTCAATAACATATTGATTCATTGTCTTGATAATCAATCTGATGGAATTGCAAAGACTCAGAATATGATCGGAGGTCTCCCTTTTACCAAATGAGATTGGTTGGAGGGAATTATGTACAAATCTTTCCTTTTTTTTTTTTTTTTGACAGAAAATATTTACAGGATGGACATTTCATTATTTATTAAAGTAAATATGTTGTCTATGTGTTTTATCAGATTAACACCAGTAATTATTTTTTAATCAGAAAATAATTAATAATTACTTCATTTAAAATAATTTACTTGGTTTCTTATTGCTTTTTAAAAAAGGTATTTTACGGTTAATTTTTTGTTTTGTTTCTTTGTCAGTAAAGTAAAATATATATATATATATATATATATATATATATATATATATATATATATATATATATATATATATATATATATATATATATATATATATAGATAGATATATAGATAGATAGATATAGTTGTAAACCGTCTTTCATGTCCTGTCTACAATAGAAGAAAATTATAAAGATATAAATATTTTTGAAAACAAATATGTTGGGAAAATTTATATTTAGTAAAATTTTTATTAATAATAAAAGATATTTCAACAAACAGAATATTTTTGAAAGCATTATTTACATTATTCGGGTTATTGTCCTCATCTTTGTCGGCATTTTATTACAACGTTTCGGCCGTTGTACGCTCAGGCCTTCTTCTTTATTTCGCTCACTGGGGGTAGACTGTTCTAGTTCCACGTGCCATGTTTAATGAATGCCAGTTATCAGTTATCTCCTGTTAATTTCCCTCTAAAAGTTCTCCACTGCCTTAGCCGGGTATTGAACTCACAATCTTTGGGTTCTGTCACAGGATCTAAATAACGCCTTTATCCACTGTGCCATGTGTCCTTGAGGACACATGGCACAGTGGATAAAGGGTTCAGTTCGATATTCCAACCACCTGAAGAAGGCCGGAGCGTACAACGGCCGAAACGTTGTAATAAAATGGCGACAAAGATGAGGACAATAGTCCGAATAATGTAAATAATGTACATAATACCTTATCTCAGAAATATAGATAGATTTTTGAAAGCATAAATAATTTTTAGAAAATTAAATTAAATAGTTTAGTAAAAATTTTATGATCCCCACTTCAGCATGTTTAAAACGATTGTGTATATTTAGTTACAATAATTTGTTTTGGGATTCATTTTTAAAATTTAATATCTAAACTTTTAAAAACTATTAATTTCAATAAAATGGTAAAAGAAAATTAAAAATTTCCCGATTAAAAATATCGAAAAATATGGTTTTATATGTTTGTGGAGTATCTGACTATGCTGAAAGGTCACTCCAAAAATTTATCCTGTTGTGTTTTTACAATTTTCCTTTCGAATATTTAAATAAATAAACATAAAACTTTTATTCAAATAATTGTTTTTAATATTCTACTTCTCTTAAATTTACTTTTTTTAATATTCATTTTTTAAAGTTACGCTTTTATTTACTATAGAATATGGAAATAAATTCAAGAGAATAGAAATTTTAAAAATGCATATAGTGTTTCGAAATTATCAGCAGAATTAAAAAGTAAAAACGAACGGAAATAATAATTATTCCCGTTCGTTTTTACATTTTAATTCTGAGAATCTCGAAACGCTTACATGGCTAAAAATGCATTACATATTTTTAATTTTAAAATATCTTTACAAATAGAAATCATACAATATATTTTTTTGCAAAAAAGGTGGGTTGGGTCATCTTTATAGATATTTATTTTGTCGTTAATTATTTAGGTTTTCAGTTTCTGCCAGACACACACACACACACACACACACACACACACACACACACACACACACACACACACACACACACACATGTTTTGGAACTCCATTTCTTGGAAGACTTGGTAGAGGATGTTGATTTTCTGTTCATGATCATTCTTATCTCAACTATGACTACCTATGTCATCAGCATAGACCCGCTCACCATCTGTACATTGCCCTCGGTGGTGGGAATCACGATCGTTGTAGTGCATTGGTAGACTCGTTTGAGATGTGGCATGCAATGCGTACATGATCAGTGCCCATCTCATCACATCTGTGTCTGATAAGTAACCACCAACGAGTAGATAAGCCGTTAAAAACATAAATCAATGAACGTATCTAATGAGTTTCTGTGAATTGATGGCAGACTGGTGTTGATGAAGAATGGTAAACTTGCTTAGAGCTATAACAGAAAGTTATGAAGAGCCATGGTCGCCCATATCCTGAAGGAACACATTCAAATAAAAGTAAAAATGACCACTAAGATAATTTTACAAACATTTTATTTTTAATCGAGAACTGCTAAGCGCCTTACTGATAAATTTTAATATTTGGATTCACAAACGCCCAAAAGGACCAATGATTTTGAATATTTTGAACCAACCATTTTGAATATTTTGAACCAACCATTTTGAATATTTTGAACCAACCATTTTGAAAATATATCCTTTTCTAGAGGGAATAATTTTTTTTAAAGCTTACAATCGGACAAGTCATGTAGTTTAATCTAGTCTGTCTCAGGGCTATTTATAGAAACGTTCCAATAAAGAACGAAGTCATTGCACAAGATTTGATTTGTTTGTTTAACGACATATCAATGAGTCATCAAATGCCGAAATTTAATTTCCTTAAGATCTTTGAAGTAATAAAAATGTGATATATGTTATTCTGCTTTCACAATTGAATACAAGGTAGATGATACTTAGCTTTTATGCATATACATGCTTCTTGTTTGGCTGATTTTGTTTATCGGCATATCAACCTCTATTTAATGCCAAAATCTAAATATTTTATACATAATTTTATACTTTCAGGGTAAAAGGTATATTTTTTTAGCTTATATAGTTTGTAAATCATAAAATATATTGCTGGTAATTTCACTACAAAAATTTATTGTTGGTAATTTTTTTATAAAAAAATCTATTGCTGGTAATTTTAATATAAAAATATATTTTTTATACTTTTTAGTGTTGTATTGATTGTCATTTTGCTATAAAAAGTAATTGCTGGTCATTTTGCTATAAATATGTACTGTTTTTTGTTTGTTTTTTCTGTTTTTTGTTTTTTTTTTTTTGGAGGGTGTTCCCTAGCTGGGATCGTAATAGGTGCTACCATCACGAACCGGGATGGACCTGGGGACGACCGTAGTTAAGGGATGGTCCCATGCTCTTGAAAACCTCCAATCTCCTGAAACGTTGTTTATCTTCATACCCAAGAAAACACTCCGCAAGAGAACTGGTGTGCAATACGAGCTAGATAACAATTAGTCGACGGTGGGTACCATAATTGCCAAATCTTGAATTAATCTTTTTCGAAATTCCCTGAAAATTTTTCCAGATCGATAGACACATGAAGAAGGTCGGAGATCGCAACGGCCGAAGCGTTGAGATTTTTAAAAAAAGATGATGTTCGAATGTAACTGATATAAATAATAATTTTAACCAACTAATATATCCACTACACAACCGTCCAGAAGGACATCAATGGTGTATTTTTGGAGCCTTTTATATTCGTCATTATGCGGTTACGATATTTGGTTATCATGGTGTATTTGTAGTGCTTTTCGATAATTTATATTTCGTTTTTAGATGAGGGATTGTCATTATACGTTAATTATTTAAAACTATTGTTCTCATATTTTTATTGTTACAAATATTAATACAAGCATAACGTTTTAGGTAGTGAAGCATTTGTTTCGTAAGAACAAATAATAACTGCCACCACAAGGACAAAATAACATAATAATTAACAGATATCCTCTATTAGCCAAATCAATGGGCACCTGATGATGACCAGAGCGTATTTGGCTGGAAGGTTTTGTCTATAAAATACTATCACACTCGATATGAGAACAATATTTCAAAACAGTTAAAGTATATCAACCATAATTTTAATAGCTAGATAGCACACGGTCACAGAATTAGAGCTTCGAAAGCAGTACACTATCGAAAGGGTCCAATTTAAGCTCTTGAAAAGCATCTTGACATGAAAGGCGAGTTTGCTCGAAGTTTTAGAGAAATTCTTTATTTTCTACTTTTTCTTCTTCTTTACCGAAATATGAATAAATTGAACATTTGAAAGAATATAATTCTTGCCTTCAAAAGCTAAAAGAAACGTTACATATGGTTATGTGGGTTCCAAACGACATTTCCAGACACGCTTGGGTCGTCGCTGTAGAAGAGTTGAAATACTAAAAAATTCAAACCATTTCCTCGACGATGGGAACTCGATGCTTCCGATGTTGCGTGGGGCAAAACAGTTTTCACAGGTTCCAAAAGCTCAACATGTCTAAGGTTTCGTCTTCTTTATAATTAGATGAGCGCAACTGATGGGAAATAAATGTAGGAAGGAAGGAAGGAAGGAAGGAAGGAAGGAAGGAAGGAAGGAAAGAAAGAAAGTGGAGCGGAGGGAAGTAATGAAAAGAAAGCGATTGGGGAAGTGGACAGAAGGAAGAATGAAAAAGTAAGGAAAGTAAAAGGAAGAAAGAAAATGAGTGGGAGGAAGGAAGAAAAGAGGAATGGTAAGAAAGAAGTTAAGAAACGACGTGGAGAAGAAAGGAAAAGAGGATAAAGTGAAGGAAGGAAAGAAGAGAAATAAGATTGAAGGAAGGAAGGAAGGAAGGAAGAATGTAAGAATAATGAAAAAGGAAAGAAAAAAGAAACGAAAGGAAATAAGAAAAGAAAGAAAGAAAGAAAAAGAACGAGGGTGTTGAAAAGCGAGGAAATATAGAAATAAATAAAGAAAGAAGGAATGAAAGAAGGTAAAAAGATAGGAAAAAAGGAAAAAGAAAATGTTTAAAAATAAATAAAGTATATGAACAAAAACAAAGACGATTGAGGAAAAGAACGAAATTTGAGTGAAATAAATAAGAAACAAACGAAAAAGAAACAAACAATGAAATAAAAAATGAAAAATAAATCGTAAAAAAAGAAAGAAAATGAAAAAGAAAGACAAAAAACGTAAAAAGAAATTAAGGACTTTCTGTGAAAAGCCAAGAAGCGTAAAGAAAGAAAGAAAGAAAGAAAGAAAGAAATCGAGGTCTATATACGAAAAGCCAGTTAATGTTAACAAAAAAGGAAATAAATCGAGGAACTTTCATGAAGAGCCAGTAAACGGAAAGAAAGAATGAATGAAAGAAAAAAGAATGAAATCGAAGACATTTAGTGAGAATCCAGAAAACGTAAAGAAAGAAATCGATGACATTTTGTGAAAAGTCAGGAATGTAAAGAAAGAAGGAAATCGAGGATATTTTGTGAAAAGCCAAGAAACGTAAAGAAAGAAAGAAAGAAAGATAGAAAGAATGAATGAAAGAAAGAAAGAGAAAAGAAAGAAAAAAGAAATCGAAGACTTCTTGCCAAAAGCCAGGAAAAGTAAAGAAAGAAAGAAAAATATGAAAGATACAAACAAATCGAGGAACGTCTATGAAAAACGAGGAAATTAAAAAAAAAAAAAAAAAAAAAAAAATACGGGACATTTTGTGAAAAAGGCAAGAAACGTAAAGAAAGAAAGAAAGAAAGAAATCGCGGATCTTCTGTGAAAAGCCAGTAAGTGTAAAGAAAGAAAGAAAGAAAGAAAGAAAGAATGAAAGAAAAAAAAGGAATGAAATAGAAAGTAAAAAGAAAGAAATTCAGGACTTTTTTAAAAGTCAAGAAACGTAAAGAAAGAAAAAAGAAAGAAACCGATAACTTTTAATGAAAAGCCAGGAAATGAGAAGAATGAAAGACAGAAATAAAGGATCTTCTGTGAAAAGCCAAAAAATGTAAAGAAAGAAAGAAAGAAAGAAAGAAAGAAAACGAAAGAAAGTCATGAAAGAAAACGATTACTTTTAAGACAAAACGATGAAAGAACAAGAAAGAAAAGAAAAAGAAAGAAAGAAAGAAAGAAAGGAAACGATGACTTTTTTGTGACAAGTCAGGAAACCCAAAGAAAGAAAGAAAGAAAGAAAGAAAGAAGAAAGAAAACGATGACTTTTTGTGACAAGTCAGGAAACCCAAAGAAAGAAAGTAAGAAAGAAAGAAAGAAAACGAGGACTTTTTGTGACACGTCAGGAAACCTAAAGAAAGAAAGAAAGAAAGAAAGAAAGAAAGAAAGAAAGAAGAAAGAAATCGATGACTTTTTGTGACAAGTCAGGAAACCTAAAGAAAGAAAGAAGAAAGAAAGAAGAAAGAAAACGATGACTTTTTGTGACACGTCAGGAAACCTAAAGAAAGAAAGAAATAAAGAAAGAAAGAACGAAAGAAAGACAGAAAGAAAGAAAGAACGAAAGAAAGAAAGAAAAAAAGAAGAAAGAAATCGATGACATTTTGTGACAAGTCAGGAAACCTAAATAAATAAATAAATAAATAAATAAATAAAGAAAGAAAGAAAGAAAGACGTTAGAAAACGATGACTTTTTGTGTCGTCAGGAAACCGGAAGGAAGGAAGGAAGGAAGGAAGGAAGGAAGGAAAAAGAAACAAGAAATAAACCGATGGCTTTTTGTAACAAGACAGGAAACGTAAACAAAAGAATGAAAGAAAAAAAGAAAGAAAAAAGAAATCGCGGAAACGTAAAGAAAGAAAAACTTTCAAGTCAAATAGAACAAGTTTATCTAAGAAGCTAAGGATGAAAAAACTGTGAATTATCGAAAGGCAGAGGCGTCTCGTCGTGATGCAATGGGAAGGAAGCTGTTTACGAAGCTCATTATTAGTGTGTTCAATCCTCAGTGAGTGCCCCATATTTGGGGTTATGTTCCTAAATTAAGTTTTACCTTCTGGAAAATAATAAGATGAAAGAACGTGAAAGCGGAAGTTAAAAAGAAAAAAATAAGCAAAAAGAGGTTTGATTGACGATGAAAGTAGAGGACAGACAAATTAAAAATGAAAGACATGCGTTGAGAAAAAGGTGAGAAAGGAAAAGAAAATTTGCTTAAAATGAAGGAGAAAAGATGAAGCCGTAGCGACATGTTTAAAATAGGAATAGATATAAAATAAAGGGATAGTTAACTATTACGAAAAGTATCTTCAAAGACAAACAAAGAACGCTTTGACTGGTACGATGGGACACAAGGAGAGAAAAGAAAGAAGGGAAAAGGAGAAAGAGAAGATGAAGAAACTAGGAAGACGATACAAAAGAAAGAGACATTGTTGAATAGGTCGTTTCAACTGGAGGGAATATTTTTAATGTGGCTCTGATGGTTCTAGCATTCTTTCAGTTCCCTTGCCTGAAGGGCAGGATTTCCGTTTATACATACATACATGCATATATATATATATATATATATATATATATATATATATATATATATATATATATATAAGCGCATGTATGTGCGAGTTTATAGGCACGGACAAGAATATTGTACATTTATACGTCAAGTTCGGGTATATATATAATGTGTTTGCGTAGCTGTATGCATACTTATACGTTCACATGTGTGCGTGTCTATACTAACACATGCAGACACATGTGCATATATATATATTGTATTAAGTTCTTTTTTTACTAAAATACACAAACATACATACTGACAAACATACGCACCCACACATGTTTATGTATTTAGTGTATTTATATAAGTTCTTATGTCTGAGTATACGTTATGAATATATGTGTATCTCACTTATCCATAGATAGAAAAAAATGAAGAAAGAGGCTGTGATATTGAACTAGGTAGAAATGAACTGATAGAGCCATAGAAAGGAACAAAAAGACCGACAGATATCTCTCTCTCTCTCTCTCTCTCTCTCTCTCTCTCTCTCTCTATCTATCTATCTATCTATATATATATATATATATATATATATATATAGAGAGAGAGAGAGAGAGAGAGAACAAGATTTGATAGATAGATAGATAGATAGATAGATAGATAGATAGATAGATAGATAGATAGACTGAGACAGATAAGTAGACCAGACTAAGCTTAGTAAGAAGTTATTGAACTAGGTAGAAATGAACAGATAGATTCGTAGAAAGGAACATACTGATAGATAGATAGATAGATAGATAGATAGATAGATTATTGTGGATAAAAAGAAGACAATTGGAAAATTTATTTCTTAGTCATTGCCGACTTATTTTTTTTTATTAAGAGTTACTTTTAGTTTTTTAGTGTCGACATATTGTTAAATTTCTCAGAATAATTCTGGAGATAAGACAATTTGGATAAAAAGAAGACAATTGGAAAATTTATTTCTTAGTCAATCCGACTTTATTAAGGAGAGTTTAAAAGCGAAATGTTTTTTTAGTTTCATTAAATTAAAATATAAAGGGAAAACTCCTGTGTAAGCCTCCTTCTGGATATTAGTAACTTTTTTTTACTAAGAAACCCTGTCTGTTGTAGCTGTTAATAAATTTGGTCTTTTTGTTATTTCTCCTAGGCCCTGTTCCGCCATCCCATTAAGTCTGTCACGAGTTACTTCCCTTTGTTCCTTTTTCCTCTATCCGTCATGTGAGTCCAAGAAATTTCAGTTACCTTTTTCCTGATGTTAAGTATAAGTTTCCTCCTTGTTTCCATTATCTTCAAAACTTCATCGTTGCTCACATGTTCGGCACATGGTATCCTTAGTATCCTTCTGTAGAACCAAATTTTTGTTGTTTCGAGTCTCTTCATCTTTGAGGATATTGTCTAGCATTCGCTACCATAAAGGAGGACAGATATCACGTAACAGTTCAGTATTCTTTTCTTTGTTTCCAACGAAACTTTCCTGTCTGTTTAAATTTTGGAATCCGTCTTTGGCCATCCCAATACGTCTTCGGATCACAGTGTCGCACTTTCTGTTCTCTGTTAGAACAATTCCCAGATATTTCAATTTGATAGAAATTATTAGGAGGATTTAATAATTATAATTAAGTAATTCATCGAGTCTAGAAGAAACCTCAACAGAATACACTGTCGGAAATTGAACCATTTGAAGTAAACAATTTAACAAAATCAATCGATAATATATTGTTGGGTATTATTGTGAAGAAGGGTCACTATATTAAGATATAAATGCTTCAGACATCATATGTTTGTCCCATTCTGGGTATGGCGATAAACTACATCCGCGTCCTGAGAAAGACGATACACTTGGCAGAACCTCCTGAGCAGAGAAACAGGAGGTTTTGTAGAGCGTGGAAACACCTCTTAATTGCTGGCGTTCCGAGGTCCACCATGACCCGGGGTGGTAACACCTGTTAGGATCCTATCTGTGCGGAAATAGTTAACTCCCAAACTGGGGTCAAAACACTATGAAAGTGCAAAATAAATTTTAATACAGCAATACATTTTTGCAAAAGACTATTACCAGCAGTAAATTTTTGAAAAAAAAAATACTAGCAATACATTTTTGAAGAAAAAAAATTATTAGCAACAATACATTTTTTGAAAATAAAAATCTTGTCGGCATTAAATAACCCATTGAGGTTGATATGCCGTAAAACAAACCAAACTAAGCCAATATGTTTGTGATTTGTTTTATTACAGGTGTTGATCAATAAAGTAAAATGTTATTTTCTGGTTTTGGATAATAACTTCAAATTTGGGACTGTATTTTTATAATACATCCATTAAATAAAATAGAAATAAAATAAGAAATGGGGTTCTACAGAAGAATGATGAGAATGTCATAGAGCAAGTGAGCAACGAGCGTGATGATATGTGCTTGAATTATCTACCATTATTGAACCATTAAAAGTCGATGAAGGAGTTAAACTGAACAGTGCTAGCTATTGCAGTTTCATGGACAATACTTTCTTTGAATGGTACAAGTCCCAGCCTCGCAGTTTCAAAATGAAGTGTGTATTTATGAAGAACAGAGCCCATTCTCATGTATCTAAAGTTACCTGTGATTTTTTTTATAATAAATCTAATAACTTTAATAAAACCTTTAACTGAAGCAATTAAAAACAACATGTCGGAAATCGAACCTGCTGAAATAAAATAAAAAATTAACAAAATCAATAGATAATAGATTGCTGGCTCTTATTGAGAAGAAAGGTCACTATATTAATATTTAAATACTTCAAAGATTTATCATATATGTTTGTTATTTTTCTATTATAGGTGATGATCAATTCATGATTTGTTTATCTTTTTATTGAAGTAAAAAGTGATTTTCTGGTTGTGCATAATAACTTCAGATTTCAAACTGCATTTTCTTTTATGATAAAAACCAATAGCTTTAATAAAATATGTTAAAACTACTTAAACATTTAACTCGAGCTTTGCTTTAACGTTTAAATTAATCGTTTAAAATTTGACCCTTTTTTTAAGCAAATTCGAATTATTGCGGTTTATGTGATTTGTATAACAAAACTGCTCTCTTTTACTCACCAGAGAGAGCCATCCCTGTCTCCCATTAGAATGTCTGACGCTCAACTCCACGAGAGTACCTCTTTGCGACTGTTCGATCTCACAATGTCTGCTGACCTAAGATGGAACAATTACATTGAGTCAATAGCTTCGTCCACCGCAAGAAAAGTTGGGTCCCTGTTCCGCGCCATGAAATTTTTCTCGCCGGAGTCGATCCTTCAAATCTACAAATCAATCATTCGCCCTTGCATGGAGTATTGCTGCCATATATGGTCTGAAGCCCCTTCTGTTTGTCTCAAGGTTCTTGATAAAATCCAAAGACGGATATGCAATGATCTGGCATTTCATCTGCAGCCGCTCTCTCGCAGACGTGGCGTTGCCTCCCTCTGTCTTTTTTACAAATACTTTCATGGTAACTGCTCTAATGAGCTGTTTTCGCTGGTTCTCAGACTTCATGAATTTAAGCGTTCAACAGGCTGGCATCTCGCTCTAACATTTTCACCGTCAAAACTGTTAAATGTAGTCGTCTCTTCTACTCCAATAGCTTCATGGCACGCACTTCTCGCCAATGGAACTCCCTCCTCATTACTTGTTTCCCTGATAGCTATAATCTCCAACTATTTACATGTAATGTCAATCGACATCTTCAGATACCCTGATCTATCCCCTAACCTTCTTTTCATCCTTTCCTCTTTGCTCTCGCCCCAACTCTCTGTAACCCCTTGCATGCAGGTGGCTTCCTGCTTTTTTGGGGGGTGATTCGCTTAAAGAAAAAGTTCAGGCGTACTGTATATGACAGCGAATACTGGGAAATTTTCTTACAGATGAAGAACAGACTTGAGGCAACAGAAATGTGGTTCTACAGAAGGATGATGAGAATGTCATAGACGGAGCAAGTGAGCAACCAGAAAGTTTTAACGATAAAAGAAAAAAATGAAGACTTGTACTTAGAATCTCCGTTTTATTTTAAACAGGATTTATTTTATCTACTGGTCTGCACACTTGAGATTATAAAAGATTTTGTGTCTGCTGACAGGATTCTCTGTAGGAGAGACAACCGTTAGATCCTGTGTGTTCTAACCCCACGACTACGAAGAGTTTCGTAATCCAGTATGGTTCTATTTGCCTTACTCCTGCAAAGGGGCGCGCAGATTCGAATCCTGCTGGTGGGCACATTTTCTTCCATAGGTTTTTCCTAGTGTTCATGCCGGTAGACGAAATAAATACTGTTTAAAATAAACCGTTGAGTCTACTCAAATGTGGGTATCCACTAACAATAACGATTGGTGTAATAAAAATATGGAGGATTAGAAAAACAAAATCCATTAATTCTTTACATATATGTATGTATGTATGTATGTATGTATGTATGTATGTATGTGTCTGCTTCCTTGTTTCTTTTGCAATGACTTGGGCGATATTTGTTCTGTAAGAATATATTAGACAATCCCTTGTTTATATATTTTATCTAATTTATTATCTTTTGTTTACACTTATTTTACAGCCTCCTCCGTGCAGCTTGTGCACACGACGATGCCAAGCCGGCAAACCAGGAAGCCGAGGAGCATCCCCTCTCTTTACCGCAGTCACCACAATCATTTGCCCTTACACCCTCCCAGCGACGCCCTCACCGTCAGCGGCGACCACACTTCTCCTCCTGACCCACTGCTTCTTCCCAGACGAGTACCAAATCCTTTTACTTCCCGTTCTCGACACGGAAAAGTAAAAGAAAAAGCAGAAACAAAAAAAAAAGAGACGCGGAACCTGCTGACTTACGTCTGGAAATTCAGACACAAATAAAATATGCCCCGTATCTCCCAGTGCAGGCTCCATTGGGACGAGGATGAAGAAAGAAAGAAAGAAAGAAAGAAAGAAAGAAAGAAAGAAAGAAAGAAAGAAAGAAAAATTAGCAAATCTTTTGATAAGTTGATCCTCACGGTGTTTATTACATTTGTGGGCTTGTGCGACACTAACCAAAGATAGATAGATAGATAGATAGATAGATAGATAGATAGATAGATAGATAGATAGAATTAATGAATGGAGTAGTAGAAAGAAAGAAAGAAAGAAAGAAAGAAAGAAAGAAAGAAACAAACAAACAAACAAACAATCTAGATATGAAAGATAAAAAATATTGGAAAAATGTATAAATAACAATGTAAATAAATCTTAAAAAGAAAAACTATCGGATAAGAAAAGAGAAGTTAAAAGAAAGGAAGGAAGAAGGAAGGAAAAAAAGTAATTTCAATGTAATTGTAAATAAAGAACTTCACTCCTTCCTTCCATTCCTTCCTTCGCTTTTCATTCATTCCTTTCTTCCTTCCTTCCTTTGCTTTCATTTCCTCCCTTTCTTCCTTCCTTTGCTTTAACTTTCTCCTTCCTTCGCTTTTCCTTCCTTCCTTTCTTCCTTCCTTCCTTCGCTTTCATTTCCTCTCTTTCTTCCTTCCTTTGCTTTCACTTCCGCTTTCCTTTGCTTTTCCTTCCTTCCTTCCTTCCTTCCTTCCTTCCTTAATTCCTTCCTTCCTTCCTTCCTTCCTTAATTCCTTCCTTCCTTCCTTCCTTCCTTTGCTTTCATTTCTTCCCTTTCACCCTTCGTTTGCTTTAACTTCCTTTCTTCCTTTGCTTTCATTTCCTCCCTTTCTTCCTTCCTTTGCTTTCACTTCCTCCTTCCTTTGCATTTCCTTCCTTCGTTTCTTCCCTCTTTTGCTTTCATTTCCTCCCTTTCTTTCTTCCTTTGCATTTCACTTCCTCCTTCCTTTGCTTTTCTTTCCTTCTATTCTTCCTTCCTTCCTTTGCTTTCATTTCCTCCCTTTCTTCCTTCCTTTGCTTTCTCTTCCTTTTTTTTCTTGTTTCCTTCAAATTGATACAGTATAACGCTAGATATAGAACTTTTTTTTAATCATTTCACGCAAGCAAGACGGGAATGCCACTAGTACGCAGGGAATTACAGAGAGTGAAGGAGTGGGAAAAAGACTGGGTATAGGGAAAACCGAGGAAAAGGCAATAGCTGAACGGGTTTCAAAATGGCGATTGACGTTGAATCTAAATTTTGAAAATTGTAGTTATCAGAGAAGGAAACGAAAAAGAGTTCCACAGACGAGAAGTGCGAGAAAAGAAACTATTGGTGTAAAAGAGGCGTTTATATTTAACTAATTCAACAGTAAAAGGGTGGGACTTAGAAGCCAATCTAGTAGCACATTTAAACTCATATAGACCGGACATCAGCGGCCGGGGAAGCACGTCAGAGCATTTGCCATGAAAATATTTGTAGAAAAGACAGAAGGAAGCCGTATCACATCGATGAGAAAGAGACTGAAATCGAGATGCCAAATCTTGAATTTTGTCAAGAAACTCGAGATTAGTAACAGGAGCACCAAACCAGATACGGCAACAATATTCAATGCACGGGCGAATGGTAAATTTATAAATGTGCAACATCAAAACTTCTGGTACAACACAGTGAATCAACTTTCCTTGCAGTACATGTAGTTGATGTAGTTGATGCATTGATTCCACTTCAAATGAGTTGAAAACGTGCGGCTAGGAAGTCGCAGTGTGTGGCTTTCCATGAGTCTAGCATCAACCATGCTGATGGCGGACAGGAGAGATTCTCAATGGTGGTTGAATTAGAGCAGTTTTGTTTTGGAGACATTCCAATTTAGGGCCATTTCCTGCCCCTGTTAACCACAGATTGGAGGTCCTTTTCAAGAGCAACAACCCAGGTTAACTTTGTCGACTCTGTCGGATTTGCTACTGAGACAGGCGTAAATGATAGTGTCATCAGCATAAATGACATCAGGAAGATCATTGAGGAAAATCAGAAACAGCGTAGGGCCCTTCGTGTGGAAGGATCTGGAATCGAGCCCGATCAAAACAAGCTTCCTTTCACGATTCCATAGGAACGATTAGATTAAATCAAACAGTCGTCCAGTAATAGTTTTGCCCTGAACTTAAGTAGAATTCCAACGTGCCAAACCCTGTCAAACGCCTTCGAGATATCAAGAGCCACAGCTTGGGCTTCACCGTTATTATCCAGAGCTTCATATTCATATTCAGTAATGGCCGTTAGCACATCGGCGGTAGATCTGGCAAAACGGAAGCCATATTGTTTGTCAGAGAGTAGGTCGTGAGAGGTAAGGTGATTAACTACTTCAGCATTGGCTTAAGCCTCGAATACTTTGCCAAAAATCGGTAGGATACGAATAGGGCAGTAGTTAGTGGGGTCTAAATGTTCTCCAGTGTTCTGAAAAACAAGAACTATATAGTAGGACTTCCAGCACGCTGTAAAATGGTGAGTTGTAGTGTTTGGAGAGAACTGGAGCCAGTTCGAGGGCACATTTCTTTAAGACGATGGCTAAGATATCGTCACCTCCGCTTGCGTTAGGGGTGTCTAATTCTGAGACCAGTGACGGGGTTATGCGCATATCACTCAGTAAGATCTCTGACCTATTGGGGAAATCAGGTGTGGGTAATCCAAATCGGTCGAGTGTTGAGTTGGGAGAGAATTTCCGAGCAAAGCATTCAACCTTGTCTTCAGAAGATGTCAGAACTTCGAATTGATTGAACAGAGGAGGGATTGCGGATCTGCTGTTGTTCAGCACACTCTTGCAGAGCCTCCAATAATCTCTAGAAACGAGCTTGGGAGATGCTATACGTTGTTTCATTAACAGGAACTTTGCTTCTTTGAAGACACTCTTGCACTTTTTATAAGCAGATGCAAAGAGATGTCTGTTGCAATCAGACATGTCTCTCTGGTATAGCCGGAAGAAGTGTTTCCTTTGGGCTATAACGGCCGAGTAGGCAGGTGAGAAACAAGGAGATGAACACGGTTTAACTTGGTATTTCCTTACTGGAGTTAAAGCATCGATGCCGGCTTTCACCCAGGAGGAAACCTCAGACGAACGTTTTTGAACAGGGTGATTAAAAACTTCATTTCAAGGTACGTCACGAAGAAAAATCACGGAACGAGTCCCAATCTGCTCGTTGATAACAGAAAGATATTCTGTTGGTAGAAGATTCTTAGTTGGTGGGGGAGCA
>CAHIKZ030001446.1:4027500-4030000 GCA_903632075.3 Acanthosepion pharaonis | reverse complement strand
ACTGTGGAAAATATATATATATATATATATATATATATATATATATATATATATATAGTGCGATATATGTGGTGCGAATGTTAAACTGTCGTCTATATTACGCAAAAATGAAAATAACACTAATATCTCATTTATAAAAATTAAACAAAAATGTCTTGAAATACAAAAGAGTAAATTTATTCAATAAAATCGTCACTGGCTTCAACAACGGCCTCCAGACGACCTCGTAATCTCCTGCAACTCTTCTGAACAGTCTCCTTGTTTAAGTTGATGAATGGTACCATAACCCTTGCCTTCAGTTCAGGTATTACGGCGGTGGAAAAGTGACTGAAGCCGAGACACCAGATGAGGACCAATAATATTGCTGGTTCTTCTTTGGATTTCTTTGGATTTCTAGATATATGACGGGAGCACCAGACCATATGTGGCAGCAATATTCTAAACATGGACGAATGGTAGACTTAGAGATAGGTAAGGTAGATTCAAGAGAGAAAAATGTTTACCACAACACAGTGAACTAACTTTCTTAGAATCTGACCTAGTAATGGATTCAGAATATATATATATATTATACACTGTTACATTGGAACATGTAAGTAATCACTACAAAAGTGTACATTTTGTTTCGACGTTTAATGAAACCAGGCAGTTAACCATGATGGTAATAAACGAACTTATTTAAAATTGCAATTTATGAAACATCACTTCATTTTCCGTTTTTGGAAAATTTTCCAGACAAGGTAAAAAGGATTTTTTATAAAGAAAAAGGAAAGAAAATAAGAAATCAATAATAGGAAAAGAAAAAGAAAGAGGAAAAAAATAAAAGTAATGTTTAATAAATTGCAATTTTAATAAGATCGTTTATTACCATCATTGTTAACTACCTGATGAGCCGTTTTATTAAACATCGAAACAAAATGTACACTTTTGTAGTGGTTACTTACATGTTCTAATGCAACAGTGTATAATAAATATTTATTGCCCTACTCTTGTATTGAGCCATGTTTTAAATTAATGTGTTGAACGTTGCAATTTTATTCTTCGTTCTTTACATTTGTATATATATATATATATATATATATATATATATATATATATATATATATATATATATTTCAAGCCGAAATCTTAGAGCGGAAGAAAAGAATTGTGAACGTTTTCTCTCGATTCCATTACTGGGACATAAGAGGATGCCGATCAGTGGGCGTCCAGTCGTGTTTATTATGGGGTCTGTTCAAACGAACTAAACGGCGAGCTACATTTTAGTTTGTTTCTTGTAACATTTTTCACATCGGAAAGAGTAATGTTTGCAGAATGAAGTTGGACGTCAAAATGTCATCTATCAGCATTCCAGAGGACAAGACTAAACAAACGCTCGCACGCGCACACACACACACGCACGTATATATAATCTCATATAAGAAGACGCGCAGTCACACACGCACACACACACACACACATATATATATATATATATATATACAGAAACAAATGGTTTCGCAAATAAATGTAGATATAAACGAACCCACAAAAAAGCATATACATATATGCATATGTATAAATGTAACTAAATATACCCTTACACACAGACTCAGGTATCTGCACGCACACACAAAGATATATATATATATATATATATATATATATATATATATATATATATATCAGTAGATGGATAGATAGATAGATAGATACAGTTATATATATATATATATATATATATATATATATATATATATATAACTGTATCTATCTATATCCTTATATATGTGGGTGCGATGGATAAATTGTCGTCTAAATTATGCTAAAATGAAAATGAAAATAATGAAATATTATAATAATGACATTTCATTTTAATTTGCCAAAATTATACAAAAATAGCTTGAATTACTAAAGAGTAAATTTATTCAATAAAATCACTGTTGGCTTCATTTACGGATTCCCGACGAATTCACCTATTCCGGACGGTGAATGCTGCCATAATCCTTGCCTTCAGTTCATCTTTGGTGTTACATGGAATTTTGTTGGTCTCTCGCTCAACTGAGCACCGTACTTAATAATCAAGGTGGTTGCAAGTCTGGGGAGTTAGGTGGCCAGACCTAAGGCGTGATGTGGTCGCAGAAATTGTCTGACGGCCATGACTGGGTTTTCCTACTTGTGTTGTATGGTGCAGAGTTCTGTTGTCCGGCATAGCATCTTCCAGCAACCACCCTCTTGACCTAGGACAGCACTACCTCCTCAAGGCACATAATGTAGGCTTCCGTATTGTAGGCCCCGTGTGAAAATGAACGGAGGCATAACGTCGCCATCAATATTGATCACTCCAAAGACCATGATATTGACTGGACATATGATCCGACTCTTTCAGAATCTTCTGGACTGCCTTCAGATTGATATCAAAACTCTCCGATATTTTCGTATTAGAGATTCCGGCGCGAATACCAAACAGAACAGCATGCCGTTTCCAAATTTATGGCAGCGTCATGGTTCGCTTTTTCTC
>CAHIKZ030001446.1:4000000-4022500 GCA_903632075.3 Acanthosepion pharaonis | reverse complement strand
TCATGTGTGAACAAGCCTTTTCTTATTTAACAAGTATCAAGAGCAAAGACAGAAATCGTCTCCTCTCAATTGAGAGTGTGTGTTTAACTAAAGTTCGACCTCGAATTAAGCATTTGTGTAGCAAAAGACATACACAGGCTTCACATTAGAGAAGCTCTGAAAGTAACATTTTTTTAGAACATTTATTGGTTCAAAGACATTTTGCCTTGATTTACCTCATGTCTTTTCAACAGTGACAGTAAAGGAGAAAAACTAAAAAACTGCGCAGCAATTATCTATTTTCGTTCTGTTTACATTTATATTATAGTTTATATGATATTAGTTGCTTATGTTTATTTTTTACGTTTGAGTTTAGAATATTTTTGTGTGAATGAAAGCCTCCCTGATGAAGTATTATAAACTAACAGTATGAATTTTATTTAGCGTTGCCGAAAAATTTGGCAAAGTATTAATTTTAACTTTAATAGTTATTCAAAAATATATACTATAATATTTACCACGTGAACCCAGATGAAAATTAAATCAGAAAGATAAGGTATATAATTTTGTTTTTGCGCAGGGGTTCTTTGAGACATGTAATTTATTTTAAGGGTTACGCAAGGGTAAAGAGGCTGAGAAACGCTGAGAGGATAGTAAAAGGTGTCAGGTACAGGGAACCTACCATTTTTCCTGCATCTTTAATGGTGGATCGTATGTACGAGTTCCACTTGAAGTCTGGGTTGTGGTTGTGACCCAGTGCTCGTTCAAGGCACGAGGCCTCCCCAAGGAGACATCCATTCATCGTGAATGGTGGTAGTTCGGGATACAATCGGTGATGATAAAATGTAACTAGTTTGGTTTTCGAGTCATTGAATGTAAGCCGCCATCCCCCCCCACACACACACATACACACCTGAGATTTTAGAGCTAGATCTGAGTAGAGATCAGCTACCAATCTCTGCCCATCGATAGTTTTGGGGTTGCACCCATATACCGATCACAAATGATCGGAGTATACTCTTATATAGATTATTTATGCAAAGAGGTTTGGTCCGAGAAACGATCCCTAGGGTCTCCTACGTTGATACGAAGAACTGGCATCTTTGAGGAAATCATCCAGCATTCGCTGCTGTAAATAAGGACAGATGTCACGTAGCAACTCAGTATTCTTTACTTTGTTACCAAAGAAATCCTCCTGTCTCGCAATACTCTACCCAGCTTTTGGAATATGTCCTTGGCCATTGCAAAGCACCTACGGATCTCACTGTCGCACTTACCGTGCTCTGTCAAAACACTTCTCAGATATTTAAACTTCCGCATCTGCTTGATTCTAGTGTTCCCGACCTGCAAATCACATTTCGGGCCCATGACCATGCATTCTGTCTTCTTGTAGTTTATGCTTAGTCCCTTTTTCTCACTCTCCGTCGCTACCATCTGAAGGAGCTTTTGTCATTTCTTTTCCGTGTCTGTTATCAGTACTGTGTTCATTTGCGTGTCTTATGTTGTTAAGATTGTGGCCGCCAATGCTAAATCTCGGTAGTGTTTCCAATTCTCTCAGAATTCCTCGCTGTATAGGTTGAACAGGTCGAGTGAGAAGACTTACGCCCTTTCTATTTTTAGGTATGGCACAAGGCCGAAAATTATGGAGCAGCTAATTGAGGGATAAAACGTACCTACTTAGTCGTAATTGCTCGAGCAAAGCAAGTTAATTAATTACAGCTGAGTAAGGAATTCAATCTTGTAAGCGTAGTTTAGATGTGGCACAAGGCCAAAGTATGGGGCACCCAGTGAGAATCGAACTCACTTTTCAGTAGTAACTGATCTAGCAAGCCAAGCTTGCTAACCATTACCACGTCGAAGTGCCCTATTAATTTTCTTAGCGTAGCTTAGATTTAGCACGAGGCCAAACGTATGGGGCACACGGTGTGAATCGAACTCATTGTTCAGTCGTAACTGTTTTAGCTAGACAAGCTTCCTAATCATTACACCACTCCGAGGTGTCTATCTTACTAATCATTGCAACGAGGATCGAACTCGTTACTCTATCTGCGTTTAGGAAATTAACTTGGCTGCAATCACTCTAAGCAGGCACCGAAAATTGGCTTAGTATCCCTAAAAATAACACGCTTGCGAACGGAACAAGTGGTAGCGTGTTAATCAGACCAAGAAATATTAACATTTTTTTTTACTTTCCTCACATAATTTGTCCTTGCTTATTTTCGTTTCTACATTATTTTCCTTTATAAAGAAAAACACAAAACAAAAAAAGCAGTCGTTGCCTTCAAATATTTTGCATATTTAATAGATCTCTAAAATAACAGACATTTTTTTATTCAACGACCCGTGTATATATATACAAAAAAGACTAATTAGAGTTTCCCAACATTCTTATATAAAATCTCTGTCGTATAAAAAAGACAAAATCCGATATATGTAAATTTGAAATAATTTATTTGTATCATAAAGCGCCGATTCATTTATATATTTTCTTTAAATATCCTGTGCCTCAGTGACTTCGCGATCATGGCTCTCCACAAATTACGTTTCTTTGTTATTTGTAAATTGCCATGACTTCTTACGAAATACAGTGGAATACTTTCTCGTTGGCATTTTCAAGGTTTGGAATTCAGAATTTTTCTTTTCTTAAACCGGTTGCTTCCAAAGTGTTGACAAGCCAGAGAAAAAGGTTCAATCAATCAATAAAATTTTTAAAAAAGATCAATATTTTTCTGTTTTGAGGAAAGTTTCATCAACGCTAATCTACAAACTGATTCCCCTCCAATATTTTCTCTATTTTTTTACTGGCGTACCAATCGATTTAAGTATTACTGTCTCTTCCTCTCTCAGCTGTTAGTTAATCCATAGCTGGAAGAGACAGTAATATTCGTTCTATGTGTCTCATGGGTGGGTCGAGAGTAATTTTTTTTTGTTTTATACTCACTAAACTTCTTTACACCGATCTGTTCGTTTTAGTAATAAATTTATTTTAGTCGTGGTTCCTTATTTAAATCGAGTCTACAGTTTTTTCAATTTCGACGTTATGATTGTCGTTGCAACGAATCTTTCTGGAGAATTGTTGGACAAAAGTTCCCTTTAATAGAATTTTCAAAAGCCATATATATATATATATATATATATATATATATATATATATATATATATACCGAACGTCATCGAACTGTAGTATGTAAATGTAATGGTAAATGACGACACCATACTTGACGTCATGGATATGCTCGGAACTATATCTGTCGGGCTGTTACCTGGGTGAACAGCGGGTCTGGGGCCTCATGGTAAAACGACCTTGAATTCGAAAGGGCCTGATATTTGGGGATAGACGAATGGAAGAATTCAAGTATTAAACTGCAGGTTATGCTTTTCCACCCCTCGATTCACGGTGTTACATCTGTACCGGGGTTGCTTATTGGGAAAAATTACCGCCCACCTTTGAAAGCAAAATGGCTGAGCACACTCCTTAATGATTGTGAGACCATTGTAGCAATAACAGGCACAACAGACCTCAAGCGGAACACTTAGACAAGATCCATTTTAAAAAAACACTGGGAAAAAAAAAATGATCATCCCCCCCCCCTGTACCGCTTCATTAAGTATCTGATTCCGCCTGCTCTGTTCTATCTATAGAAGAATAAGACCAGACCAAAAATCGAGTACAATCCACATTTACAGCCTCGAACAATTTATCAGCAAGAAGGCACCCGGATATAAATTGTTGGTTGGTTTGTTTAACGGCATATCAACTTCTCATGGGTCATTTAATGCCGAAAATTATTATTATTATTTTTTATTTTTTGAATTTTGTAATAAAAGATGATATATGTTATTCTGCTTTCACAACTGAATACATGGTAGCTGATATCAGCTTTTATTATATACATGTTTGTGTGGACATGATTACTAGAGGTGGGGGTATGTGTGTTTTATGTTGTGGTTTTATTGGATTTTCTAATACAGTTTGATTTATTTAATAAATTGTAGAATATATGGATTAATATCATGAAAGCTTTTTCATTGTTGGTTGTTTGATTGATTTTTGTTTAGTGGCATATCAACATCTATGGGTTATTCACTGACGAAAACTAAATAATTTGAAAGCAGTTGTATACCTTCAACTACATATAAAAATGTATTGTTGGCCATTTTCTTTTAAATATGTATTGTTGGTCATTTTTCATATGAAAAATGTATTGCTGGTATTTTACTATAAAAATGTATTTTTATACTTACATTTTTGTTTGGTGGGTGCACTATTTGCCCATGGCTGGGACCTAACAGGTGTTGTCATCCCAGGTCAAGGTGCACCTGGGGAACAACAACAATTAAGAGTTGATTCCATGCCTCCTCAAAACTTCCAGTCTCCTGCTCAGAGGCTTCGATGCCTGATTTATTTTATTGTCATACCTAGAACGGTACCAGTGTGGTACCATGATCCAACACTATATGATCAATAGATAACTGCACTAGTTCGTATCGATCGTGTTCAATATATGATTAATAACTATCAGGTGCTGTAAAAGTGTGGTATCTTGCTCTAGCTCACTATATGCTCAATGGATGACTGCACAAAACCGTATAAGTGAGGTATTTTTATTCGTTCAATAATTGTTTGCAGGGAACTGTACCAGTGTCGTACCGCAATCGCACTCATTATATGATCAATAGATGACTTCACTGGGCCGTACGGTGGTGGTATCATGAGCTCACTGTATAGGATAAACGGATGACTGCACAGAGCCATACAAGTATGGTACCGTGATCGAATCACTATATGATCAACAGATTATTGCAGAAGGCCATTATGCTCTTCTTTAAAAACTCCAATCTCTCGATGAAAAGCCTTGCTGCCGGATATAGTTTATCGTAAGTTACATTAAAGATGACAGTCAGGCAACTGCGATTATGCTTTTTATCCAATTTTCAAGTGATTTCTTTTCTGACATAAAGAATGTAAATCTGCCGAAATATTCTATATATCCGACTGCTTTTGGCTATTCAATTATTCAGTTTCAATAATTTTTTTTATTTCAGTTTTACCTGATTATGTAGATTTTTCTATATGTATCACAAGTGACAGAAATATTGTTGTTATTATTATTATTATTTTCCCAAAAATGGTCAGCACATTATAGCCATTTACATAAGTTGATGTTATTGAATGTTAGCTTTTTTCTCGCACTACCTTGTCAGTTATCTTTTAATGAAACTGATATATATATATATATATATATATATATATATATATATATATATATTCTGATGTTCTGGATGCTCTAATATCTCGAACAAAGCATGAGTTCAAGACATCCGTATGCCGTAAACCGACATTCACCGGACAGTACCTCAATTTCAACTCCCACCATCCATACAGCGTAAAGAAAGGGATCGTCCGCTGCTTACAAATACTGAACAAAAAGTTTTAAGTGGCGACCCAGAGACATTAGATAAAGAATTGTTGCAAGTAGTACCCTTGCGTAACGTAACAACTACCCTGGGTACATTGCAGCAGCCCCAAAAACTGGGATAGGTGGGTAAAAGAGGACAACAACACCAGAAAACAGTCTGCCTGCCTTATGAGGAGGGGGTTATCAGAGAAAAAATGCAAAGGATCTGCGGTCTACATAACATCAAGACAAACTTCAAAAGCTATCCTGAGTAAGACCGGTCATAGAGGAGAACACGACTAAATACAGTGTGTACGCTATCCCCTTGCAGCTATGGAAGGAAATATAGAGGGGAGACAGGCGTGGCTGGACCACATATGGGGAGAGAAGGGAGATCATCGCCCATCTGTGGGATCAGGTTGAGATCATAGATAAAGAACACCGGTGGAAAATTCGTAAATTTAAGGAATCAGCACATATTCTAGGCTACAAAAATCTCCTGAATCGACCAAGCATAGAAATGAATACATTATGAGAACCAGTAATAAGGAGTACCAAAAAAAAAGCAATAATAGCAAAAAAATTGCAATATGAGCTCTGGTAAAAAAAAGGTTACTGAAGAAATTTGGTTTATAATACCCAGAAATTCATACATGATGGATAAAGGCGTTAGTTAGATCCAATAATACCCAAAGAGGGAGTTCAATACCTGGTTAAGGCATTGGAGTACTTGGAGAGGGAATTATGGAGGAGATAACTGATAACTGACATCCATTAGACATGGCACGTGGAACTAGAACAGATTACCCCAGTGCGCGAAATAAAGGGTTCAGTTCGACATTCCAACCACCTGACGAAGTCCGGGGCGTACAAAGGTCGAAACGTTGTAATAAATATTGCGACAAAGATGAGGACAATAGTCTGAATAATGTAAATAGGGTACATCTCCAGAAATATAGACAGATATATATATATATATATATATATATATATATATATATATATATATATATATATATATATACGTTCAGTTATCATCCGCTTACACCTTTCCCAGTCTTTTGAACAGGACTAAAAGTTTATCCTTTATTTCTTGTTTAGGACTGGGTTTCTGGTTCCTTCTAATGTAGTTTTCATTCTCTGTCACTCTCTTGCATCTTAGTGACATTATTGCCTTTACTTGTATAAAATGATTGATATATACACATATATATAATATTCTATTATATATATATATATATATATATATATATATATATATATATATATAATATATATATATATATAATAGAAATGATATATTAAAAATATTTTGGTAGAAGTCTGTTATTGAAACAAATTTTATTAAATCAAACTAAGAATGAATGATTTTCAATCCTTTAGTGTGTTTCAATTGATGTCGGACAAGTGGTTTGATATGGGTGAAAAACATAAAGATCTTTGCCGAAATTGTGTAATATTCCGAGTACATTTGACCATAGTTGGTTGCTTACAAGGAAAAGAAGAGTTACGAGTTAGCCGGTGGAGTGTTTATTTTGTTAACAGCTCGGAGTTTAAAATAAAATAGGTTCACATCACCCAGTGGTCGACGAATATGATCATACAGTTCAAAAAGCATTTTGACACAAGTGCGGTGCGATTGAATTTGCAGGGTGGAAAATAATTTGTCACCCACAAGGACGCTGAGACGGGTTTAGGCTCTATTGCAACTGGAAAGTGAAAACCAGATAACTTCTGCCCAAATATGGCAGCAGTGCTCCATTTTCACCCTAGTGTAGCTTTTTTAACGGTAGAGCACTGTTTCTCAATCGGGGTTCCCGAACAGGTGAGATAAGCTAATGCACTTTTTAACTTTTTATTTAATTTCATATAATAATATTACTAAGTACACAATATATTTTTGGTCATGTGTGAATGCCTTTTTCTTATTTAACAAGTATCAAGAGCAAAGACAGAAATCGTCTCCTCTCAATTGAGAGTGTGTGTTTAACTAAAGTTCGACCTCGAATTAAGCATTTGTGTAGCAAAGACATACACAGGCTTCACATTAGAGAAGCTCTGAAAGTAACATTTTTTTAGAACATTTATTGGTTCAAAGACATTTTGCCTTGATTTACCTCATGTCTTTTCAACAGTGACAGTAAAGGAGAAAAACTAAAAAACTGCGCAGCAATTATCTATTTTCGTTCTGTTTACATTTATATTATAGTTTATATGATATTAGTTGCTTATGTTTATTTTTTACGTTTGAGTTTAGAATATTTTTTGTGAATGAAAGCCTCCCTGATGAAGTATTATAAACTAACAGTATGAATTTTATTTAGCGTTGCCGAAAAATTTGGCAAAATATTAATTTTAACTTTAATAGTTATTCAAAAAATATATACTATAATATTTACCGTGAACCCAGATGAAAATTAAATCAGAAAGATAAGGTATATAATTTTGTTTTTTGCGGGGGTTCTTTTGAGACATGTAATTTATTTTAAGGGTTACGCAAGGGTAAAGAGGCTGAGAAACGCTGAGAGGATAGTAAAAGGTGTCAGGTACAGGAACCTACCATTTTCCTGCATCTTTAATGGTGGATCGTATGTACGAGTTCCACTTGAAGTCTGGGTTGTGGTTGTGACCCAGTGCTCGTTCAAGGCACGAGGCCTCCCCAAGGAGACATCCATTCATCGTGAATGGTGGTAGTTCGGGATACAATCGGTGATGATAAAATGTAACTAGTTTGGTTTTCGAGTCATTGAATGTAAGCCGCCATCCCCCACACACACACACATACACACCTGAGATTTTAGAGCTAGATCTGAGTAGAGATCAGCTACCAATCTCTGCCCATCGATAGTTTTGGGGTTGCACCCATATACCGATCACAAAATGATCGGAGTATACCTATATAGATTATTTATGCAAAGAGGTTTGGTCCGGAGAAACGATCCCTAGGGTCTCCTACGTTGATACGAAGAACTGGCATCTTTGAGGAAATCATCCAGCATTCGCTGCTGTAAATAAGGACAGATGTCACGTAGCAACTCAGTATTCTTTACTTTGTTACCAAAGAAATCTCCTGTCTCGCAATACTCTACCCAGCTTTTGGAATATGTCCTTGGCCATTCCAAAGCGCCTACGGATCTCACTGTCGCACTTACCGTGCTCTGTCAAAACACTTCTCAGATATTTAAACTTCCGCATCTGCTTGATTCTAGTGTTCCCGACCTGCAAATCACATTTCGGGCCCATGACCATGCATTCTGTCTTCTTGTAGTTTATGTTTAGTCCCTTTTCTCACTCTCCGTCGCTACCATCTGAAGGAGCTTTTTGTCATTTCTTTCCGTGTCTGTTATCTGTACTGTGTTCATTTGCGTGTCTTATGTTGTTAAGATTGTGGCCGCCAATGCTAAATCTCGGTAGTGTTTCCAATTCTCTCAGAATTCCTCGCTGTATAGGTTGAACAGGTCGAGTGAGAAGACTTACGCCCCTTTCTATTTTTAGGTATGGCACAAGGCCGAAATTATGGAGCAGCTAATTGAGGATAAAACGTACTACTTAGTCGTAATTGCTCGAGCAAAGCAAGTTAATTAATTACAGCTGAGTAAGGAATTCAATCTTGTAAGCGTAGTTTAGATGTGGCACAAGGCCGAAAGTATGGGGCACCCAGTGAGAATCGAACTCACTTTTCAGTAGTAACTGATCTAGCAAGCCAAGCTTGCTAACCATTACACCACGTCGAAGTGCCCTATTAATTTTCTTAGCGTAGCTTAGATTTAGCACGAGGCCAAACGTATGGGGCACACGGTGTGAATCGAACTCATTGTTCAGTCGTAACTGTTTTAGCTAGACAAGCTTCCTAATCATTACACCACTCCGAGGTGTCTATCTTACTAATCATTGCAACGAGGATCGAACTCGTTACTCTATCTGCGTTTAGGGAAATTAACTTGGCTGCAATCACTCTAAGCAGGCACCCGAGAAAGGAAACATCAATGTGGCTTAGTATCCCTAAAAATAACACGCTTGTGAACGGAACAAGTGGCGTGTTAATCAGACCAAGAAATATTAACATTTTTTTTACTTTCCTCACATAATTTGTCGCGCTTATTTTCGTTTCTACATTATTTTCCCTTTATAAAGAAAAACACAAAACAAAAAAAGCAGTCGTTGCCTTCAAATATTTGCATATTTAATAGATCTCTAAAATAACAGACATTTTTTATTCAACGACCCGTGTATATATATACACAAAAAGACTAATTATAGTTTCCCAACATTCTTATATAAAATCTCTGTCGTATAAAAAGACAAAATCCGATATATGTAAATTTGAAATAATTTATTTGTATCATAAAGCGCCGATTCATTTATATATTTTCTTTAAATATCCTGTGCCCTCAGTGACTTCGCGATCATGGCTCTCCACAAATTACGTTTCTTTGTTATTTGTAAATTGCCATGACTTCTTACGAAATACAGTGGAATACTTTCTCGTTGGCATTTTCAAGGTTTGGAATTCAGAATTTTTCTTTTCTTAAACCGGTTGCTTCCAAAGTGTTGACAAGCCAGAGAAAAAGGTTCAATCAATCAATAAAATTTTAAAAAGATCAATATTTTTCTGTTTTGAGGAAAGTTTCATCAACGCTAATCTACAAACTGATTCCCTCCAATATTTTCTCTATTTTTTACTGGCGTACCAATCGATTTAAGTATTACTGTCTCTTCCTCTCTCAGCTGTTAGTTAATCCATAGCTGGAAGAGACAGTAATATTCGTTCTATGTGTCTCATGGTGGTCGAGAGTAATTTTTTTAATGTTTTATACTCACTAGAAGCTTCTTTACACCGATCTGTTCGTTTTAGTAATAAATTTATTTTAGTCGTGGTTCCTTATTTAAATCCCGAGTCTACAGTTTTTTCAATTTCGACGTTATGATTGTCGTTGCAACGAATCTTTCTGGAGAATTGTTGGACAAAAAGTTCCCTTTAATAGAATTTTCAAAGCCATATATATATATATATATATATATATATATATATATATATATATATATATATACTGAACGTCATCGAACTGTAGTATGTAAATGTAATGGTAAATGACGACACCATACTTTGACGTCATGGATATGCTCGGAACTATATCTGTCGGGCTGTTACCTGGGTGAACAGCGGGTCTGGGGCTCATGGTAAAACGACCTTGGAATTCGAAAGGGCCTGATATTTGGGGATAGACGAATGGAAGAATTCAAGTATTAAACTGCAGGTTATGCTTGCCACCCCTCGATTCACGGTGTTACATCTGTACCGGGAATTGCTTATTGGGAAAAATTACCGCCCACCTTGGAAAGCAAAATGGCTGAGCACACTCCTTAATGATTGTGAGACCATTGTAGCAATAGACAGCACAACAGACCTCAAGCGGAACACTTAGACAAGATCCATTTTAAAAAAAAAACACTGGGAAAAAAAATGATCATCCCCCACCCCCGGTACCGCTTCATTAAGTATCTGATTCCGCCTGCTCTGTTCTATCTATAGAAGAATAAGACCAGACCAAAAATCGAGTACAATCCACATTTTACAGCCTCGAACAATTTATCAGCGAAGAAGGCACCCGGATATAAATTGTTGGTTGGTTTGTTTAACGGCATATCAACTTCTCATGGGTCATTTAATGCCGAAAATTATTATTATTATTTTTTATTTTTTTTGAATTTTGTAATAAAAGATGATATATGTTATTCTGCTTTCACAACTGAATACATGGTAGCTGATACTCAGCTTTTGTGCATATACATGTTTGTGTGGACATGATTACTAGAGGTGGGGGTATGTGTGTTTTATGTTGTGGTTTTATTGGATTTTCTAATACAGTTTGATTTATTTAATAAATTGTAGAATATATGGATTAATATCATGAAAGCTTTTTCATTGTTGGTTGTTTGATTGATTTTGTTTAGTGGCATATCAACATCTATGGGTTATTCACTGACGAAAACTAAATAATTTGAAAGCAGTTGTATACCTTCAACTACATATAAAATGTATTGTTGGCCATTTTCTTTTAAATATGTATTGTTGGCCATTTTTCATATGAAAATGTATTGCTGGTATTTTACTATAAAAATGTATTTTTATACTTACATTTTTGTTTGGTGGGTGCACTATTTGCCCATGGCTGGGACCCTAACAGGTGTTGTCATCCCAGGTCAAGGTGCACCTGGGAACAACAGCAATTAAGAGTTGATTCCACGCTCCTCAAAACTTCCAGTCTCCTGCTCAGAGGCTTCGATGCCTGATTTATTTTATTGTCATACCTAGAACGGTACCAGTGTGGTACCATGATCGAGCACACTATATGATCAATAGATAACTGCACTAGTTCGTATCGTGATCGTGTTCAATATATGATTAATAACTATCAGGTGCTGTAAAAGTGTGGTATCTTGCTCTAGCTCACTATATGCTCAATGGATGACTGCACAAAACCGTATAAGTGAGGTATTTTTATTCGTTCAATAATTGTTTGCAGGGAACTGTACCAGTGTCGTACCGCAATCGCACTCATTATATGATCAATAGATGACTTCACTGGGCCGTACGGTGGTGGTATCATGAGCTCACTGTATGATAAACGGATGACTGCACAGAGCCATACAAGTATGGTACCGTGATCGAATCACTATATGATCAACAGATTATTGCAGAAGGCCATTATGCTCTTCTTTAAAACCTCCAATCTCTCGATGAAAAGCCTTGCTGCCGGATATAGTTTATCGTTATACCCAGGACTATTTTCTTTCAGAATCGCCCACTAATGAACGATTTGTTCGGAGCAGAAATTGCATTAAATTATACACACACACTCTCTATGTTTCTCTCTGTCTCTCTGTCTCTCACTCTCTCTCTCTCTCTCCCTCTCTCTCTCACACACACACACACACACACACACACACACACACACACATATATATATATATATATATATATATATATATATATATACGCACTATGGATCAAAAGTTTCGGGTCACCTTAAATTGTTTCTCATAAAGAAATGCACCTATTGTGTATATATGCAAACTATTATAGAAAATAAAAACAAATTTTAACATACTTATTTCTCTTTCAACTGTATTGAGTGCATTAACATGACAATTTCAAATCTGTCATCGGAAATGAAATGGTACATTGTGCTCATGGCACAAACTGCTAATCACTGACTTGAAAATAGGCTCTTGAAAGTGGCCAGGTGAGAAAGGAGACTCATAGGTGGCTCTGGACGAACCCCACAAAGATACACATGGTGATGGATACCAAATTGATTTTGTCTGTAAAGTTCTTGTGGATTGTGAGCAAAGAGAGCCACAGGGGTTTAGGGCCAATGCATCAGTCGATATTGAGATACTGGACACAGTGGTCAAGACCTGACTGAAAGGGATGCCTATATATGTTCTAGCAGGATACTGCTTTTTCTCACATATACACTGCTGATCAAAAGTTTGGGACCACTCCGAGGTTTTGTTTTCAAGTTCATAAAAAAAGGCTAATTTTACATATTTGGATAAATAAATGCACCTATTGTGTATATATACAAACCCTTATATAAAATTAAAACACATTTTTCTACAAACATTATAAATTTATTTGCCCGAGCTGTGGAAATTGAACTGTAAAGCAGAAGTTTACAAATATTTCAACACCACTGTTTGTCAGAGGTTCAATTCCATCTAGATTAATGTGTGATTGAAATTAATTTTCAGAAACCGTTAAAATGTCAAGATCTAAAGAGATTAGTATTGAAAAAAGTGACCAAGTGGAAATTCTTTCTATAGAAGATTACTAGAAAAATTACAGATATCAAAAAATGGGGTGCATTATTGCCTACAGCGACGTGCAGAAACCGGCGCAAATGTTGACAGAGAAAGATCTGGGAGGTCCTGAGTAACGTCTGTTGCGAAGGATAAGACAATTGATCGTATCTAGCAAATGAAACAGAAGTAAAACAGTTCCCTAACAGCTGGATTTAATCTCTTATGACTTCAGAGAAGACTTCTTTCTATTGGGCATAAAGCATTAAAAACTTCTATTAAAAAAGGAAAATAAGTTGAAAAGACTAGAATGGGCACAACAGCACAAGGATTGAACTTTAGAAGATTGGAAAAAGGTGCTATAACTTATGAGTTCAAATTTGAGCTTTTTGGAAGTAAACAAATAGTGTTTGTCAGATGAACTCCTTTCAAACAAATGAGTGAAAATTGCATTTTGCCAACTGTTAAGCATCGTAGTGGTGCTGTAATGCTTTGGGGATATTTTAGATGTGAGAATGCTGGAGACATTGTTCAAATTAATGACATTATGCAACAGGAAGAATATCATTCAATACTGCAGAGACATGCAATTCCTTCTGGCAGCTGCATTATTAATCAAAATTTTGTTTTGCAACAAGTTAATGGTCTAAAGCACAGTTCTAAATGTGTACAAATTATCTAATATCAAAGTAAAATAAGAGAATTTTGTAAGTCATGACTTTGCACCGTCAGTCTCCAGATCTTTTAGTGAACTAGTCTGGGACAAAATTGACTGTAAAGTTCGAAGTGAACTGCCTAAGAATAAGCAACAGTTGTTCACAAATTTACACACTACATGGGAATCACTTCCACAAGTTACTAGAAGGGATGTCAAAAGGCCCAGAGTAACATCTATTCCAGAGGATAGTTATTGATCATGTTTCGCAAAAGTAACAGAAGAAAAACAGCTAAAGGCCGAATTTAATTCTACATATCAACATCCAATATATGTTATAATTGTTAAGAGAAGACTTCTTTCTATTGGACATAAAGTATGTGTATTAGTTAAGAAACTTCTATTAAAAAAGGAAAATAAGTTGAAAAGATTAAAATGGACACAACAGCACAAGGATTTAGAAGATTGGAAAAAGGTGCTATAACTTATGAGTTCAAATTTGAGCTTTTTGGAAGTAAACAAATAGTGTTTGTCAGATCAACTCCTTCCGAACGAGTGAGTGAAAAATGATCCAAAACACAGCTTAAAACTGTGCACAAATTATCTAAAATCAAAGGAAGATAAGGGAATTTTACAAATCATGACTTAGCCTACGCAGTCTCAAGATCATTCATCAGATGAACTAGTCTGGGACGAAATTGATCATAACGTTCGAAGTGAAGAATACATAAGAGTTGTTTACACATTTTACACACTGCTTTGGAATCATTTCTACCAAAATACTTTTACAAGTTACTAGAAAGGATGCCAAGAATTTTCTTTGCAATAATAAATACTCATGGTGACTTCTTTGATGAAATGAAAATATAAATCTCCTTTAATTGAAATTATAATTATTTTATGTTTATTTTGATATAAATTTATTGCATAATTGCATGCAAACATAGAAAAAATTAATTTATTTCTTCAAACGCATGAAACTTGATTTATCTTTTTTTAATTAAGAGGAAAAAATCAATATGATCCCAAACTTTTGGTCGGTAGTATATATATATATATATAGAGAGAGAGAGGGGGGGGAGAGAGAGAGATTTTCTAAGCTTAGCTTAAATGTGGCACAAGGCTGAAAGTATAGAGATTCTAGTGTGGATTGAACCCACTACTCAGTCGTAATTAAGAAGTGGTTCCACGCTCCTCAAAGCTTCCAGTCTCCCGATCAGAGGCCTTGCTTCCGGATGTAGTTTATCGTCAAACCCAGGACTACCGAATGGAAATAATATCCAAAGCAGCACATACAACGACTGGAAAGACAAGAAAGTCCGCCTAAAATCAAAGATCGGACTGTTGCATGCATTAGCCTTCACAGTCTTTTTCTAGACACAAACCTTGAAAATTAACAGCAGAATTACAGCGAAGAATCCAAGCATTAAAAATGAGATGCTACAGAACAATACTATGTATCTCTTACATAGATGCTATCGCAAGCGACACAGTGCGAAACAGCATCAGACAAGAAACAGGCCCATTGGAAAATCTCATATACGCCGTAAACAAGAGAAAGTTGAAATGGTATGGACACGTCATAAGTGCAAACAACCCTTCCACTGCCATCCTTGACACAAGAAGAAGTAGGAAAGCAAAAGAAATGTTTTGACAATGTCATTAAGTGGACTAGAAGATCATTCACACAGCCGAAACATTCGGAGGGAGGGATAGTCAAGTGCTATGCTGGACATCGACCTTACGACCCTACCTATGGGACTGATTATGAAATTGGTGGTAAATGGGCTGACAACATAACTGAGGAACTGGAGGATTATTCACAGAAACTTGGATAGGGGCACGCAACCTTGACATATGGAGGGAGCGAGTCAGGTGTACAACTGCGCATCGACCTTACGAGCCTACACGATCTTGAGACTGATGATGACGATGATGCCCTTGAGAATCAGCATTCAAAATCCTGCCATTTCAACTACGCTAAGAAATCTAGTGAGGGTTATATAATTATTACACTCACGAAAGATGTATGTGAATTTTTGCGATGAGGTGTTTACATTATTTACATTGTTTATATCTGGACTAAATTTTTCATCTTTGTTATTACCACTTTAATATTTTGTCCGCTGAGGAGGAGATAGCGGCATTAACCTGGGTAGCAATAAAAACCAAGATGAGGGCAGTGGTCAATTGTAAGTAATGTAAATAACGAGGCGGGTTTTATACATACATACATACATATATATATATATATATATATATATATATATATATATATATATATATATATATATATATATAAAGAATCACCTTTCAGGTGTACACTGTCCAACTACTACTATAAGTTTAAGCAGTCGCTAGGCGGTCGGTAGCTGTAATGCGAAAATGGGAGCTTTTATTTTACCTGGGAAAGACAATAATGGAAAAAATATATAGACGGTGTTCCAGGTGAGATTGGTCGGCTTATGCATGATGCGCGAACACCGTCCATATTTTTTCCATCTTAGTCTTTGCTGGAGATATAAAGGCTCCCATTTTCGCATTACAGCTGCAGACCGCCAGACGATTGCTAAAAGGCATGACACTTATAGTCGTGGGCGGACTGTGTACACATGAAAGGTGACTCTTCGGTTAGAAAAGATCTACCATATTGCATGGTGTAAAGCTCTACCATGTTGTATGTTGTGTGCGTATATATATATATATATATATATATATATATATATTTTCTGAGAGAGATAGTGTGTGTATGTGAGTTGTAATAGTGTACATGCTTAGTAATTCTAAGCGAAAAAAAATTGATCTTGAATAGGCTTTTTATTGAGTAGACAAAAAAAGAAGACCGATTGCGTTTTAACGTGGGAGTCTCAAATAATAGGGATCAGCTTTTTTTTTATCAGAGCCGAGCACTAAATTGTTCAGCGACATTATATCGGCTACTACTTCAGATCGACAGAGGTACGAATCTTCCCATAGTACATCCTAAACGAATCTGACAAAAAACAGCGTTCCTGATTTGCCTCCCGAGACCAGTGCACTGATAACGAGTGGGGCTGCGCTGATGACATGTATTCGTAGTTTAAATAATGATCTTAAACAAAAAAATCAACATTCTCTACCAAATGCTCCAAGAAATACGACTCAAAAAAATTCTTTCCAAAACAGTAACTGACCAGGAATTGGAATGAAAGTAGCGACAGAACCTACCCTGAATCCATCCTAAAAATTCTGAATGTGGAATTAATAAATTATTCAGATATTTTGGTGTATGGATCAGTTATAAAAAATAAAATTAGTAGAGGAGAAAAGGTAATTGAACATTGAATAGGCTGTGCTAGAAGGAGATTCGTACAACACCACATGATGCCACAAAACTAAAACATTAGCCTAAAAAACTAAACTTAAATAGCTTCGTCAGAAATATCTAAACTGGAGCCAAACCCGTTCAAAAATATCTAAAATGTCATCTGTATACAAACGATTTTTCAGATCAATTATTGAAAAAATAAAAACTCCATTTTTTTTTAAGAAAAACTAGAGTTGAAGTTTTAGACACTAGAGTAAAGTTTCTCAAAGAGTCGTCAAATAACTGAGCAATCTTACAAGCCTGCATCATCACATATTTATATATGTTCTTAAATAGCCACTTCACATAGAGACTTTCACATGGATGCTATGAATGCCACCAAACCCGTTCAGAAATATCTAAACTGTCAGCTTTATGCAACCGCTTGTTCAGGTCAATGATTAAAAATGGCTTCGAGAGAATGAAGAATGTAGGTCTTAGCGAGGATCGTCCTTCTTCGAAACGTGTGGACTGGTGCTACAAAATCACAAAGAACTCTATCAAATTACAAAAACCACATCACTTGAGAACTCTCAGTAGCAGCTAAAATGGTTAACACATGTAACTCGAAGAGAAAATAATGACTTTCCACATGACTTCACGCGCTGTTGAACGACTGCACCTCTACAGAGGAGTAAGACCCCCCACCCAATGAGGCGTCCTGCGTATGAGGATAAACTACATCTGGCAGCAAACTGATCAGAAGGCTTCGAGGAGCGTGGAACCATCTCTTAATTTCTGATGTTCCCAGGTCCACCCTGACCCGGGTGATAGCACCTGTTAGGGTCCCAGCTAAGGGCAAATAGTTAAAGCCCAAGCTGGGATGAAAACATTATGAAAGTGTAAAAATATGTTATAATACCAAAAATACATTTTTAGAAAAAAATTATTATCAGCAATACTTTTTTGAAAAAAATATTACCAGCAATACATTTTTCAAAATTTTTTACCAGCAACACATTTTTTGAAAAAATAAATATTAGCAGCAATACATTTTTAGAAAAAAATATTAGCAGCAATACATTTTTTGAAAAAAAAATATTAGCGGCAATATATTTTTAGAAAAAAAATATTACCAGCAATAAATTTTTAGAAAAAAAAATATTACCAGCAACACATTTTTTGAAAAAAAATTTGCCAACAAAACATTTTAAAAAAATAAAAATATTACTATCAATAAAAATCTTGTTGGCATTAAATAATCTATTGAGGTTGAAATGCCATAAAACAAACCAAACCAAACCACAATACTTCAAACGAAAGGTTAGAAAGAAAACTTCCATCAATACTGGAAAGAGCGAAAAGTAATAGAACTTGAGAAAGCTATTTTCCTGATTAGATTGTAGAAAGATTTTATAAATTTCAACCGACCGTATCTGGTTGGCCAATGAATGCCGAATGTTTCCTTGTTTAGAAATATGACTATTTCCATTACGTTATTTTGAAATATAATCTTAAATATGCAACATAAATAAATGTATTATTATTAATACCTGTTGTTATTGGAACTTTTAGAACGATGTAGAAAAGAACTAGTAGTGGTAGTCCTAGAATATGTGAATTGTTAAGAATTGTCAAGAATCATACACATCGGTATTTCTCACATCTTGCATAGATTTCCCGCCATGCAATTATTACTTTATCTGACTGCATGACACCTCATCTTCTGATACCGAAACTTGTTGTCTATTGAACTCTCTGTTTGAAACTTGTGGGCAACTCGTACTACACAAAGCAAAGGCAAAATGTTATAACAATAATAAACAGTACCATCTGAGAGAAACACCTCCATGAAGACTGAGACTGTACCAATAGTAATCGGAGCACTGGGCCTCATGAGAAAAGGAATGAACAATTTTACTAACAGTGTCCCGGGTAACATCAACATTTAAGTTGCCCAGAAGATCGCCCTACTAAGAACATTACATATACTAATAAAAGTGCTATCAATTAAATGACAATTCCCCTACAGAGCCTAAGAACCATAGTTTGAACCCGGCTCTACAGGATACAAAGCAGGGAAGATAACATGCACAAATAATAATAATAATAATAATAATAATCTAGGACTGGTTGGAAAAGATTCCAGTAGACTAATTGAAGGGATACCTGGAAGTCCATGCCTCAAGGAGATACAGAAAATTGTTCTAACAAGTACAGCCCACACCTTACGAAGGGCTTTATCTATGTAATCTTTTTTTTTTTTTTTTTTTTTTTTTTTGTCAGTGGAAAGTGTCATGACGCCATTTCTAACCTTAGGTCCCTGGACGGGACCCGGAAAGAAATATGTCGTATATTTCATTTATTACTTCTGTGAACTTAAGAGATACGTTATGAAAAAAAAGATGAAAAATCGTCTTTGTATGGTTATAGAGATTGGACTGTCGCAGATTTAATAAACTGGAAATATTTTCACTAGGATTCTCTCTAATATGGACTACATCTAATTAGGTCATGGGACCCATCAACAATATAATCAGCATTTAATCATATAGTTAAGCTCTTTCTTATCAAGCAGATATGCTATATATATATATATATATATATATATATATATATATATATATATATATATATATATATATATATATATGAAATTAAACAAATATGTTATAACTTAATTCAAATTCTTTGAAATGAATCATAATACCCTCCGATGATATTATATATATATATATATATATATATATATATATATATATATATATATATAAATCATCAGCGTGTATTGTGACTCATTTGCAAAGAATTTTTTTTATGTTCTAAGATATGACAAAGGTATTAATTTATAGTTTACTTTTTAGAGCATTTCGACACCCTCGTGAATCCGTCTGCTCTTAATTACAAAAATGATTGTTATGTTTATGGATGTATACCTACATCACCCGATTTAAATAAAGGTCGTTCTTTAGAAGTGTTTAGTTTTAACTAACTTCATTCACAAAGTGCAGTTTTATTTTTTTATTTTAAACTGGTGCAAATTTGCTTATTGATTCTATCGTCGTTGTCGTCGGCTTTATCTCAGATCCAAGAATTCAATTTCTTTATTTGCTGATCGCTTACAATGATGGCGTGGATAACTAAATTCGCTGCCAACGTACAGGTTCAGAACTAGAAGCTTTCACTTTCACTAAGACCTGCTCCCACCACCCATTCTCTATTGCCGTTTGGCTTTCTAAGAGTTGGTTGAAGGTTAAAGAAAATCAGAGTAGAGAATAGTATGAATTTGTTTAAGGTGAACCTCAACTTGCCAGGAAGTAACCCGCACACTTGATTTGATGACATTCCTCTGCGGCAAGTAAGATATGAGACATACAGAATCCAGTCATGAAACTGCAACGCACTGTCGCTGTAACATTTCGCGTGGCGCCTTCTCTAGGATGTCCGTTATGTGTGCTACACATAACGGACATCCTTCATCCGCTGGTTCAACTGTTGGTTCTTCTGTAATCGTTATTCGCGTGTTTCTCAATTCTAATGTAGATGGATATAAACGAGCAATGCTTTCGAAATTGTATGATTTTTGTTTAAGAAAGGTAAAAATGTGATTGAGTTGCGAAAAGGCAATGGCGCGGATTATAGAGAATTTACTGGACTATCTAGCATTGATGCTATAAACATTTATGGAGAACATGTCTAAATTGAAAGCTGTAAAGAACAGCGTAGGAAATCAGTTCGCTACCTTTTCCCAAAAAAGTCTTGGAAATGCACAATTTACGCATATTAAAAAAAAGTGAAGCTATAGAGAGTCATAGTCACATATGAATCATCAGGCTGCCTGATATTTACATACGCTTTATTTCTGATATTTAGCACTTTATCCCATAAATATAGCACACCTTTAAACAGTATTTCTTCATATATATATATATATATATATATAAGGGAACATTGAAATCAACATTCAGAGGCAACAGAGTGTTCCATGCTAAACGCAATCATCAGGCTACGAGTGTCAAATCTCTTTGCTTCCCATTCTCGACACGGAAAAGAAAAAGAAAAAACAAAAACAAAATGTGGCCTGATGATTGCGTCTAGCATGATACAGTCTGTCGCCTCTGAATTTTATATTTACATACGCTCTATCTCTGATATTGAGCACTTTATCCCATCAATATATCACACCATAAAACTATATTTCTTCATATATATATATATATATATATATATATATATATATATATATATTATAAAAATTAATTGATTTAAAATATGGTTTTTTTCGCTACACAATTCTAACCATGTTTCTAAAATGGAAGCTAAAAGCCCCGAATTTAATTTTGTGAATAAATTAAAGACATTAGTTCCATTTCTTTCTTTTTATTTATATATATATATATATGTGTGTGTGTGTGTGTGTGTGTGTGTGTGTGTGTGTGTGTGTGTGATATTTGATGATAATATATTTAGCAATACAAATCTTACTAATAAATCCATAGCTGATGGAGATAGGTGTATTTATACCTTTCCCAGGTTTATTTGCGCGTAAGTCAAAATAACGAACCCAATTAGAATTGGAATTTGGCTCTCCGAGCAAAAATTCCGAGCCATTATCCACTACACCACCCACACTTCCAAGCTTAGAGCCCCTGGTATTCATCTAGGTACTGAACAGGCTCGATGTTGCTCAACTTCGGTGATAGTACGGGAACCAGATATATGGCCGTAAACACCCAGTGATGGGTTAAATAGCAGGATAGATTAGGCTCTGTGGCCTTGGGTGACGGCCAGCTTAGTTTGAGAGAAGGAAAGCTCTGAATTCAAAATCATCGACAATGCAACAGGGATCTGCTCCATTATCTTTCCCAAGTAGTCATGGTTTTCTTTGTCCTTCGATATATGTCATTAAAATAAATGAACGAGTAGCAACAACTAATTTTTCCCGATAAAATCAAGAAATACCTTTAAACTCTTTCGTCAGATTATTTTGGGGGTAAGAAAAATTGCATCAGTTCCCAATATAGTCCGACCTTCTGTCTCGTGAATGTGCCCGTATTTCCTTGCGACATTGTTTTCACATTTTAATGTAAGCGAGCCTGTTTGCGCCTCCAAGCAAGACACATACACACGAAGGTAATATGCTTATCAATTCTTATCTCCCCCTCTGCTGACACTTCCCCAGTTGTTTTACAACCTTCTTTTGTGCCTTTCTTTTCTCTCTCTCTCTCTCTCTCTCTCTCTCTCTCTCTCTCTCTTCTTCCGCTCCGTCTTTCTTTTCACTTTTTCTGTCTTTCTCACTCCTTCTCTTTCTTTCTCACTCTCATATATCATCAGACGAGTTACATTTCTTATATCCTTACAATTAGCACTTACTT
>CAHIKZ030001446.1:3917500-3995000 GCA_903632075.3 Acanthosepion pharaonis | reverse complement strand
GTCCGATTTTGTTTGTATACCAATGACATAATAGTTGGTGGTTAGTAAATATACTAGACATCTTGAATTGTACAAGGGTGGTTTTATTTTCATAAAAATGAATTTAAAATCTTTAAAATATGCATGTAAAAATATAAAACAATCAAAGGAATTTTATTGATCCTCAAATCCCAAGAATTCATCACTGCTGGATTCATGTAAAAGCTCTAAACTAACATCTGCAAAGTCAGCACTAATGTCAGTCATGTACGATAAATGATCCTCACTACCATCCATGTCATTACTTATACTACAACTTCACTCAATCCTTCTTCTTGTTTCATCCAATACCGAATCATTTTTTTCGGTAGGCGGTGATCCAAAGTGTCTTTCTGCTGTTCTGTTACCATAATCCTTGTGATATTCGCACAACTTGTAGCTTGTATGCGATAGAATAAGTAAATCGTTTTGATGAACTCGGTATGGGTGATAATTTCCTGGACAAAAAAAAGCTTGTGATACGTGTGACAGCCTGGTGGTAACTGATATTTTCACGACATCATCAAGATCAAGAGCAGAAAGACTCCCGCCGCTGCTAGTATACCGTATTTTCCGGCTTACAACACGCACTTTTCTTACTAAAAAGTAACCTGAATAATACGCGTGCTGCTAGTAAACAGGGCATGTTTAAGCTTGGGGCTCGGCTCCGGAAGAAAGTCTTGGAAGTACTTATAACAGCTAAGTACTGAGGTTACATCATATAAAAGGCTGAATTAGATAGATAGATAGATAGATAGATAGATAGATAGATAGATAACATTATATTGTAATGTCTCAACATATAAATCCATGTCACTATTAGTCAAAACAATTAGGTGACTGTCCAAGCTTACCTGAGCCTGGGCGTTGCCTTACATTCGTCTTGGAAGACGCACACGGGTACTTTTTAGGAAAAAATATTGCGTCTTCTAAGCCGGAAAATACGGTGTATATATATATATATATATATATATATATATATATATATATATATATATAAAATGGACAAAGTCCGACAATTATTTTAAGACTATTAATGCTCTGTTTATAATAAACAGTATTAAACCTGCGTGAATATCCGAGAAATTTTCACAGAAAATATTCGTCCTCCTATTCGAACCTGTATCCTATAGGGAACCGTCATATACCCTGACGTGCCTTAACCGAGCTACAGAGGCGTGTTCGGTTAGCAATGTCGAATTTTACTGTCTTTAAACTTCAATCTTCCAAGAATCTCTCACATACATTCATATCTGCTCATGGCGTATCAAATGTAAACAAATAACGTCACACATTACGAAATGGACAAAGTCCGTCAATTATTTTAAGACATTTTTATGTTTATACATTCTTTTTATAGATACAAATATTTATTATAAAACAGAGCATTTATTTAATATTTGTATCTATAAATAGAATGTATAAACATAAGAATGTCTTAAAATAAATATATATGTATGAAGTTGTTGCCTTTTTGAAACCGCCAAGAAAAAAAATAAGACTTAAATCATAATTCATATCCGATAATTTTTCCTGTCCTTAAACATTCCAAAGACCCACCCCAAAGAAAGTGATGAGAATTATGGGTGGGTGAATAGAAAACCCCTATTAAATACTACTTACAAAAATAGAACCGCCAGAGAAATAACTTTTGTTAAAATCACCACATTTGCATGAACAAAATATCTTGTGATTCCTAAAGTAGGAGAATTTAATTGCTAATTTGTGTACAACGCCATACTGCATAAGCGTGCTCAGCTACAATCCCGTTACGAAATGTGGCAATCCGCCGTACAAGTGTAGAGATGGTGGTGCCGTGCTCATGGGCCTTGTGCCTTAGTAGATAGATGTCAAAAGAATCAGATATTGCCATTCCAATCTGATGAGTACGCGATCTGTGGCAGATGCCCACAGAAGACGTCGTCCTTCAACATCCAGATTGGAAGAAAATGGCCAAAACGTTGAATTTTAACACACTACTGTACATTATACTGCTTAAAATAAAACGTGTTTTATGAAAATCAACTAATAATTAATAAACTTATTAACCATTTAAAATATGGCGATTCTTTTCACTCACCCTTTTAAGGCTCAGTTGAATAACGCTATTTTTTGTGACAGGATATTTAATTTCCAACTTGCTCCTGGCATACGTTGAACGCAGAAATCGTAGAACAGAACACATCACTAAATCTATGAATATAGATTAAAATAAACCGTGCTGCACCAAAAAGTCGAATATAAGAAATAAAGATTTTATAAGATTCTTATAATCTCAAAGTCTCCCAGGAATCTCACAACCTATTTTAATCAAATCGGATTGCGTTCGTGAAGCGTGGCTTATCGAATCGAAAAGTTTAGGGTGCAGAGTCTAATGGCCATGTGGTCATAGTTTCTTTCGTAAAAAAGAAAATTCACTTGCTACGTTATCTGAAAAATTATCGTTGTCCACAAATATTTTTGCAGACATATGCATTCGGCTTATGAACAGACTCTGAATATTAGAGAGAATGTTAATTCTCAATTATATACGATTATATATAAAAACACGCATATGTATTGAAATAAACAACACTCTGATGATGACATTGTGCTATGTCGAAAGTACTCAGAATAAAATAACATGTACCATTTTTCTTCCTTTAATATAAGCATGTCCGTGAATATGAAAGGATCCAATTTAAAATAAGTAGACAGAACTTGTCTAAATTATTCAGTGAAACCTCTCTCAATATATATATATATATATATATATATATATATATATATATATATATATATATATGCCCGTGTCTGTGTGTAAAATACATATATGTATACAAGGTGCAATGGATAAACTGACGCCATTTTATATTTTTAATTTCGCGCATGTGCATTTTTTGTTTTTGATTTTGTCGACTGCACTGTATAGTAAGACCGGTTAGGCAACGTCTGGGAGAAAAAGAGCACAATGACGCAATCCACTCCGCCAGAAATTTGGAAACGATACGATGTACTGCTTGGCATTCACACAGGAAGCTCCAATATGAACATTTCAGTGTTTTGGTGTTAATTTGATGGCAGTTCAGAGGATTCGGGGAGAGTTGGATTAGTATAATAATGATTACGAAGAGACGGCAGCTCAAAAAACTCACTCTAATTGTTCCGATAAGAAAAGGACTCCCGAATTTGGTGGCGAGGGCCTCAGACACAACGCGGAAGACTACATCAAGTGCTTTGAGGAGGTAGTGCTGTCTTGGGTTAAGAGGGTGGGTGCTGGAAGACCTTATATTTAGCAACAGGACTCTGCACCATGTCACACAAGGTGGAGAACCCAGTCATGGCTGTCAGACAATTTCTGCGACCACATTACCGCTTACATCTGGCCATTTAACTCCCCAGATTGCAAACTCCTTGATTATTATGTGTGGGGCGTGTTGAGCGAAAGACCAACAAAACTCCTTGTAACACCAAAAATGAACTGAAGGTAACATTCACCAACTTAAACAAGGAGACCGTCTAGAAGATTTTCAGGGGATTCTGAAATCGTCTGGAAACATGGGTTGAAGGCAATGGTGATTTTATTGAGTAAATTTACTCTTTAGTATTTCAAGATATTTTGATTTAATTTTGGTAAATATATCTGTTAAAATGAGATGTCAGTGTTATTTTCATTTTTGCGTCATTTAGACGACAATTTATCCATCGCACACTGTATATCTGTTAAAATGAGATGTCAGTGTTATTTTCATTTTTGCGTCATTTAGACGACAATTTATCCATCGCACACTGTATATCTGTTAAAATGAGATGTCAGTGTTATTTTCATTTTTGCGTCATTTAGACGACAATTTATCCATCGCACACTTTATATCTGTTAAAATGAGATGTCAGTGTTATTTTCATTTTGGCGTCGTTTAGACGACAATTTAACCATCGCATCCTGTAAAGTTTCCAAGTCTTCTATTCTCATTATGTGAACTAAAGATTTCAGCTGTTTATTCCTGATGTTAAATATAAGTTTCCTTTTTGTTTTCATTTTCTCTAGAAATTTACCGATGCAAACATATTCGGTCTAAGCTATCCTCATCGTCCTTCTGTAGAACAACATTTCTGTTGCTTCAAGTTTCCTCGTCTTTGAGGAGATTGTCCAGAATCCACTACCATATCACAGGACAGATAGCACGTATTAGTTTAATACTCTTTTCTTTGTTTCTAACGAAGTTTTCAAGTTTCTTAATACTCTGCTTAGATTTTGGAAAGCATATTTGGCTCTCCCAATACGCCTTTGGATTTCAGTATTGTACTTTTGTCTTCTGTTAAAACACTTCCCAGATATAAAATTATTTGTTTTACTTGTTTGATTTCGGTATCTCTGAATTATAATTTGTATCTTGGGCTCATCATTTTGGTAACTACCATGTATTCTGTTTTCTTGGAATAGATGTATAGTCTTTTCTTCTCCCTTCCCTTCTCTACCTCACTACCATACATTTTTGCGTCGATGACCGTCACGCTACCTCCAATAAAAGTAATTACTTGTATATACCGGATGTAACAGCAAAATTGTCCAAATCGTGTAACAGCATGGAGTAATTATCCTCCCATAATATATATATATATATATATATATATATATATATATATATATATATATATATATATATATATATATATATATATATATATATATATATATATATATATATAATGTCCGTATAACCCCCAAGATGTCTCATGAGACCTGAAATTATTAATATACATATCTTAATGAATGTACATATCACACACCGTTTGCAATACTCAGAGTTACATGTCAAACGCATATATACCGGGTGGAACAGTAAATTTGTCCAAATTGTGTAACACCATGGAATAATTATCCCTCCTACAATATATATATATATATATATATATATATATGTGTGTGTGTGTGTGTGTGTGTGTGTGTGTGTGTGTGTGTGTGTTCATCATAAACCTCTCCAAGATGGCTTATGAGACCCTAAATTATTAATATACATAATATATATTAATGAATATACATATCCCATACTGTTTACAATACTCAGTTACATGTCAAACGCATATATACTGGGTGTAACAGTAAATTTGTCCAAATTGTGTAACACAATGAATAATTATCCATCACACAATTTTTTTTTTTAAAAACCACTAAAACTACTTGAGTTTCTTTTTTCTAGCCATCATGACATCATTTGTCGTAAGAATCATTGAAAAAATCATTTGAGTTATTCAGCTAGAAAGAGAACAGGTTAAAATTGTTTTATGTTAGACCCACTGTCTTCCCAGTTGAGCAACGGTGAGAGGAAAAAGATCATTAAGGGCTTCAGTAATGGTACCAACATTCATACTCTGGCTTGCATATTTAAAGTTCATTCAAGAACAATCAAGAGAACGATGAATAAGTTTTAAAAACAGTGAACAGTAGAGAGGAAAACTGAATCAGAAGGTCACAACCGGAAGAGGAATCATCATTAGAGCTCAATTAGATAAGATCCAACTCAATCCATTAGACGTTTGGTACGTGAGAAAGGGGTTTCAGCTATGACAGTCCAAAGAGCAGTGAAAAAAATACTTGAAAATAAAATCGTACGTGAAACCCGTGAGGCAACTTGCTACTCCAAGACAGAAAGTTAGAAGGTTAGAGAGGGCGAGGATCATCTTGAATAATTTAGAAAATGATCCTGGAATATATATATATATATATATATATATATATATATATATATATATATATATATATTAATTATATTCAAACCTTCATGAGCTTCCAATCTTTAGATATGATTAATGATGAACAGTTCATTTTCCTTTTATGATCGATTACATTACGATTCTTCTTCTGTTAAGCTTGGAGAGTAATTATACATTCTTATTACTTAAAGTAAAGTCCAATAATGTTATAAAAACCTCGGAATCATTTCTAAGATACAACGGTTCAAATCTTCATCTAACAAATGGACCATTTTGCTTTTACACGATTTGGACAATTTTGCTGTTACACCCTATATATATATATATATATATATATATATATATATATATATATATATATATATATATAGTACTACTGAAATAAACATCACTTTATTTTTTACGTTTAACGAATGAACATTGAGTCTATTCCATGAAAAGAGTTCTCAATTAAAATACCCGCCTTCAAAAATAGATGAAAATTCCGATAAATTTGAGAAGAAACGAGTTTAAAGGAATTTTTTAGATGTGGAAATATCATTAATATCAAGAGATATGTGACAGAGCGGATTAAAAGGTCTGGCGAAAATACATCAGCCTCCTGAGATCTATCACTGGATTTGTTATCGCTAAAAAAGTTGCATACTCTCGTTCAGTCGAAAAAACAAACAAGCGACACAAAGCTGAATCAGACCAGTGATTACTAACTGACACGAAATATCCCCTAATCTTTTTATGGTAAAGTTCACCCAATACAATGCTCGAAAGCAGATCAAAGTAGAGGGTTATTGTTAAAATGCTTATAATGAATGAGGTGTGAATTGGAAGAACCGAATTTAGTTTGATATATTCACATTCGCGTACTCTTCGAAAATTTATAAATCCCCTTCTTCCCCCCATACCCGCATGGGTTTATCAATAGGAACTGTATCAATAAATCCTTATTATCTCAAAAAATCCTTACAATATAAAAAAAGTTCTGGTTTCCAATAACCTACAAAAGGCCATCCTGGATATGACGAAAAACTACATCCGGCAGCAAGGCCTCTGTTTAAAAGGTTTTGAGGAGTAGGGAACCACCTCTTAATTGCTGGTGTTCTCAGATCCACTCTGACCCGGGGTGGCAGCACCTGTTAGGGTCACAGCTATGGGCAAATAGTTAACCCTTAAACTGGGGTCAAAATACTATGAAAGTGTAAAAATAGGTTTTAGTGCCAAAAATTATTACCAGAAATACATTTTTGAAGGAAAAAATTATTACCAAAAATACGTTATTACCAGCAATTCATTATTACCAGCATTACATTAAAAAATATTAACAGCAATACATTTTTAAAAAAATATTACTAGCAATACATTTTTGAAAAAAAATATTACCAGAAATATTTTTGACAGAAAAAATATTACCAGCAATATATTTTTTGGGAAAAAATATTACCAGCAATAAAAATTTTGTCGGCATTAAATAACCCATTCAGGTAAACCAAACCAAACCAAACCTACAAATGGTCGATAAATCCTCAAAAACAAATCAGTCAATTAACCCAGGATTTATTATTTGAATTTTAGCAACATGAGATGAAACACAGATAAAAGCCCGCTGATGGCAGACACAGAAATAAAAATGCAAATACTCCGAGACAAAATAGTAGAAGAAAGTGGGAGGGAAGGTCTATCAATTGTCAGAAGATAGGATGTATAATTGACAAGAGGAAGAGTACACGATGCAAACTTCGTATTGGATATGTCAGCGCCAAGTACAGAAATTGAACTCTCTTGGATGTCTTTAAACAGACGGCGGAATATGTGACGTTCAAATCCAAAAGCCCATTGAAAATAGCGAAAGATGTCTACCAGGAGTTAAGCAAAGTAATAAGAACCGGGGAAATGGCATTAGAAACAAAGAAAAGAGTGCTGAACTGCTGCTTAATCTCAATCCATCCATCTGACAGGGAATGCTGGACAATTTCTCTATAGATACAAAAGAAACTGGTGAAGTAAATAGAATGTGGTTCTACAGAAATAATGCCGAGAATACCATGGAAAAAGCATGTGACCAAGGAGGACGTTTTAAGGAAAATGGAGCCAAAAATGACAATATCAGAAGGAAACATTTGAAATTTCTGGGGCACATAATGAAGAAATCCTGCTTGGAGAATTTGACACTCACAGATTATATTGAAGTCAAGCGGGACAGAGAGAGAAAGAGAGTAGCATACCTAAAAACCATGTGTAAATGAATGGCAGGGACGAATAGTAAAAAAAGAAACATTGCTAAAAACTATAAAGTACAGGAAGTTGTGAAGAGCCATGATCGACCATGTCCTGAAGTGACATGGCACAAAAAAGAAGACGGATTTTATGTTCTAAACTTAGCGTTTATCTGTAACGAAATATTTAAATCACTGTTATTACCGCTTTCAACATGACAGTCTTATCCTAACAACATGAACTATTTCTTTCCTTTCCGATTCAGGCAAAAAGTATCTACCATTTAAAAAAAAAAACATACTACCATTTTTTTAAAAATTCTAACATTTTAAAAACAAATAATAAGAAAAAAAATGAAGTTGATTCTTTCAGCACCTTATTTAACCGAATTTTTCCACGTTTTCATATCTTCAAAAAATCAGCAATAAAATTATTTCAGTATACCGTATGCACTTATGTATAAGCCTACTTCATGAATAATGCGATCCCTAAATCTGAATTTTTTTTCAAAAAGCTCTTGTATAATGCGACTCTGGCTCCCAAACACTAGTAGGCCTACCGTAGTCAAATATTGCACTACTGGGCATGATCCTGGACATATTTTATAGCAAATAAATGGTCTTCAGTCTTTTTTGTACAAAGCTACACCAAAATAGTGAGAAAAACTACTTTCCGCCAAATATCTTTAGACGTTTGATCTTCCTTAGGGAAAATCGCCAATAGTTTAAAATACTTACAACGTTACCTTCAACGAAATGTTACTAAACCCACGAAACTGTGTACTTAATCATTGTTTATGCATGTGTCTACGCATGTGAGTGTGTGTAAGTGAACTAGTGGGAACGAAAGGAAACAAATATTTTAATAAACGATATTTTCCTCATGAAATTAGGCGGGCCATTCAGAAAGCCAAACCGGCCGCATGTGGCCCGTTTGGCTTAAAACAAAAGAAACAAAGAAACGAAACACCTTGTTGCAGACAGACTCATTTCACAAAAGATAACTTCCCACCTTTTGCTGATCCTCCAACTGTTGACGGTGTGTGGACACCGTCTGTATTGCCGGTCGGAGCCAAGCTGAGACGTTGGATCGTACTGAGTTCACTTAGGGTGGAGCCAGTAGTTGCTGGGGAGAAACGGGATACTCTCACATGCACATATATTTGCACATATATACCCCCACCCAAGTCTTTCAGCGCAAGGTGAAATAACAGTAACAACAATTAAAAGCGGAAGAAGACAGAAAGAAACAGGAAGAGAAAAGGGAAGGAAAAACAAATGAGAAGGAAGGAAAATGAAGAAGAGAGAAGAAATATAGTCAGAAGTTGATGAAGAAAAAAGTGAAAAGAAAACAAGGACAAAAAAAAAGAAAAGGAAAAATAAAAGAAAGAAAGAAAGAAAGAAATAAAAGAGGAAAAGAAATACTAGTGCAAATGGATAAAGAAGAAAAGTAAAAAATAGAAGAGAAGAAGAAAAAGAAAGAAAGAAAGAAAGAAAGAAAGAAGATGAAGAATAGGAAAGAGGAAAAGAAATGGAACCGCAAATGGATAAAGAAGAAAAGTAAAATAAATAGAAGAGAAGGGAATAAAGAAAGAAAGAATAGAAAAAGGGAAAAGAAATGCAACCGCAAATAGATAAAGAAGTAAAAGAAAGAAAGAAAGAAAGAAAGAAAGAAAGAAAGAAAAAATAAATAAATAAATAATCAGTATTCGAAACCCATGTTTTTACCTGGGCTTGAACATCGACGGGGGAAAAAAAGACTCCTTTATCTACAATGTAGGCCACCTCCTCTTCTCTTTCTTTCGCTGTTCTCACTCACTTATTCACTCCCTCACTCTTTCTTTCTCTCTACTTCTTATTTACCTGGGCCCAATTACCGATTGGAAATATACAACTACAGGAAGCAAACCTCTTTCTCCCCTTCACTTCCCTAAGTTAGCTCTTTTTCTCCTTTCTTGCTTCTCTCTAATGTACCCGTTTTTCACCCGTCTTGCTTTATGTTTTGTTTTTTCATTCCCTTCTCACTGCAAATACGTCTTCTATTCGTTACTGTTAACAGGGCAACCATTTGCCAGCAACGGGATATCTGTTGCTATAGCAACAAATACCTATCTCAATAACTCCTCCCTACATTTCCTGCCGATAAGAAATCCACCTTCTGTGTGTTTGGTAGGAGGAGGTGTGTTATCCGTCTCTATTGTTATTCTGCCGTTTATTGACGGTTACAGAGTGAAAGTAACATTTACTGTGACTCTGTGTTCGTCTTCCCGCTCCTTGCAAGCTTAACTTTCACCCTAAACGAAGATCTTGTATCATTAATCTTTCGCTTTTATCATCTATTATAATTACACTTAATAAGTAAATCTAGACTTCGAAAGATCGTATGAAATAATGTGCATTTCTTAAATAAATTCATTAAAGCTTTTTTTCTGTCATGATGGCTTCTCGTGACCTAATTGGTAAAACGGCGAGGTTAGATTTGAAGTGATTTTCCTGGTTGATAAGGGATATACAGCTTCGATGCCGGTCTGGAGGTTTATTTTAGGTTTATAAATTCCAAAATTTCACTTATTAATGCTCGTAAGGACATATGTCTCAGTAGTTAAAGTGTTGGTTGATTGATCCAAAATGTAATTTGATCCAAAAAGTCGTGTGTTCAATCCCTGACCTCAACGGTGAGGGCAAAACTTTGAGAGTTGAATTATCAATTAACTAAAACTGAGAGATCAAAAGGCACGTAGAATTAGACAAATCTACTCCCGTGGACTAAATAAATGGTTCAGTTCGAAATTCCAACAAATATCACCTGAAGATGGCCGAAGCGTACAACTGTCGAAACGTCGTGAATGTGACAATAAAGATGATGACAACAGTCCGAACACTGTAAATAGTTATTTCGTTTTGTTTTATTTTAATCATATCACATCATGCAAGGCAATAAAGCCACTAAGACACAAGGAGTAACTGGGAGTTAAAAATAAGAAAAAAAAAACGGAAACATTATTAAGGAGCGAGAACAATAGAAGAGTAATCAAGAAGACAATTGTTAACAATAGATAATGTATTTACATCTTTGAAAATCAAAGTTGGCTAGAAAGCATGGGGCCGAAAGAGAGTTCTATAAACGAGAAGTGCGAGAAAAGAACTGTTAGCGTAGAACTTATGGTTATATCTTGCTAATTCAACTGTGAATAGATGAGAAACTACCGCCAATCTAGTATTGCCTTTAAATTCATAAAGTCTAGGTACCATATCGTAGAGTTCATCCAAACAGTTAACATGAAATTATTTATAGAAAATACACACGAAAACAACATTACGGCGGTGGGAAAGCGACTGAAACCGAGATGCCAGGTCAGGAACAATAATATTGCTGATTCTTCTTTGGATTTTATCAAGAATCTCTAAATATACAGCAAAAGCAACGGACCATATGTGATAGTAATTTTGTTTCACTTTTTTAGGCTAGTTGATATTAATTCCAGTGTTAATAAATAAAACGGAGATAGTCATTCAATGTACCCAATAAATATAACATTTATAGAATTTAAGTTCATTCACTGCTTTAAAAAACTACTTTATTTATACTTCGAGTAGTAATATAAACTCAGCTTATATAGACTTCTAAATGTCCCAACAAAAGATGTTCATTTCTTAAACAGGGTAATTGAAACTTGCTTTGTCATGACGGTTTCCCTAATTAGTAAAAAGGGTAAAAAGCACACTTGATTTTAAAGTAATTACCTTGATGGTAAAGGGGAATATAAGTTCTTTGCTTAATTTTCTTTGGTGGAACTTATTTCCAGATTGTTTTACATTAATTTGACTGTTTAAAATGTAAAAGAAAAAAGAACCCCTCCCGCGCACAAAAAAAAAAAAAAAAATCAAGGATCTCTATTCAAATATGTGGACTCATTTTAAAAAAAAAAAATCAAGGATCTCTACTCAAATATGTGGACTCATTTAAAAAAAAACAAAAAAAACAACTTATAAACAGTAATTCTAACGATCAAATCCGTACTGGACAAATTATTATTATTATTTTTTTAATCATTTCAGCCCAAGCAAGGTGATAATGCCGACTGGAGTGAAAGAGAATGAGAAGATTTTATGAGAAGGAATTGGAAACCTAATCTTAAAAAGGACTCACTAGACGAGGAAATGGCGGGAACTGGGCGATGGGCGAACCTATCGATTTTCATTGTGAAAAAAAGCTCAGTCCGAGACGGATTCAATAACATTTTAAAACCTTTTTTTTTTCTTTTAGGACTCCGAATTATTTGGACTATTATCCTCTTCTTTATTGTTTTGATCCGAAACGTTTGGTTCATGTATTATTTAACTTTCTCCATTTTTTTTTTTTTTTTTTTGAGAGATTTGGAGTTTTTTTCAACAAAAAACAAACTACTAAATTCTCTTTTGCTCTCTTTCTCTCTCTCATTCCTTTTTCACTTTTCTACTTCTTCATTCTTTTGGTCTTTTTCTCTCATCTCTCTCCCTCATTCCCCCCTCCCGCTTCCTCAATAGACGAGGAAGTGGGGGAAAAACGACCCTATCGACTTTTATTGTGAAAAAAAGCTCAGTCCGAGACGGATTCAATAACATTCTAAAAAACTTTTTTTTTTTTCTTTTAGGACTCTGAATTATTTGGATTATTATCCTCTTCTTTATTGTTTTGACCCCAAACGTTTGGTTGATGTATTATTTAACTTTCTCTCTTTTTTTTTTTTTTTTTTAGAGTTTTTTCAACGAAAAACAAACTACTAAATTCTCTTTCGCTCTCTCTTTCTTTTTTTCACTTTTCTATTTCTTCATCCCTTTGTTCTCTTTCTCTTATCTCTCTCCCTCATTCTTTTTCTTTTTCTTCATTCTTTCGCTCTGTATCTCTCTCTCTCTCTCTCTCTCTCTCTCTCTCTTTCTTCTCATTCGTTTTCCTTTTCTACTGCTTTATATTCATGCTTATGTCTCCCTTCCATTTCCTTACTTTGTAGTTTAACCATTTAATATCCGCGTATCTTTTTAACATTTTGTGTCTAAAGTTTGGAAATTAAATATATTTTTGACTGTTTGCTTCCTCACCCAACAACAACGCGCACGCGGAATCATATTAGAAGTTGTGGAAAGCCATTGTAGCCACATCCTGAAGGAACACAGCACCTAGAAAAAGAAGTCTTTTATGGTTTCATGTGGATTATTTTTATTTTTTTTTTTTTTTTCTTGTTTCGGTGTAACCGCACAAAGTGTTATTCTAGGCGAGACTATTTAATACCGACGGTATAAGTTAGTCTAGACCAGTTTCCACTGTTATTATAAAACAGATATGGCAAACGGCAACCCGACGACCACATGCGGTCAGATTGGCTTTCTAAATGGCACACCGAACTTCATAAGGAAAATAACGTCTATTAAACTTTTGTTTGTTTCCTTTTGTCCTCACTTGTTCACTCACACTTTCTCATACAGAGCCACATGCATAAACAATGATTAAGTAAAGTAACGTTTTCATTTTAAACTATTGGCGATTTTTACTAAGGAAGATCATTCCTGTAAATATCGTTTTCTTAGAAACAGGACGTTCATAATATATTTTTTCCCTGGAGAAGAAATATATATATATATATTTTTTTTTTAATTATATTTCATATCTTCGAATGAATAAATAAGAAACAAATCCCATGCAACAATGTGTGTTATTCAGTAGCATCTATGATAAAATTATAACGGTACTTCATTTTTGTCAATTATTGAGAAATCTTTTCTCGAAACAATCAATCTTTCACCATTTCTAAGGCAAATAATTAAGCGTATGGTTCTCTGTAGTACAAATGGCTGAGGCACTATCAACGAAAAATTACCTTGGATCTTTTTAGTAGTACAGCCTGCCTAATTGGTCGGAAAATGTTATCCATGACTGGTATAAAATATACCCACAAAGCAAAGAATATACCTACTTCGTTTTTTTCTTTTTTTTTTTTTTCATGTGATAAGACGTATATTATTGTATGGATGGATTGAATCCTTAGTGTGTAAATCAGTTGGCCTAACTTCTGGATGCCTATTGATTTTGCTTAAAATGATTGAAGAGTGATTATTTTGGGATTCAACGCTTGTTTACAGTGTAATTTCGATGATTAAAAATGGCTTTGAATCCAGTGGATCTTAACAAATACCATTCCTCTTCGAACATTACGGACTTCCGCTACAGAATCACAAAGATACGTGTATACATATATATATATATATATATATATATATATATATATATATATATATATATATATAAAAGTGAGGGTAAATAATCCAAGTGGATCCTAGTAATATAAAATAACTGATTCACAAAAAGAGCTGAATGCATTTATTTATTATTACAGAGCAAATAATTAATAAACAATACAAATCCAAAATCACCTGATATGGGGAATAGCCTATTACGGCATACGAAGATATCGCTCGTCTGTCTTATCAACCGCGGTGTGGGCTGATTTGGTGTCAGAACTAGAAAATTAACTGTGAAATCAAAGAAAAAATAAACAGTGGAAAAATTAATACAGAATTTAGCCATATCAATGTTTCAACAAGACGAAAGTCACGAGACAGGGTACAGGGGAGTGAGGAAGGTGGTTGTCTTAAAAGAAAGAAGTTTAAAAAATTAAACCCAAATATTAACCTTATGACATTAATCTGGGGTTATATGAAGAATGAAATATTAATTTAAAATTAAAAGAGGAATAAGAAGGGGTTTAAAAAATAACTTTAAAATATATAGATAAAAGATATATATATATATATATATATATATATATATATATATATATATATATATATATGGTTGTATATTGGCTTTATACGTCTTTCTCGTTTTAGATTCCCCAAAATCGTCATCGAATATCGAGGCTGGTAGGCGAAAATAAAATACTGTTTAAAAAAGAAAAAAAAATTAACAAGCCGTCTACTCAAATATGAGTATCCACTAAAGATAACGTTTAAGGTGATAAAAATATGTCAAATAAAAGAAATCCGCTACTTCTTTAGTAATTGTCTTGCATACGCTGCGGATATGAAACTGGGACAGTTAGAAACTTTCAGGAACGTGGCCTCGTCGGTTAAAACACGTCGCATCTAACGACAGTTTCTACATACACACACACATAAACACACACACATTATATATATATATATATATATATATATATATATATATATATATATATATATATATATATATAGGTATGATGAAAAACATATGTATACGCAAATATACTTGCACGTACATATATATTTTTCTCGGGTGTTATAAAAACAGTGCTCGGTGTTATATAACAGAGCTATTAAGTATATAAAAATGCACCTGTAAGTGCCGAATCTAGGTGCGTCGTCAGTGTTGTTGCCCCCATGTCACTAGAATTTTCGGGTCTAAATAAACAACAGACTTCTTCAATGGACCATCCGACCGAATATGATCAGTATTCGGCCCGCACTCAGAATAAAATTTGCTAATAGCTTTAGGACGTGCATTATATTAGTTCCCCCAGAAAACGGCAACTCATCAAGACTTCACTTGGGCTATTCGATGTTATAGATCGGGTATGTTTGGTTGTACTGATCTTCCTACATGCGGCCAAGACAGGGTGTTTTTTGAAAGAAAAGAAAACAAACCAATAAAACAATATATATATATATATATATATATATATATATATATATATATATATATATATATATATATATATATATATATATATAAAAACGATTTATTATATTGGCTCGTCTTACGACTTACTTTTCTTTCTCTTCCTCCCCTTTTAACTTCTCTATTATATCTTATTCGTTTGGTCTTTCTCTTTTTAACTTTCCTTTTTATTCTTATTTTTTCTTAACTACACCTAACAAAATGTTTACAATAGAGTGATTAAAATGACCTAGACTATTTAAAAAAAGAAAACTCTTAAATGCGGTATGAATAATTTGGAATATTGTTTGATACTCTAATAAATTCCGTTTAAAAACTAAGAGAAATAACATTTAACTAAAATTGGTTAAAAATAAATTAATCAAGCTATTTACATGATAAACACTAGTTAAAACAAAAAAAACATAACGTGTAAATTTTAGATAAAATAGGTTACTCCTAAAAAATTATCCTTAACGGAAGAAATTCATTTAAAAACTAAGAGAAATAACGTATAACTAAAATTGCTTAAAATAAATTAATCAAGATATTTATTTACATATTGAACAATAGTTAAAAGAAAAAATAGCGTGTAAATTTAGCTAAAATAAATTACACCTAAAAAAAAATTATCATTAAAGGAAACCGAATGAAAAAACAAGTAAATACGACAAAAAAAAAAAAAAAAAAAACAGAAAAGAAAAAAAAGGGTATATACGAAAAAAAAATTGCGCGTAAAGAAAAGGAAAGATTACGTGTAAGAATATTTTTTGTAATAAAATAAATCTACTCGAAAGACCAAAACGCAAAAATGAAGTCGTTGAATATGCGACTGAATGCAACTCGAATAAATTGATTCTCTGAAGCTTCTCGTCATCTATATATACAATTTTAACAAACATATATACAAATCTATATACACTTTTAAGCTTTAAAAGTATTTAGTAGCGGTATGTACGACGTATGTTCATTTACACTGGGAACGTTCGTATTTTTAGTAGTTTTGGGTCAATCATTAGCCCTATTTATCCACAACTACCTGGTGGCCTTTGCGACGGACACTCCAGGGTCATTTGGATCGCCCGCCTTCTTTTTTGTCTAGTTATCCCTAGGCTAGTAAGGGGTCGTATCATTGACTGTCCGGCGAACCCCCAACAGCCGATCTCGACCGGAAAACAATGAGTACGCCATCCTTTAGTTTTACAATCGTCTAAGAGTCCTTGATATTTAATGTACTTTCTCTCATTAGCCTCTTGCATATGCTCCTCCCATGGGACAGTTAACTCCAGCAAAATAATCTGTTTCGTGGCGTCCGAATAAACATTTATGTCTGGACGGAGTTTGGAGGACGATATATGTGTTGGGAATTTCAATTGTTTCCCCGAGATCGACTCGCATCTGCCAATCCGACGCGGACGATAACAGGGAATGGGATCCTGCAACCTTCTTACTCGGCTTTGCACCTGCTTTAACGAAGCGGATAACTCTTCTCTCTGGGATGAGTTTATTGCCCTGCAAAGCTTCAGCAATAATGAGCGCTATCGCCTCTAAAACCTTATCATGACGCCACCGATAGCGCCCGTCTGTCAAAGCAGTTCTGCACCCGCTCAATATGTGTTGCAGTGATCCCCTCTCTGAGAAAAAAGGGGCACTTTGGTGAATCTATTTTCCCCCATAAGTGTAGGTTGGTCGCGCTTGGTAATACGTCGTACACCATCTGAATCAGGAATCTAGATCGGCTGAAGTCGGTATTCCAAAGATCTGTCCACGACACTTTCCGCCGATCTACACCACCCCACCTGGTCCACGCACCCTGCTGGTTATAACCTGCCATTTTTGTCATCCGCTTTTCCTCCATCCCCGCTCTTACTTCGTTCTGTATCAGGTGTTGACGCTCCTTCACGGTATTTTTTCCGAACCTGTAGGAAGGAATCAGTTCCAGGCCTGCTCTTCCCTGCGCGACTGAACCCACTACTGCTTTTATCCTCAAGTTCCCTTCTGTGATAGCCAGTTCCTTAGTTGTACTCCATCTTCTGCCTGTCTTGACCTCAATTCCTGCGCCTGATACTTTTGGATCTCTGGAGTTTCTATACTGGTAGGTTTCCCTTGTCCGTGAAACCATGAACTCTTCGACAATGGCCTCTGAATGCCAGCTGGATAGCATTGGATGATCGATATAAGGCTGAGCTGCTTAAGCTCCGAGGTAATCCTAACCATCTACGGAGGTAACTGCTAGCTATCTTCACCAAGGTCTCCATAGTCGAGATGGGAACGCCATATGTCTGGAGTGGCCATAATGCTCGTGGGAGCACACAGTGATGGTATAGCCAGGCTTTGAAGCGCCTTGGCAATCCAGATTTATCTATTTTCGCCAGCCACGAGTCAAAATCAGTACGTATAGCTTCGATAGCTGGTGTGTCCTTCAGAGCATTACAAAATGATTTCCCTAGACTTTTAACAGACTTATCAGCCAACGTTGGGATGGCTCTCCCTTCTATTGTGAAATAGTGTTTTACCACCCGGCCCTTTTTTATTACCACTGATCTACATTTGCTTGGCTTGAAATTCATTCTTACCCACTGAATCAGTCTCTCTAAACCGCATAACAGCCATCTACAGCCTGTAACAGAATGTGTGGTGACTGTAGGATCGTCCATGTAAGCCCGGAGGGGTGGTTGCCTAACTCCGGTATTGGAAACGGGACCACGGCATTCCACCTCAGCGGACTTCACGAGCATATTCATCGCGAGATCAAAAAGCGTGGCTGACCATGTACAGCCTGTAATAATTCCTGTCTCAAGTCTATGCCAGTCTGAAAAAAACAAACCGGATGAAACTCTTAGATGGAATTGACTGTAGTAATCCAGGATAACCTCACGGATACTACATGGGACGTAATGTCTGACTAAAGCTTCTTCCACGAGTTTATGCGGTATGGACTCAAAAGCATTGGCCAAATCCAACCACGCAACCGCCAGGCCCCCTTTATTCCTCCTTGCATCCCTTATTAATTGAGTCAAAACTCCCATATGCTCAACGCAGCCAAGCATACCAGGGATTCCGCCATTTTGTACCGCTGTATCTATAAAGCTATTTTTTAGCAGAAAAACTGATAACCGTCGGGAAATCACACTAAAAAATATTTTGCTTTCTGTACTCAGTAACGAGATACAGCGAAACTGCTCGATATTTCTTGAGTTCTGTTCTTTTGGGATACACATGTCTTCTGTGTATCGCCATTGTTCTGCAACTTTACCTCGCTGCCAAATTACTTTAATGATCTTCCATAATTTCATGAGAAGACCTGAGCAACGCTTGTACACGGAGTAAGGCACGCCACTCGGATCTGGCGACGAAGCTGATCTAGACGCCATTAGTATCTGATTGGTTTCACTCAAACTTGGCACCCTCGTGTCGAACTCAACTTTTGTGGGGTTGGGTTTAATGAGGCGATCATTAAATCCTAATTCCTCATCCCTTCTTGGGTCCACCCTATCTTTTGGGCATACTAATCTGCCGCTCCTCTTATCTCCCAGAAGTCTTCTGGCGAAACCAAACGGGTCGGAGATAAACGAAGCCCTTTTCCTGGCCCGCTCTTTCCTACGGCGACGATGTCCTTCTGCTCTTCGCAGGTTTTTCAGTTTCTGTCTTAAAATATTTCTCAGTTCCGAAAGTGCCGGTCGCTCTTCTTCATTAGCGGCCTTAAATTGTTTCTTGAAGGATCTTAATTCCTGCCTTACTTCTCTTATCCTTCCTTCACGCCTATTCTGAGTGTAGACTTTATTTCTCGTTTTATCAATGTGGGCGAAACGCTCCAATCTGTAGCTGACAAGTTTACTCATAGATTGAAGTCGTCGGTCTATGTTACTTGCAGACGTACCTTGGATTATAATGCATACGTCTTCAAAATCGCACCAAGCTTTCTTGTTGCTTGCTGGGGTCATTTAATCCGCTTAGAGACTACTCTGTCCGGCAAGGTCTGAGTCCACACTCCCGACTTTAGAGTTTCGTAGACGGACCCACCAAGAACCACTCCATCCACTCGTCTTAGGTTAGACTAAGGGTTAAAACAACCACGCACAGTAATTCGATCTTCTACTTTTATGGAGTGTGGGTGGGGGCTACTGAACCGTGAGAATTGTCTTTCTCTTTTTCTATTCTTGTTCGACACATAAAAACGTTTTGTATAAGGTAATCTCTGGCGGGCGAGAAATGGATTTATTACAGGAATTTTAAAGGTAAAAGAAATCGTAGCTAGATCCAGGACAGTCTTCGATATATGAAACCAAATCTACTGAAAAAAAAAACATATTGCTGTGTTTCTTGGTAGCATTAAAAGCGCGTTACAGAAAAAGAAAAGCCTTTATTTTTTTACTCAAAGGTGAGTGATATTACAAATGCGACGCAGTAAATGATAATGATGAGAGATTCTGGTGCGGGTAATACATTTTCAAAACATTGTTTCGATCCATAGTTTCTCTGTTATGCCACCAAAAAAAAAAGAAGAATTAATAGGAGCAAAAAAAGGAATCGTTCTTTTTTGACAGTGTTATGGTCAAAATTCCTTGTACCACGGTAATAGTCCAAGGTTAGAACCAATGAAAGAATAACACGAACACAGGTATGGAATACAAAGATATATTACAACAGAAATATAATACAAAGAAGTAGAAGTATTAGTAATGACTATCAGATTTGGTTAGAGTGAATTATGTTGTCTCGACAAGTATCACTATTCCAATGTCCTTACAATATGCTCTCAATTATCTCTTCTCGTCTTACAACATCCTCATACCTCTTGAGAGGCGCAGTATTTATAATGTCAGGAATAGTCCATTATTATTATGGGTAAGTTCCCATAACAGACAGAATGAACAATTTAGCAGAAATGTGGTGTAAAATCACACAAGTGAAATAATCCTATAGCTAAGTAACCGCTCTGCTCTCGACCTGTTTTGATTTCTTACATTTGTAAATTCACATCGGGTGTCTGGTGATTATCACTTGAAATCCAAAGACAGTAGACCACAAATCGCCAGCACCTTACTCAGTATGCTCGTAGACCTCACTCAGTACTAGCGGACTATAACTTTATCCATTTTCAATTTCCTACCGTATTTTCTAGTGGTTGTCGTTGGGGACTAGGTTAAGGAAGCTGATTCCATTGCAAAACTTTGAATGTTCAGTATTTCTGAGAAAAGTTAAAACATTTTTTTTTTTTGACATCATAGCCATTCCTGTTCCACTTTCCAGAAATTGTATCATTTGGTTAGACACATACAACTTTTTCATTACCAGTATCGATTTTGAATGACTTCCAAGGTCAACTTCACATTGACTTTGAGGATATCTTACGAAGCGTCATGCCAAAATCAGGTCATTAGTCCTTGTTGTTTGAGTGTGATCATGGCACGGACACGCAAAAAGTAACCTCTAGTATTATTGTATTAATTTCCAGTTCTTCCAACTACTTTGCAAGGATATTCGTGATTGTTTTAATTGCACTAGTAATGATAAATACAGTCGTCAACTTCTTGTTACAATCTTTTATATCCTTGTCTACGATAACTAAATCCGGTCTCATGTCTTAGATTGGGGGGGGGCTTTTAAAACTTAAATGTCTCATGTACTTTTTTGTTACTAATTCTTTAAAAAAAATATCTGATTTGCGCATATACAGTTGGTTTGCACAATTCCTGGTGAATAACTTTTCCCACCCATTCATGCATACCTTTTCACTCTTTCTGACCAGAATTGTTGCACTTGCATGTTATATGACTGACTGGCGCATATCCATTTCCGCATAGTTTGAATTTACTATTTTGCTTGCCTTTAATAGAACTAGTTCCCATGAAATTATTCTGGGTCGCCGGATTCAATTTCTCTCTTCAAATTTCCCCTTTACAACTGCGCAAATAATTATCCTATGGAAATGCATTAAAAAAGATTTACTATCGTACTACATTAAAAATCGGGACGATTTGTGTGGCAGTCGGTAGAAATTAAAATAATTGTTACTGAAAGAATACGGTGAATATATGCACATTGTAAACACACCGGTAATTATGCTAAGCATTGCAGATAATTTTACTGTAGAAAGGCATCTTACAGGCTTTTATTATAGCATTGCTTTGAAAATCGGGGAAATGCATTTAAAATGATATTTTTTGCAGAAATGTACTGAAAATCATTAAAAAAATGGATTGTCAAAAGTCAGGAATTACGGTAAGCAGTTTTGGTAAAATAGGGTTATTATATACATTATGCAAATAGCATACGTACGTTTTACTCTAGGGAAATTATAAATATTTTTACTATAGAATTTCCTTGAAAATCAACAAAAAGGGATTGTCAGTGGTCAGGAATTAGGAGAAGCAGTAGTGACAAAATAGAGTTATTATATACATTATGCAAATAGCACGCGAATGATTTTACTGTAGGAAAATTATAAATAAATTTTACTATAGAATTGTATTGAAACTCAATAAAAAGGGATTGTCATTGGACAGAAAATATTGTTGAGCATTACTGACGGAAACATCTCGCGAGTGATTTTACGTAAGGAAAATTATTTATAACCTGATTTTGAACACATTTTCTTTATGTTTGATGTCTTCCCCCCTTTAATTTAAAAAAATGATATTATCGCACTTTCAAACTTGATATTTGTAAATAACAACTACGCGAAGACAAATCTGTAAAAAGTTGAGTGTTGATTTTGCATAAGAAAGCATTTCGAATTATAGGGTAATCAGCTGAAAACCATACTATGCATAGATTGTTACTACCTCACCCAGATAATGCAACCGCAACCTCCTGGTATTCAAATGAGCGTTTTAGACGATTATCATCAACTAGACCAAGCTCTACAACTTTTCGCCAGCGTAAATCTAATTATTATTTTTTTTAAATGAATTAATGCGAAAATAATAATAATTAACAATGACTAAAGTTCAGCGCATGACGAAGAGGTTAGAATGTTAGCGTTCCTAACAGAATACCAAAGTTCGAACGTCACCATGGTTGATTTGTAAAGGAGGTAACTTCTTGGTTATATCAGCACGGGGAGAGGGATCCCACAGTGCGTCACTTTTAGAAAGTGCCCGATTGTTAAACACCAATTCTTGTGGGTGAAACTGGGTAAATGAAAGTGTTCGGAAGCCGTCAATGGCTGTGCTAACATAAAATCAAAAGATTTCTTAAACTGCTGATCATAACAGATAACGCGATGTCTATATTTCTGAGATGAGGTATTATGTACACTATTTACATTATTCGGACTATTGTCTTCATTTTTGTCACCATATTTATTACAACGTTTCGGCCGTTGTACGCTCCGGCCTTCTTCAGGTGGTTGGAATGTCGAACTGAACCCTTTATTTCGCTCACTGGGGTAGACTGTTCTAGTCCCATGTGGTATGTTTAATGGACATCAGCTATCAGTTATCTCCTGTTAATTTCCCTCTCCAAGTTCTCCACTGCCTTAACCGGGTATTGAACTCACACTGTCACTTGATCTAACCAACGCTTTTATCCACAGTGGATAATCCATTAGACATGGCACGTGGAACTAGAACAGTCTACCCCAGTGAGCGAAATAAAGGATTCAGTTCGACATTCCAACCACCTGAAGAAGGCCGGAGCGTACAACGGCCGAAACGTTGTAATAAATATGGCGAAGAAGATGAGGAAAATAGTCCGAATAATGTAAATAGTGTAGATAACGCGCTCTTTCGCATAGACTGTAACTAAGATCTGCGCAGTTGCAGTGTAAACCGCAGGTGGGCTCTGTGGGCGTTGAACAAATGCAAATGTGCCTGCGTAGATGACTAGCCACCCTAGCAAGCAGGTATGCTTTGAAATGCGAAGCCAGTCATGACATGCTATTGCCTTTATTTTATCACCTCGGTCAAGTCGGGAACTTGTTTTTTTGTTTGTTTTTTTTTTTTTTTTTGTTTTTTTGTTTTGTTTTTTTTTTTGTGATATTGAATAGTGACTCGTTCTTGTTGGCAGTACTTCATGCTATACACTCCATTGGTCCATGCGTGTCGATCGTCTACAGGTACGAAGTATTTCTGCTCAAGGAACCACCCAGAGAGATGTCTCCCGCGAGAGATAAGTAAAGTCTTCGAAGAAAAGAAAAAAAACCTCATAAAGTCTTGGTTAATAATGGCATAGCCGAAAAACGGATCTAGGACAGTTGCGTACCAGACAAACGCGTCCCTTGATAATTGCGTACCTCTGATAATTTTTTAAAGCTTTTTAAGGCAATTATCATAAATTTTTAAAATAGCATTGGTAGTAATCATAAATTTTTTAAAAAAGGCAATAAAAAGATAAAAATAAAAAAAATTAAAAGTTTATTTTTGTTTAAAATGCAATGACAGATCAACAATGTTGCAAGATCGCTCTACACATCGCAAGCATATTTTTGTTTCATCAGCGTTTTTATGATAGCGGTAGCTGTAATTTTCCTCGTTCACAAATATTTTTCCACCAGTGTTTGATTTTCGGAACTTAGCCATGGGTTACAAATAAAAATATAATCTATAAAATCCAGAATCTATTAGATGTTTGTGGTAAGCGTTGCGGGAGTGAACTGAAACTGCTAGCTTAATTTTCTCTTCCTTTAAAAAAGAAATTTTTCTCTCTTTTTTATTTATAGTAACTACCTTTCTGCTTGTTTAGAGTAATCAAAAGTGTTCAAATTTCTATATTAAACAACTCTTTAAAAAAAAATGTTAGCTTCAAAAAAGTATCAAAGGTATGCAATTAACCAGGGACGCATTTGTTTAGGGACGCAAATGTACAGGCAGGCAATTGTCTGGTACTCGACTGTCTGTCCACACCGAAAAATAATGTGAACTCTGGAGGTAACATTTTTTTTATACTGATTCTTTTTTTTTTTTTTTGAACTGGTTCAGTCTTTCTTATCAAATTTCGAAATTAATGTTGTCCTAAATGGCCACTCTTCCAGATCTTTCTGCAGTAATGCAGGTGCCATCTATGGCTCTATACTTGGATTTACATTGTTCCTAATTTTTATTAATGACCTTCTTGATGGCATCAGTTCTCAACTCGCTATATATACTGATGACACAACTATTTACTCCTGTCTTAATAGTACGTCTGCGCGGTTCCGTAAAGGCAAATTGGCAGCTGATCTCAAAAATGATCTGCAATCTGCTGTAAACAGGGGTAAGGAATGGCCTGTTATTTTTAACTCTTCCAAAATGAAACTGCTCTTTATCAATCATCTGAGAGACCCCTTCTGCCTTCCATCGGCATAGCTGAAGATAGCCTCCAGACGAGTGACACGTTGCGCCTTCTGTGGCTAACATTTTCCGCTGACCTGAAGTGGAAATATTATATTGAATCAACTGTTGGTCTGTTACTAGGAAAGGCCTTTCACTGTGTCGTGCTAGACAATTTTTCTCGCTATCTTACAAATTTATAAGGCTACCATTCGTTCATGCATTGAATATTCCTGTCTCATCTGTCCTGGTACTTCTGATATGTATTTAGAGATGCTTGATATAATACAAAGAAGAATCCGCCATGTTATTGGTCCTGACCTGGCATCTCGGTTTCAGTCACTTTTGCACCGCCATAATGTAGCTTAACTGTGCCTTTTCTAAAAATATTTTCATTGCAATTGTTCTGATGAACTTACCTTTATGGTACCTAGACTTTATGAATTTAAGTCCAGTACTTGATTGGCAGCAAGGCCTCATCATTTTACAGTTGAAATAGCAATATGTAACCGTAAGTTCTATGCTAACAGTTTCTTCTCTCGTACTTCTCGATAATGGAACTTTCTTCCGGCTTCTTGCTTCCCAGTCAATTTTGATCTTCAAATGTAATCTCTCTCCTTAGTTCTTTTTCTCTTATTGTTCTCTCTTCTTCATAGCATTTTTCTCATACTCTGTGTCGTAGTGGCTTTATTACCATGGTTGAAATGATAGAAAAATGTTTTTAGATCAATACCTATATTTTATAGAATACCATGGTTGAAATGATAGAAAAATGTTTTTAGATCAATACCTATATTTTATAGAATACCATGGTTGAAATGATAGAAAAATGTTTTTAGATCAATACCTATATTTTATAGATTACAGAAAAGCATTCGATAAGATACAACACAAAGAGCTACTTGAAATGCTAGCGAAGCTTGATTTATAAGGGAAATATATGCGGTATATGCGGATGAAATTGTATTGATGATAAAATCAGAAAAAAAGCTGATATTTTTTTAGATAATGCTGAAAAAGAAAAACAAAAAACAAGAAAGGACTAATTATTAACTATAAGAAAACAATGAATAGTTATCAGCAAAAAAGACAACCAAAAATGTGATTTACATATTGGGGATGTTAGAATCAATCAAATACAAAAATATAACTATCTGGTTAGTCTAGCAACAGGTGAATGAAAAATATGATACAGAAATCCAAATGTGCATAAGAATAACAAAAGTTATGTTCTAGAAACTCAGTAAAGTATTAAGAGATAGGAAAAATGTGTTGGAAACTAAGAAAAGTGTGCTAAAATTCTATGCAACATCTAATCTGCCTATATTTAGGAAATAAGGTATTGTAACAATTTATACTATTTACATTGTTCGGACTGTTGTCCTCATCTTCATTGTCATATTCACGACGTTTCGACCGTTGTACGCTCCGGCTTTCTTCAGGTGATATAGCCCAGCGTTTAAAAGCGTTGGTTGAAATAATCCAGTGACTTGAAGAGTTGTGAGTTCAATACCTGGCCAAAGCAGAGGTGAACAAAACTTGAAGAGTTAAGTTACTAAAGAGAAATAACTGAAATTGAGATATCCAGAAAGGCATGGCACGTAGAACTAGAAAAATCTACCCCGGTGGACGAAATAAAGTGTGCGTTTCGAAATTCCAACATATATCACATGAAGAAATGGTGTACAATGGCCAAAACGTCGTGAAGATGACAATGAAGATGAGAACAGTCTGAACAATGTAAACAGTGTAAATCTATTTTCCTATATGGCATTGAATGCAGGATAATCATGTTTACATCAGGTGTGTGTAATGTGTATGTTTAACAGCAGTAATTCAAGCTTTGATTAACCGGGAGTTCTCTGTGGCTGACGGTCATAGTGCGCCAGGCTTTCGTATAGGATATACGTTGCATTCAACTTGGAGAACGCATATGTTTTAAGAAATTTCTCAAACATTCAGATCGGTAAATGCAATTAATACTGAAGGACAGTGTATTTACTAAATAAGTGTATCCATAAAAATAACATATAAAAAGAGAATATAATGAATTTTATCGGATTTAATCCATTTCGGATTTAATATATATATATATATATATATATATATATATATATATATATATATATATATATAGTTGTAAGGTGTTCTATATTTATGGGATAAAGTGCTCAATATCAGAAATAGAGCGTGTAAATATGAAAGTGAACATTGAAGTCAATACTTAGAGGCGACAGACTGTTTCTTGCTAGGCGCAATCGTCAGGCCAGGTCTAGCATGAAACAGCCTGTCGCCTCTAAGTGTTGACTTCAGTGTTCCCATTTATATTCATATATATATATATATATATATATATATAAAGGGTTTCCCAAAAAATTGACATAATTTTAAAAGGAATTATCTTGAAAACTACTAAGTCGAGCTAATTAAATTGAACACTTCAGGTGTTGGACATCATAAGTTTATTAGGGGACCGATTTCATAAGTATTCAATATGTGCACCGCCTGTGACACGGCATACATCATGTCGGCAGTTAAGCTCTTGCCAAACACGCTGTAGCATGTCGCCGGTAACATTATCTACTGCGGAAATAATTCTCTGCTTGAGTTCATCAATACTAGCAAGAGTGTGGACATAGATGTGCCCCTTCACATATCCCCATAAAAAGAAATCACACGGGTATAGGTCCGGTGACCGCGGCGGCTATTTCATCAGAAAACTGTCTTCATCTCCACCACGCCCGATCCAACTCTCTGGCAGATTCTCAATGAAATAAGCATCTACTATCCTCTTCCATTAAATATAAAATCTTGATCTGTTTCTATACATTCTGTGAAACAAGAATCGTCAAAATTATTGGCCTGCGAAATGATGTCCAAATTTTGGGGACACCTCATATATATATATATATATATATATATTGGGTTGGCCAAAACGTTCGTTCGCTTTAGAAGGTAGAAAATGTACTTAATAAACCGATATTTTGGGTTAAACCAATATTGATCCACTTATCCTCGAAAGATCCTAACACATTTTCTTTACACATAGTTTTATCTTTCATTCCGACCTGAAGAATTCGAGATCAACAGTCTTCGACGAAACCCGTCATTTATAAGTTATTCCACTGTTTCATCATCACCACTTTTCTTTCAGATACATCACTTCCACACACACACACACGCACACACACACACACACACACACACACACACAACATATATATATATATATATCAAAAGAATTATTTCAATTATTTTTAATTCGGCATTTTTATTATATTTAACGTTATTGGAATGGTTTCTCATATTTGAAATAGAGGCCTGCGTTCTGCGCATTTGAAAAATCAGGGCTGACGATAGCCTTTCAGCGTGAAACAACCTGTCGCTGCTATGTATTAGGCTAACATTTTGGGGCCACTCTTTTGATTGCGGTGAATCGCCTATAAAATGAAGATTTCTTACCATTGTCAAAATTAATTTCCAAGCTCATTCCAGATCAGAGGGACTTTCTCTTCATGAAGTGTTTTATCATATATTCGATAATAATAATAATAATAATAGCCCATTATTACATGAATGTTTATTAAAGTTTTAGCTCTTTTTGCCTGATCTACCTTTCTGGCTAATGCTAACCATATATTTCAGGTAAGTCTCCTTATAAAAATAAATGTTATGGGGGTGACGAAGTAGTCAAAACTAATGTCATGAATTGGCTTCATCAGTAGATAGCGGAGATTTACGAAATTGGTGTCCATGCCCTCATTCGTATTGTGAAGTAAACACGTGAACCTGTCATACACACACACACACATATATATATATATATATATATATATATACTAGTAATAATTTTATAAGAAATTATACTCCTGAAAACTTTCGGTGTCTTGATTTGCAAATAATCAAGCCAATACCAAAAGGTAAAAAAAGGTATAAAAAAAAGAGAAAGAACAAAGAACATGTACGTCAGCCGAAAATAATCGTCTACCATCCAAGTACAAATTCCAAAGAAAAAAAACCCCGATACGAGTAAGCAAAAATAAATAAATAAATATAAATATATATATATATATATATATATATATATATATATATATATATATATATGATGTCCGATATGTTTGATTGTTTAGCTTATTTCTTCTATAATGAAAAATGTCATTACTTTTTTACTCACTTTCGTACACGATTCCATCGGTAAACATAGGTCGGTTTCATACGTGGGTCTATAGGTAAATATTGTACGTGAGACTATATGAATATAATGATCGTCTATAGTCGAGTCCATAAGCATCCTCCCGTTCGGTGTCTCTTTTTGGTGGGGCTTTACCTGATTACAAAGGACGCATTCAGCGTATTCTATGTCTGGCTGACAGGGCAATATATGTGTGTATATAGCTTGACATTTATGTAGTTATGTGTATGTGTATCTATATTTGTGTGGGGGTGTAAGAGAGATAGAAAGGAGATGGGAGTTAGTTTATTGCTTCAGCTTAGATCAGGTCTGGAACAAGAACGAAATAATGAAGCAACCAGTGCGGTTCGAACTCCCTACACTGGCGGCTGGTTTACAAAATAGCGAGGTAATCATCGCTTTATTAAAGGCACCCGAAATCATTTCTTAAGCTTGACACTAGCCTGCGGTAAAGGAGTACCTAGCGAGGATAAGGTTTACTGCTTTAACGAATGGGTTCGTTCCGCGGTAGGACCCTGGATCACCCCACAGAATCATTGCCCGTTGCTCGGCTTCATCTGTTCAAGTATTGATAATATTTGTAAATATGACACACAGACAGGGAATAAAACAGTATTATTTAAAAAGGAAAGTAACTGTTGAAGCAAATATTATTATATTCTTTGCACGTCTTCAAAGACGAACATCCACTGTGTGCATGTGCATATGTCTCAGTGTGCACCCGTATGACACCCTTTTATGTATTGATTCTTATGTTTGTTTTTATTATCATTTTCTCTTTTGTTTACCACGCTTGCCCTCTCCACCTCCCTCCCCTTATATCACTTTCTTTCTCTTTCACTCCTACCTATCTATCTATCTATCTATCTATCTATTCGGGGAGTGGGTAAAGAAAATCGCTTATAGACAAGCACATGTTTCCTAAGTTGTAGACAGAATAAATTTCAGCTTAATGTCATTGTAACTGACGCCTATACACGGGTGACTCGCATATGTCTGTATAGCTGGGTGGGTAGCCGGGTATTAGTGTTGAGACAGTGTGTGTGGTAGCTGTCGAGGTGGGGGCTTGTGGGACCGATCGAAAAGAAGTAAGACGGGACGTGGGAGATACTGAAATGCATTGAATCTGGGAGGAGAAATGCAAGTAAATGCCCCGGTCAAAAGGGACAGGGGACCTAATCCAATTATACCACCCCTTTCCATTTATTGTGCCTCGTAAATTCTTCATATCCATAAATGTAATGACTCCATGGAAGATTGTATAGCACCAATTTCCCATTTGATGAAAAGACGACTCGTTCTGAATAGAAAAATGTGCTTGCCTATAAGCAATTTTCTTTACTCACTCCCCGGATAGATAGATAGATAGATAGATAGATAGATAGATAGATAGATAGATAGATAGATAGATAGGAGAAAAAGAGAAAGAAAGTGATATAAGGGGAGAGAGGTGCAGAGGGAAAGACTGGTAAACAAAAGAGAAAATAAAAACAAACATAAGAATCAATACATAAAAGGGTGTCATACGGGTGCACACTGAGACATATGCGCATGCACACAGTGGATGTTCGTCTTTGAAGACGTGCAAAGAATATAACAATATGTGCTTTAAAAATAAGATGATTTGTTTATAAAAATACTTTGTGAAAAATCCTACTTCGCGGTTTAAAAATTAACTTAATTCAATGCTATAAGACTACATGGTAAACAATATTTTTTAAGAAAATTTCTATATTTTTCTTTTTTTTCCTTTTTTAACAGCAAAGAATAAATTCTCAGGATGTCTTACTCTTGAGCATGCAGCATACAACTGGTCATGCGTAAATATTTCTTTCTGGAGCCAAATATCAACTTTTTAAGTTGGTATTTGGGTTCCTTGTGATTTCTTTATAGTTCTCGAAAACGCATGGCGAACTGGAAACTGGAATCTTGTATATATAAAAATATATGTAAAAAGCAATATTGCATTTTTATTAAATAAATATTTGTTATTTTAATCGTTAAATTGTCTTTAAAATAATGGGAGTATTTTTTTAAGTTAAATAATAAAACTTTTAATTTTTCCAAAAAATTAATGAAAATTTATTGTACTAAGCTACGCACCCTAATAAAACCAACTGTACTTTGTATCCCCCCACTTACCTGTTTGCACTTCTCCCCCACTATCTGTTTGCACCCCCCTATCTGTTTGCACCCCCCACCCACTCAAATTTTGTTTCGATCGGTCAATGTATGGTTATTTTAGAGAGTTTGAATGACGGAAGGATGAACGGAAGTTACTGAAATTTATACAGTGTGTATCGAAAATACTATTTTACGAGTGTCTTCTCACACCAAAACAAGGACAAAAGTCCATATAAACATATGTTCGCAAATCCTTCGTTTTTGAGTTATTTTGTTTAAAGAAAGCTTCCTGTAGATGGTGCTGTGTTGCCATGTAGACCATGTATATCATGCGTGTACATTTGCGGCTAGCCTGTCTTCAACGTTTAACGTGTGTAGTAGTGAGTTAACTGAGATGTGTTCCGTTTAACAAAGTTAGCATATTCATGTCGTGAGCAGGCAGATATGATTTTTACATACGGTCGCGTGAATGGTAATGGACGCGAGGCTGCAAAGCTGTATCAGATTGCGTTTCCAGACCGAACGCAGTCGAGTCATCCAACCTTTGAAGGTGTTTATCGTCGCATTGCTGAAACAGGATCCGTGGCACCACAAATTATAGATCGAGGAAGACCGATTATATATTCAAAAACTTAACAAATCAAAAGCGAAGGATTTGTGGAAATATGTTTATATGGATTTTTATCCTCGTTTTGGGGTGAGGAACACGCCACCAAAGTTTTTCTGATGCACTCTGTATATCGATAGATGATCTTACTAATGATATCATTTCACACTCGAAATCTATGCTGTGGATATTATTTATTACTGTCTTAATAATAAGTCAGATCCGTTCGACAAGGTCAAATTGGCAGCTGACCTGAAAAATGATCTACAGTCTGCTGTTAACTGGAAAAAGCAATGGCTTTTTTTAAAATTTAATGCTTCTAAAACGAATCTGCTCTCTATCAATCATCTGAGAGACCCCTTTCTGCTTCCTATTAGCATGGCTGATGCTAACCTTTAGGAGAGTGTCACATTGTACCTTCTCGGGCTAACGTTTTCCGCTGACATGAAGTGGAAAGATTATATTGAATCCATTGCTAGGTCTGCTACTAGGAATGTTTGTTCAGTGTGTCATGCTAGACAATTTTTCTCTCCAGAATCTATATAAATCTACCATCAGACCAGGCTGTGAATATTCTTGCCATATCTGTTTTGGTACTCCTGCTATATACTTAGAGATTCAAAGTAGAATTCAAAGTATAATCTGTAATGTTATTAGTCTGGATCTGGCATTTCGGTTTCAGTCATTTTCCCACCGTCGTGACGTAGCTTCCCTGTGCCTTTTCTATAAATATTTTCACGGTAACTGTCCTGATGAACTTTCCTCTATGCTGCGTAGATTTTATGAATTTAAGCGCACAAAATCAAACAGGTACGGAAATTTAAATATCTGAGAAATGTTTTAACAGAGGACGGAAAGTGGAACACAGAAATCCGAAGACACATTGGGAAAAAGATGCCTTCCAAAAGCTAAGCAGAGTACTAAGAAATAGAAAAACATCGTTAGAAACAAGAAAAAGAGTACTAAACTGTTACGTGATATCTGTCCTCCTGTATAGCAGTGAGTGATGCACAATCTCCTCAGATATGAAGAAGAGACTTGAAGCTACAGAAATCTGGTTCTACAGAAGGATGCTGAGGATATCATGGACCGAATATGTGATCAACGTCGAAAAGAAAATGGAAACAATAAAGAAACATATACTTAACATCAGGAAGAGACTGTTGATATTTCCAGGGTACGTAATCAGGAGGGGGGGCGTTGAATCTCCTCCAACTCTTCTGGATAGTCTCTTTGTTTAAGTGAGTGAATGTTGACATAACCCTTGCCTTCAATTCATCTTTGGTATTACTAGGAGTTTTGTTGGTCCCTCGCTCAACTGCACCCCAAATATAATAATCAAGGGAGTGCAGTCTGGGGTTTTAGGTGGACAGATGTAAGGGGTGACGTGATCGCAGAAATTGTCTGAAAGCCATGACTGGGTTTTCCTGCTTGTCTAATATAGGGTCTTCTAGCAGCCACGCTTTTGACCCAGGGCAGCACTACCTCATCAAGGTACTTGATGTAGGCATCCATGCTGAGTCAGAGGCCCTGTAGGAAGGTGGATGGAGGCATAACATCGCCATCACTAGTGAGCACTTCAAACATCATGATATTGACTGGATATATCACCCAACACTTTCCTAATCCTCTGCACTGTCCCCAGATTGACAACCAAAAACTCATGCTGGAACTTCCGGTGCGAATGCCTTCTCATGCTGCGTTTCGTTGAATATGACAGACAAGGAAAATTTGATGAATTTCTAGTAATTTTAAATTTTTCGGTTTGGTGATGGCAAGGGAGTGTAAAAATAGTCTGTGTTGTCTATTGTCCCAAGTGTTTTCAGCCATTTCTTTAGCCACTTTCAAGGCGTTTGTTGTTATTTGTTGTCAAATTTTCCCACGCTTGTCATTTGAGATGCAATTGTTTGATATATATTGTTTGTTTAATTGTTCATAATTCCTTTCAAATTCATCAAGTTTTTTTTGTCCGTCATGTACAACGAAACATGTTGGAAAGAAAGGTTGCTGCCCAAATATACATTATATATACATTATATATATATATATTATATATATATATATATATATATATATATTTCTACCCTATTTGACAAAGGCAATAAGTAATTCTTGTTGGCCGAAATAGTTATTCGTGAGGTAATATTGGTTCTATTTTATTAATAAATAAATAGATTGAGCTCTTTTTTTGGATCAGTTTTAATATTTTATATTATTAGGATACACTTGGATTATATACCAACGGATTATTACTTGTATATATATATATATATATATATATATATATATATATGTGTGTGTGTGTGTGTGTGTGTGTGTGTGTGTGTGTGTGTGTGTGTGTGTGTGTGTGTGTTGCACGCGCACGTGTCTATTAGGGAAATAATAACGATTTGTTGAGCAGGTTAATGACCGGTAGTTCGTTTATCACACAGGTTCAATCGTTGATCGATACGAAAATAAAACGAAGCTACTTCCTGTTAATCAGTCATGCGCAAACAGACCCTCCCGCCAGTAGATGTCATAAAACGTCCGAAAACCATAAACGCAAAAGTATATGTGTGTGTGTGTGTGTGTGTGTGTGTGTGTGTGTGTGTGTGTGTGTGTGTGTGTGTGTGTGTGTGTGTGTGTGTGTGCATGCTCATTTGTGCATGTAAAAACTACATAATAATGTAATATATATATGAAGAACAATTTTAGGAAAATCTATGGAAGAAGTTTTCGGGTGAAAGTCATATGTCATCATCTGTATAATAAATGCGAATGTCAGTGTGTCACTCTGTCACAATTTTTAAACTTTATACCTAGAGGCTGTAGCCCAACACATAATACCATTTTGGAATCAGGCCGACTCTGTGGGCAAATTAAGAACATTCCAGGTCGGAGCCGGACGCGCAATCCTGAAATTTTGGATTTCCAATGTTTCATTAATGCGATTGTTTTCGGAGATTATTTTATGCGATTTTTTTGTACGATAACAATTTTTATAACTTGAAAATAAATTTGGCAAATAATCGAAATTAATTGCGAAATTCAACAAAAGTCACCCATGAAATAAAAATAATTGTTTGTACGGAAAGTAAGGATCTACATACATCAAAATGTCTTGAAATTAAGTGACGGCAGAAGAATTATCGTTGAATGTTTAAACGGTAAGCTTAAATATTAACGCAATACTTAAATGCAGCGATCAATTTTGAGAACTTCTGTAGTTCATTGTTTCCTATCGCATCGGCTCCTCCCTACCTATTGCGATGAAGATTCAATCAAGAGTCATCAGCAGGAGCTAGCTTAAATGCTACCCGATAGGGAGGTTTTTAAGTTAGTATTGCTATAAAAGTTATATTTCGTGTATACACGTGTTTGACTAGACGAAGCATTTTTTTACACATTTTTATTGGCATACACTATTCCAAACAATCCAAAGTCTGAATAAAGAATTTTGGGCTTTGGGGCGGAAATGAAAAGGGCGTCTTCATTATATTGGAAATCCAAGGGATTTTATCCAAGAAAATATTGCACAGTTTATATATATATAGATAGATAGATAGATAGATAGATAGATAGATGTGTGTGTGTGTGGTTACTATTTAACCCATTGTTGGGGGTAGGAAAGAAATGGATTCATACCTTTCTCGAGCGTATTTGCCCTTAAGTGAGTGTAAAGAACTCAACTGAAATTCGAAACGTAAGTTCGTAATTTTCCTCTGATGACGAAAACAGCGACAGCAAAAATAAATTAAAAAAAATACTCAACTTGCTTAAAAGGGAATTTTATTGTCAAAATCTTGGTGCTGATTGCAAAAAGAATCAATGAATGAAATTACAGTTAATTTATTTTATTTTTATGTGTGTTCATTCAATATAAAACCTGATATGTACCCTAAACTAAGGTCAAAGGGTTCTGAGCATTTTACTCCCATATTCCAGCAAACACTTATGTGAAGCAGTTTTCGACAATAAGAAATAGGAAATTGTTTCTCACGTGGTTCCAAGACATGCAACTTGCACTGCTCAAGACAGGTGCATGCATTGAGAGTTTAGTTGACAAAAATACACGTACCTTTTTCTCATTAGTTTTTATTGCTAACTAGTTCTTAATTAGAATTCCAACTTCTAATTGTTGCAATGTCATTAAATAATATATATATATATATATATATATATATATATATATATATATATATATATATACTGAATTTAGTGCAGTGGCTTAATAAATAGCAGCGTGATCGTAGCAGGGTCGAGTCTCACAGCCCTGCCTGGACAACACCCGATTAAAATCTGGCGGTAGTGCATCGTGCTATTTTCTTTGTTGAACTTTACTGTAAATTTAAACTATAAAATTTGAATTGTCGGTACTGATTACCAGCATTGGTGTATAGATATTTTCTGAGAAGAGCTCAGGTGTGGCACAAGGCCGAAATCTTGGGCACCCAGAGGAATCGAGACCAACACCGGATTATATTTTTTTAAATTACTTGATAAAAAAAAAGATTATCAAAGCATTAATTGCATGTGACTTGAAACAGGAGCTCTCTCTCTCTCTCTCTCTCTCTCTCTCTATATATATATATATATATATATATATATATATATATATATATATATATATATATTATGGGGTCCTCCCTTTTTTCATATAAGTGGACTCTACCAGTGTTACGTGGACTGCTGCCGCCACAGTCAGAGAGAATATACGAACGGAGATAGATGATGGTGATTGTTGGAGGTAGAGTAATAGTGTGAGGTAACCGCTTGTAGAAGTCAGTTACAAGCACGTAGACTCTAAGGAAGTCCTACTTCGAGATTGTATATATCTATCTGTATTTGCTACTAACCGCGTTCCTGGATTTACTAATAGTATTACCCTTTGTATTATTGTGTAAATACATTTTATTTCTTATATTTAATTATTGCGTTTGTCCTTCATTGCGTTTGTCCTTCCACAATATATATATATATATATATATATATATATATATATATATATATATATATATATATATATATATAATCTCCCTATCTCTATATTTCTGTCTTCCTCTTTCTCTCTATCTCTTCACCTGCATATGGATAGAAAATAAATCCAGTAAATATACAAAAATAGCAACTTGCTGCTCTTTTAAAACATCCTAGCATTTCCATGAGCACCAAGGCAAATCTCATCAACGCTATTTTCTTACCAATGTTGACACACTACTGTCAGACATGGCCCCTAACAAAAACCCTTGAGAAGAAACTGATCACTTGTGAGATGAAATGCTTGAGAAAAGCAGTGAACAAGACCAGGCGAGAAAAGATCAGGAATGAGGCAATAAGAGATATGGTAGGAACAATTCCAATCATAAAAGGCATCAAACGACAGAGGATCAGGTGGTTCGGACACCTCACTTGTATGCCTATCAACCTACCAGCCTTACGGGCATACACCCTCAGGTAATCTGGCTGGAGAGCGAGAGGCAGACCAAGAAGACGCTGGAGCGACTCAGGGCAGACACTCTCAGAGCTCACGAGATATACTTTCCTCCAGGCCACTCACTTTACCGTTGACAGACGACTGTGTCTCACCGCGACGGCTAACAGCACAAGCAAAGGGAAAAACTAAATTAACTACAAAAACAGAAATTGGTTTAAGGCAAATATGTGTCTTCTAAATGAACTTATTCAAACTTATACAGTAAGGCGAGTCTAAGAGAATTTGAAGTCTTTACAGGATTCATTGTTGGCAGCTACAATCTTAACAACAAAGATATGTAGATGACACAGTGATGATAGTAGACACAAAAAGGAAACTACAAGAACTCATACAGAAGATAGTGAAGGAAAGCAAGAAGAAAGGACTAAACCTCAATTGCAATAACACAAATCTATAGTTGTCAACAAAAGGAGCAGCACAACATGCAAATTATGAAATGGAGATACAAAAATCAAACAAGTACAACAGTTTAAATATCTGGGAGTTTTTTTTTTTTTTTTTTTTAACAGAAGACGGAAGGTGTGACACTGAAATTCGAAGATGCATTGGGTTAACGAAAGATGCCTTCCAAAAGTTAAGTAAATTATTAAGAAACAATATTTCGTTAAAAACAGAGTAAAGAATATTGAACTTTTGCGGGATATCAGTTCTCCTATATGGTAGTGAATGCTGGGCAATCTCCTCACAGATAAAAAAGAGACTAGTAGCAGCAGAAATATGGTACTACAGAGGGATGCTGAGAATACCATGAACTGAATGTATGAGCAAGGACGTTCTGGAGACATTGAAAACAAAAGGGGCACTTTTATTTTACGCCAGAAAGCGACAGTTGTTATTCTAGGGCACATAATGAGGAAAGAGGGTTTGGAAAATTTGATACTCACAAGATATGTTGAAGGCAAGAGGGGTAGAGTGAAGCAGCGCATAAACTACCTGATAGGCTGAAGTGTTTGGATGACGAAGTAGGGTTTGAGAGAGAAAACAAAAAAAAAAACGAAATTTCTTAAGTGCAACAAAGGAGAGGAAATTGTGGAGAGCCATGGTTACTAACGTCCTGAAGGGACAGACCACATAGAAGAAGAACTCTGGGTGAAGAGCTCTTTTATTTTTCACTTTAGGTTAACATCGGTATGGATACCTAAGTATCATAGATACTTTCGAACATAGAGAAAGGCTTCATAACAACTAAGAGTAGTTTTTTTTAATGCCTTGTACCTTTATGAATTTCCACTGATTCCTTCTTTTTAATCTCTGAATTGTTATACTTTCTCAGGAAAGAGAATGGGATGATTTCCCGTTGCATTCTCTACACTGCTATTTAGCTCATAGCTTAGACGAGAAGAGATGTAGTCATGCCTTTCCTAAGGTCAATTGTCACAGAACTGAACGCGGCTAACCCGGGATTTAAACTCAAATGACCGATTCTACTGACCGAACTTATATCTGCAACACACTATTTAAAAAAAAATAACGTTTTTATTTTAAACCGTTAAAATTTATTTGGTAAATTTACGCTAAGGATTTTACTGGAGGAACTTGACTGCATAATTTCTGTATTTTTTAAGACAATGTTCCGTCAAGACTTAGGCAGTTATGATTCTCTACAGTTTTTCTTCATTATCTGTGAATTGCCTTGAATTCTTTGGGAATATAGTGAAGTGGTTTTCCCTTGCCTTTTCCAAGATTTACAATTAAGAGTTTTCTTTCTCTTAGACTGGGTACCACTTTGGTTGGAGAAAAGAATCCTTCTATAATTTAATTAAAAAACAACAACTGAATTCTTGGTCTAATATTATTACTGATAACAACGTGATTAACAAACGCTGCTGTGTGTGATGTATTTCTAATTGATTCATTTGAGTATACAAAAATATTTGTACAAGAAGTATATTTATTCTCTGAAGAAGAGTAATTCTCATTGACGTTTCTTGTTTCTGAGACAAAAGATGTTTAAACGTATGATCTTCCTTAGTGAAAATCACCAAATTGTTTAAAATGCTGGAAACGTTACCTTCAACGAAAATTTACAAAATTCAAGAAACATTGTACTTAATCGCTGTTTATATATGCGGTTATGCATCAGAGTGTGTGAGTGAACACGTGAGAAAGAAAAGAAACAAACATTTCAATAAACATTCTTTTCCTCATGAAATTAAACGTAACATTCAGAAAGCCAATCGGACTGATTTATCCATATGATTTTTCTGGGGCAAAGAATATGCATGATTTTTTTGTATTAAATATATCAAAACTTTTATTCGAAAACACTTATGATTATAACATAAACCTCTGGAGATCTGGCAAAACTTGCATTTAAATGGCAGAAATATTTTGAGGTCAAATGTGAATAGAAAATACTCGCTTATGCCATCATTCAGCTTCGATATTGCGTGATAATATCTGTGTTGTTCAGAGTGGGGGAGAACCTATCACTAAAAGTGTTTATCGTCTGTCAACATGGCTAAGAATATCGATATTTTATCTGTTTCTGTATATGTAATCTGTCTGTATATTTAGAAAAAGATCGCACGGCGAGGATTGGCCAGAGAATCCTGTCACCAATTGCCAAAGAAAGTCAGCTAAACATTCTACACGATTTGTTTAGACGAAAGAGAACAGGACGAAAACTTTCTTCAAAACAACATTGCTCATTCGCAAATATTTACGGATAAGATATCGAAAAGATAATGCATTCTTTATATATGAGATATAGCCCAATCAAACTAATAGAAAAACATCGTTAATCCGGAAAAAAATTACCAATCTAACGTTGGAACCACAAAGACTTATGTTTTTTATATTTACAAGGATATCCGTTCGTAATAATTGCAAACGTGTGTTCAATGTGACTAACGGGGAACTGTATAGCCTCTCACAAGTCTCACGTGTTTACTGGCGGATCTATAATAGCATATTAAATACGGGTAAGTTTTTAATCCCCACTGTTTCCACTGAATTTGAAGTGTTTTCATCTGTGGATGAAGTAGAATGCCTTGCTTGTAAATTCTCTTCCAGTCCAACTCTCGACACCTCTGGAGTACATTTGTCTGTTTTTCATTTAGAACTGAGTCTCTTCTGTGTGATATCCGCATAATTCCGTCCATAGTTTCTGCTGTTATCGATAAACTTGATTCCCACAAAGCGGGTGGAATTATCTTAAAGAAATCTGCGACTGAACTGACTTCCGTTCTCTCGAAACTCCACAATAAATGTTTTGCTGTTTCTTGCCTTTCGGCTTGTTAGAAATCCTTTTACCGTAGTTTCTGTCTTTAAGAACTCCGGCGAACCGTCTGATCCTTGGAACAATCGACCTAATAGTCTTCTACGGCTTTTTCGCAATGTAATAGTGGCTCTACTCAACGCCATATTGGTTAAGCATTTTTACTCGCATGGTCTTCTTTCAGACTAACAATATAGCTTTCGCTTCTCTAGGCCAACTGCCGATGTGATAACAGTTTTTACTAAGAATCTCTCAAGCATTAGATAACAATGGTGGAACTCGGGCTGTTACTTTAAATATCTCGACGGCGTTCTACAGGCTTTATCAAGCTGGACATCTTCCCCGATTGAAAGGCATTATTGTTTCTGACCGAATTTTTCATTAGATTTTATCTTTTTTATCAGATCGCGAAATAAATGTTGTCTTGAATGGCTACCCTTCCAGATCCTTCCATATAAATTTGGGTGTCCCTAAGGGCTCTATACTCGGACCTACTTTATTCCTCATTTTTATCAATGACATGCTTGATGTCAACAATCTTCGAATCGGTATATGTTCTGATGACAACTATTTACTCCCGTCTTAATGGTATATTTGATAGGACCGATAACGTCAATATTGTCAGCTGATCTCGAAGATGACCTAAAATCTGTGATTAACTGGGGCAACTTGTTAATTTCAACTGCTCCAAAACTAAACTCTTCTCTTTTAATCTTCGTTTTCCTTCCATCAAAATGGCTGATGCTAACCGCCAGGAAAGTAACTCGTTTGGGCTCATCAGTCTAACTTTTCCACTAACATGAAGTGGAATATTGAATTATATTGAATTAACAGCTAGGTCTGCTACTAGGAATGTTAGTTCAATGTGTCGTGCTAGACAATTTTTCTTGTCAGAATCTATTTTGTACCGTTATAAATCTACCATTTGAACGGTCATTGAACAATTGCTGTTACATCTGGTTTGGTGCTTCTGCTATTTATCTAGAGAATCTTGAAAAAATCAACAGAAGAATCTGCACTGTTATTGGTTCTCACCTGGCATCTCAGTATCAATCATTTTCCCGCTACCTTAACGTAGTTTCCCTTGGAATTTTCTATAAATATTTTCATACCAGTTGTTCTGAACAGCTTTCTTCTTTGGTACCTCGTCTTTATAAGTTTAAGCGCAGTACTAGAATGGCAGTTAGGTCTCATAATTTCACTGTTGAAATTAACAGTAACCATAAGTTCTATGCTAACAGTTTCTTCTGCTGCACTTCTTGCCTTTATGCTTCACTTCCAGCTTCTTGCTTTCCAGGCAACTATTATCTGCAAAAATCCAAATACAATGGCAAACATCACCTCACGCAATTGAAACCTGTTCTTTTATCCTCCTCTCTCCTTCGTAAAGTTTTCTCAGTTTATAACATTCTCAGTAACTCCTTACATCTTAGTGGCTTTATACCCTTACCTGGGGTAAAATGATTTTAAATACATCTAATTACAATAATTTACAGAGAAGATTTTCCATGAAATATATTATATTACAATCTGATATCGTCTTGATTTTTATTAGGTCGAGTTATAAATAATAATTTTTGGGGACAAATTTTAATTCCGAATGAAATATATCATAACAAGTGATGGAATTAGCGTTATATACAACAATATAAAAGACAGTGGATTTACAAGGGTAATTTTCAACAAACCGCTTTCTGGAAATCTGCGGCTGTAAGGACCCCGTTCCCGCATCCCTGTCACCGTAAGCAAAGCAAGGGGCCTCCTTTCTTCCCCTTCTCGTGCTCCGACCCACTCACCCTCCTCCTCCAGGTCAGTCTCTACCACCCTTCACGCGTCCACTTCTTCTCCGCCACACCCTTCCAAAGAAAAAAAGAAAAAAATATTCCTCGATCTAGACACTATATGTAAAGCGGACAGGAGAGAGATAGAAAAGGGCCTTTCTAAACACAAAAAGCCCTATTAGGTCTGCTTTTTAAATTGTCCACAGTTGATGGAAAGTCAGTAGACGACCCCCGTAATTTTCTTAAGGCCCCAGGTGTTATCACTTGTGTTAGAGATTGTGTTGGGGTAGCTAAAGGTTTGGTATCATCACTAAGAGGCAAAAGATATGTCTCCTGAAATTTGTGTCTTTGAGTTGGGTTCGCCCCAACTCAAAAAAATTCTGCGCAGGGAGGTTCCCCGTTTTACTCTATCCTTCGTTATATAGGGCGGTTAAACCTTTATACCCTATGAAAGTCGGCGGGATTGTCCTGGATGGACGGATGGCGACAGAGTTGTGTACAAGGAGCCTATGACAATCAGTCGGGATCCTTACCGCCGCAGATTTCCGCTCGGTATGTGAATAGGTGACGATTTTTCTTTTCATTTCAGGCCTAAAAGATGTCTATCAAGAAAGCCAATCTGAATGCGAAGGGCTTGAAGGATCAGGGTAAGGCTGTCCGCCTGCTCCGTGACCTCTTGTCGCTCGGTGTGGATGTCGCCGTGTTCCAAGAGACCCATTTTGTTTGCAACGTCGATGCGTCTGTGCTGTCTAACGACTTTGTCGTCTATTCAGCATACGGATACCGACAGGACAGAGGAGTTTCTTTGCTGGTTAGGCGTACCCTGAATGCGGAGGTGGACCTTGTTAATGACGATGCCGAGGGCCGATTGATCGTGGTTCGTTTCGGATCGTTACGGTGTATGCGCCCAACGACCAGGAGGAGCGGGTCTCGTTTTTTCGGCAATTGGGGCCGTTCCTTGTGGATACAATGTACCTAGTCTTAATGGTAGACCGGAATGCCGTCCTGAACCCTAAGTTATAGGGGGCGGGGAGCTAGCGGGAGATTGGGCGATTGCAGCTTGGTTAATCTGATCAGCGAGTTTGATCTCGTCGATAGATACCGGAGCGATCACCCTGGTGGGGAATATGTGAACGTAGGCACGTAAGTGGCCGTCAACCCTTGTGGGTAGCTACGTCGAAGTTCCAATCGCTACATTCGCGAGGTTAAGCCCCCCGGAGGGGCGTAATCTGAGGTCAACTGACGAGGTGTGTGAGTATTTTCGGCGGCTTTTCGAGAGCCGCTTTACCAAGGAGCCTGGTCTCCGCGACGAGGTTTGTAGCTATTTGGCTGACTTTGCTCGACTTTCTCCGACTGGAGCGGCTAGCTGCAAGAGAGAGACCTCGGAGGGTGACGTCTACGCGGCATTGAAGAAGGTCGATAGAGGCAAGCCACCTGGTCTTGATAGTTTACCCTATGAATTGTATTTGAGACTGTCGCACATCTTTGTCCCGATTTCGACTGTCGTGTTCAACAACTGGTTCCGACCGGATTTCCAGGGTTGTAATAACGATGTTGAAAAAGGGATGTTGGGCGGGATTTAGATGATTATAAACCCAGAACTCTGCTAAACACAGAGTTAATGATTTTGGTCAAGATCCTGACGGAGCGTTTGCAGTCAGTTACCGAGACTCTGTTAAAGCCTAAGTAGACTTGCGCCGTGAAGGGCAGAACAATTTACAGTAACCTGCATCTGATCGCGTTGATCAGTTTGAATCAGTCCAAGGCATTTAATAGGTTTGACTATCGCTACCTGACTGATTTCCAGCAAGCCGCTGGATTCCAACTCAACTTCTGCAGCTGAATTAGCCTACTGTATCGCTTCTCCAGTGCTGTGGTGTCTGTGAACGGGAAGTTGGGCGCTTTGGCACTAACTCGGTCGGTTCGTCAGGGTTGTCTACTGTCGCCCCTACTTTAAGCTTTGACGTTGGACCCTCTCCTTGGCGGGTAAGGGACTTGACTTTCAGTCCGGCCCTACGTAGAATAGCTGTCCCTGGTTGTGCTCGAGCAAGGGTTTCCGCATACGCCGATGATGTATCCACTTTCGTGTCGTCCCGCAGTGCCAAGTGTCTTCCGGTTTGCGGTTGGGTGCCTGGAAGAAGTCGATCTTCCGGGGCCCTTTGATTGGACGGACAGTTCTGTCGGCATTCTGGAAGTGTGGTTTGGACCCGACCTCCAGCTGGAGAAAAATTGATCAGAAGTACGGGCGAAGGTCGGTGTAGCGGTCAAGACTTAGCGTCGAAGGAGGTTATCCTTGAAGTGCAGGACTGGGGCGTGTGCCACTTACGTCTTTTCTCTTGTCCTTTACCGCCTGTCCGCACTTCCTCCCTCTAAGCGACAGAAGAAGGCGATCGAGCACTTGCTATCCTCCGTTTTGTGGGGTGGAAATAAGCATAAAGTCAACAGAGCAACGTCGGTGGGGGGGGGGTCTGCGAATGCCGCATTGGAGAGTCACAAGCTGCGCATTGACAAGAGACGATACTGGCGGGGATTGTAAGAGACACCTTCCCTTGCGTTACTATCAGTCCTCCTATCTCTCGGGTTGAGCGCTGTCGTAAACCCCGGCATCAATGGGATTTCCTTCTGGAGTGTCGATTGGCCTTGAGGGTCATCTCTCGGTCCACTGACCTTTCTCGGATAGTCTTCTATCGTGGACTAGTGGATGGGGTCGCGAAGGATCCACTACGTGATCGGCTCGACTTGTCGGCGGACGAGTTTCGCTCCTTTTGCTCTTGGGCGCCAGCAGCTGATTACCTCAGCAATCTTGAGTTTTAGCTTACCTGGCGACTGATTGGGAATAGGCATTCATATGGGGCTTGGTAGATTTGCTCGACTGTGAACGTTGTGACCTTGGTTTAGAAGAAACTGCTTCCGACGCCTTATAGTATTGTCCTCGGGTCCGCCCCATATGAGACAATGTTGGCGAGATGACGACTCGTATCGCTCCAGAAAAGCTCGTGGTCATTGATCGTGCAAACGCGTGTGACAATATGTCGCCCCCGTATTCTAGAGCGAAAAGTATGGTGTTTCTATCGCTGCTTGCCACAGTCCGAATGGGAATTCGGACCACGCGACAGGAGAAAGTCTTTCGAGGCAACCAGATATTTTGAGCACCAGCTCAGAACTGATAGAAAACAGTTGGTTTCGACAGATTTCAGCGAAAGGTGGGTGACTGAAGCGAGCTTGGTTCGTGTGATTTTCTTTTTTTAGGTCTACCTAGGTCACATCGGGGTGGTTTCCTATGGAGCCATCTCTTGGTTAGGTTAGACCACTTTTGTGGACCTAGTTAATGTGAGTAAGTGTAGTTCCCGGCTGCATCTTTTGTTATGATCTAAATTGAGATTCCCAACCTCCCCAGTTTGTTACCCCCCCCACCGATTTTTATATCGACTGGATCAGTATTCTTCTCTCTCATGCACGTATTTATTTTTTCCTTTCTCTCTCACTTATCTCTTAATTTTGTCTAAAGGCAGAATGCAGCGGCCTCAATTTTTGAGGGTTGGGCGGGTCCAATTAACATCAGTTATCTTTATTTTGTTTTTATATCATTTATAGATTTTTATGTATAGGAGTTTATGTTCATTAAATTTTTATGTCATGGGGTATTTTTTGGTAGGTTCCCAGAGAATATGTGATATATTGGTATATGAAGGATTAAATGGCGATGGATTCTTTTCTTTTTTCTTTTTTTTTTTTTGCAAATTGTAACGAGTGAATGCGTCGTGAATCAGATTATCTAGATATAAGATATCAAATGACGACCAACCTCAACCCATTCCCCCTTTAGGCCTTGTACCAAAATTGTATTTTTATACAATAAATCAATTGTTCGAAGGCGTAACTATTGTTGTATCTGTGGTTTACAAAGTCTCTTCTACAAACGGACATCACAAAAGTGACGACGAGTATTCGTTGAGCTTTCACGAGGAAGAAATAAAATAAACATATCCTACACGTCGTAATAGGATATTCAGTAATATTTACCGCTTCACCAAAGTGACGTCATATTTGCAGGACTAGAGAGAAATAACCAGGCGAAGTTATTCAAAAATTAATCTACAAAATATTCAGCGGTATACATCAACATGGAAGAACTAAAAGAATTTTTAAATATTGAACCAAATCTGAAGAAATATAGACTCCAGACGAAGTCATCTCAAAGGGGACGTGCAGTATATGAATAAAGTGTTGCTGCCGACAGTTGGGTTTGAACACGAATCGCCAGAGAGCAAGCACAGTTGACATCATCTTGAAATAATTAGATCACGTGACGGGTAATGGAAATATATATATATATATATATATATATATATATATATATATATATGGAATTAACGGCGTCTGACCGCGTATTCTTCAAAGGTGTTACTATTGTTGTTACGAGGTCTCTCCTACGGACATTACAAAAGTATTAAACAGATACCTGATAAGTGACAACAAATAAATGCTTATAAAAGTCAATATATCGGGTGTAGCAGCAAAAATGTCCAAACCATGTAGCATCCAAAAAATGTTTGACATCTAAAAACCCACTAAACTAATTAAGTCTCTTTTTTCTAGGTTTTCAGATACGGTCGTAAGAATCACTGAAAAATCCTTATTATTTATTCAGCTAGAAAGAGAACAGAATAAAATCGTTTTCTGACATCCCCACTATGTCTTCTCAACTGAGCAGTAGTGAGAGGAAAAAGATCATCCAGGCCTTCAGTAATAGGATCAACATTCATACTCCATGATTTCATCTTCAAAGTCCATTCAAGAACGCTGAATAAATTTTACAAAGAGGGAACAGTCGAGAGGAAAACTGGATCAGAAGATCACAACATCAAGAAGGATCATCATTTCTCAATCAGAAAAAGATCCAACTCAATCCATGAGACGTTTGGCACGTGAGAGAAGAGTTTCAGCTATGACAGGCCAAAGAACAGTAGAAAAAGACTTGAAAATGAAATCGTACGTGAAACCTGTGAGACACCTTGTTACGCCAGGACAACAATTTAGAAGGTTAGAAAGGGAGAAGATCATCTTGAATAAGTTGGAAAATAATCCTGGAATAATATATATATATATATATATATATATATATATATATATATATATATATATATATAAATTTTTCAATCCTTCGTGAGCTTCCGATCCTTAGCTATAATTAATTAATGATGAACAAGTCATTTTCTTTTATGATCGTTTTCCTTACGATTCTTCTGTTAAGCTTGAAGAGTAATTATACAATCTTATTGCTCAAAGTAGAGTCCAATAGTGTTATAAAAACTTCGGAGAATTCCAGTAAGATATCTTTAATCATTTCTAAGATACAACGGTTCAAAGCTTAATCTAACAATTGGACAATTTTGCTGTTACACGATTTGGAAAATTTTTCAGGTGATTGTATTACTGAGATAAGGTATTATGATTACTTACATTATTTGTATTATTTGAACTGTTATCCTCATCTTCATTGCCATATTCACCTCGTGTTTCGAATTGCGGTGTGCGGGGGAGGTTCAGAGTCACGTGAAACGGCTGAAGACTACATGGTAGATTACTTCACATCTGCACCCTCCAGATTAGGTACAATCGTGTTCTTGCAGGGACACGATTGTATAGAAGCACCATTTCGCCATTGTTCTTACAGGAACACGATTGTACAGGAACACGATTTCACCATTTCCATGTGGCTTCCATTTCTACAGATACCAATTTTCGACATATATTCACCGAACTGAAACAATACTTGGATTGTGGGAGACATTGTTACATGATAACATTTACCCCGTTAATCCACCCCAGTTCGCGAATTTCGTGAATTGAAATTGAATATCTATTGCCAAAATGGCTGTCATTATTATTTTTAGTAGTAGTAGTGATAGTAGTAGTAGTAGTAGTAGTAGTAGTAGTAGTGATAGTAGTATTAGTAGTAGTAGTAGTAGTGATAGTAGTATTATTATTATTAGTAGTAATATCAATAATAACAGAATGTTCGGATAGTTTAACGGTTATCTTCGGAGAAAATGTAATCAGCGATTCGAGTTCAAGTTCCGTCCTGGGTTCAGATTCACACTAGAGCATGCTTTGGGACAGGCATGAATCAACTTCATCTTCGTTATATATTGGGTGAAATAGCAGTGTAGAATGGACTCTAAGGCCTTGCGTGGTAGCAGGTGCGGCTCCAGGTACTGGCAACTCGGGCACTCTCCCGAGGTGCCATCATGTTGTCATGTCATTTTTGGAATAATTTTTTTCTGTAACTGAAGATTATAAAAAATATACTCCATAACTAAAGACAGATTAAACACTTTGGCTATTTCATCAATAGAAAATAAATGATCTTGTAAAGAAGACAGGTGTAGAAAGTGCCATAAAATGATTTACAAATCGAAAGGCAAGAAAAAATGTTTTAGGTGGGATAATGAATGTTTTCTTTAGCTTATATTGTAATAAACTCGTTATTCTGCATTGTCTTTGTTTCTCATTGTGAAAAATTAAAAAAAAAGGTTATACTTGTAAGGGTGTACCAGCAACCTTATGGCTGTCACTGTATAACACAAAAACAAATGGGGAGAGTCCTGTAACTACAACAGTAATTATATTACGACGCGGAGCTTTATAATACTAAATTTAGCTAATTCTGGCGCGGCTGTTCTGGGTAGCGTAAGGGTCGTTGGTGCAGAAAGCCAAATCGAGTTCAGATTACGGCATAGTCTGTTGTATTCTCGCAAATGTCCTTGGAAAAGGCGTAAATCCGTTTTTCTCTGCGGTTTAAATAACAGGGTAGACTTGGCTCTCTAACCTTGGATGGCAATCCGTTCCAGAGAAGGAAAACTGAATTCCAACTCGAAGTCTTAAGGAAAATAGAGACAAAAAGGACGCTTATATTTCAGAATCAGATAAAAATCAGCTAAGGCTTATAAAAATATACTTGAGGTCATCCATGACTCAAGACTGATTAAAAACTTTGGCTATTTCGTCAATAGAAAATGATCTTACAAAGAAGATAGGTGTTGAAAGAGCCATAAAAAGATTTACAACTCGAAAGGCTAGAAAAAATGTTTTAGGTGGGATAAAGAATGTTTTCTTTAACTTGTATTATTAAATTGTATATTGTAATAAACTCGTTAGTCTACATTGGGATTTTTTTTTCTTGTAAGGTCACCGAAGTTCAGCGTATCCGGGGTACTGTATAACACAAAGACAAGTGGGGAGATTCTTCTAACTACAGCCGAGGGAGACAAAAGTGTATACAGTAATAGCAGTGTCAAAGGAATAACCACCTTTCTGACATACCATTTTTTGTGAGCACAAAGGTTAAACATTGCAGGAAATTCATTAGCTTTAATTTCGTCAACAGCTGACAACCCGAAAACGAGGACCGAACTTACCGATCTGTTACGGGACAGAAGTGTTAACCACTGCAAAGTAGTCAAATATAGCTGTCTACAACACAAGGGTCGGCTGAAGGTACTGGCAACTCGGGTAGTCGCCATCAAGACCGAGGGCGCCATCTGGCCGCCATGTCATGTGTTTTGGGATTTTCCAAAACTAAAGCTTATAAAAATATACTTGATGTCATCCATGACTCAAGAATGATTAAATACTTTGGCTATTTCGTCAATAGAAAATGATCTTACAAAGAAGATAGGTGCAGAAAGAGCCATAAAAAGATTTACAACTCGAAAGGTTAGAAAAAATGTTTTAGGTAAGATAATGAATGTTTTCTTTAGCTTGTATTATGTTATATATAGTAATAAATTTTATCCCTCCTTTGTTAGGTCTTGTTTTTAATCCTGCTGTATGTCTAAACACGTTCCTCATCAGAAAAACCTGGTGGGGGAACAGGTTTAGCTGACGATGACCCGATCATGCTGCAGGTAGTGTTCTTGGTTACATAGTGCGAGTACCACTCATAAAGTGAGCTGACTTGAATATTTAGTAAATATAAATAAGCTATTGTGCCAACTGTTCGAAGTAATGGTTAACAAGTTTGTTTTTGTTATTTTGTTTTTTTACTAAAGCCCGCCAACTACATGGTCCAAGAGCGAATCAAATTACAGGGTTCTTGAATAAAATGTGTGATATTAATGTAAGAGGTAGTGTTAGGAAGTGAGTCTTTGGGGTGGAAGATGACGCCACCCTTCCTACGCATGCTTGAAAATTTTCGCGCCGATAGACCGCGTCATTTCCGGGCTGTTACGCCTATAATACAGACGTGTAGCGCGCGTTCGTCGGATTTTTGTTTTCATGCAGGATGACTGAACGCGTCGAACAGAATTATTGCATTGTGAAAAGCTTGGGAATACTGAAGCTCAAACCATCCAAAATATTCAGCAGGCCTTTGGCGATGATGCTATGGGCAAATCTCAGATCAAGGTGTGATACAGCTGCTTCAGGCAAGGCCGCACATCAGACAGCCATCCATAAGCCAAAGTGGGAATAAGCATAGAATCAGTTCGATCCATCTTAACTAGATACATCCACAGATTCGCGATACCTAAGGTTTAAATTAATTTTTTAAAATAAAGGATCTTTCTTGACACTTTTATTTTAGTTTTAACTAGTTGCTAACTAATTAAATTTATTATTTCCAATAAACAATATACTTTGCCCAATTTCAAAATTAATTTAAATTAACTGAAAGAATTTCTTTTTTTTTTTTTTTGCTAAAAAATGTATTTTAGCGCCATTTTAACCCGCGTTTGTTGCAAGTAATTCTCTTTATTATAAAATCTTACAAAAATAAAATATACTTTTCTAAAACTTTATTTTTATTAACTGATTTAAAGTATAAGGAACCTGTTTTTAAACAAATGTTATTTAAATTGACATTAAAATATTGCAGAAATGCATTTTTTTTAACATGTCAATAGCTGTTTATTTAATCTGTTCATGTGTTGACAATTTAATGACAGATTGATGTTTATCTAATATTCTACGGGGACTTTATCCGCAAAAAGTAATTCAATATAACATGAGCGACTTTTATATATAATTTTTAAGTACTCGGTAATCTTTAAAACTTAGGAAAATAATTTCTATAATCTAATGTTTGATTGAATTTGAGAAATGGCGACTTTAAATTTATTATTGTTATCGCTCTTATTTTCTGATAATGTGTGTGAACACCCCTTTTCTACAAAAATTGGCACATTTATACACATACAAAAAATTCTAAATTCTTTTAAAAATATTGGTTTTTAATGATTTGTACTAAACTTTTTCATTTCTGATTAGCAAATATAGTTTTTACTTAATAATGATATCGCATAAAAGTGTGGAATTAATACAGAATTTTAAAAAATTTGAAACTTAATTTATTACAATTAATATTTTTAAATGAAGAGAATTTTTGTAAAAATTAATTATTCATCGGAAAATGTTTTTTTTAAACAGTAATGTCCTTAATATATCTTATTTAGAAAAGCAATTAAAAGGTTTTCTAATTAAATAATGTCATAGTTTTATTGTATATTTTATTTTTCGATTCAGAGTAGATTTTCGATAAATGGTGTTTCTGTTTTATATATAAAAAAATTTGATGATTTAAATTAAAGGAATTCTGCTTTTAATTAATATAAATATTAAGGGGTGAAATCTAATTTCTCGAAATTTCATAAAATTAAAAAGTTGGGATAACAGATTTTTGAGCAAAATTTTCGAAAAAAAATTCAAAAATAATTTAATTCATTTGTGAATAGGTCCTGGAAATTTTATTAAAATCCAACGAAGATTTGATTTTTTGAAAGAATTTCCAAATCAATGTGTTTTTTACGGCCCAAAAAAAAGACGCTAAAATTTGCTTTCCTCCACTAATCTTTGCCCCCACCCCATCCCAACAGAAGCAAGAAAAATTAAGGTTTTTAACCAAAATTTCGAACGTGATAGAAATGATTAAACAAATTAATTAAATAATAATAAAAATAATAATTTGGTCTTTCCTCTAAATAATAACAAACATTTTGACAATAACACCTTTTTTTATCAAGTTTGGATTTTTTTTGTTTTTTCACTGGTAAGCTCTTTTTTCAGCAAATTACTGGCGATACCTAATTTTAACGGAGGATTTGCTCATCTTGAGGGATATTAGTCCCCAATGTGTTGGAGGAGTGGCAGAAGCAATTCCGCATGGAAATCGCGTGGTTTTCAGATTCAGAAAGAGCCAGAAGTCATACGGTGCCGGGTCGGAAGAACAGAGACCTTGTCGAACAAGTGCGGTCCTTGACGAGGAAAGCTTGGTGCAATATATCTGCGAGATATAATAATGCCGTAATACGACTTTCAGAATTCGTATTACTTAATCATAACACCATTAATTGTAACATCATTTTTTTAGTTGAAATGGCTAGATGTAAACGTAAGTTCTATGCTAACAGTTTCTTCACTCGCACTTCTCGCTTGTGGAACTCTCTTTCAGCTTCTTGCTTTCTGGTCAACTTTGTTCTTCAAAAATTTAAATGCAATATCGTTATCGTCTGTCTTTTTAATTCCTGTTCTTTTATTGTTCTCACTCAATATTATTTTTCTCATATTCTCTCACAATCAGCACCCGCTTTTCCGTCCTTTGTTAAATCACTTCCCGTACTTGCTTGATTTTGGTATCTCCGATTTGCAATACGCACTCCTTTTGCTAACAACGGCGGCATTCTGTTTTCTTGCAGTTTTCATGTTTAATCCTTTCGTCTCGCTTTTCTTCACGGCCTCTTCTGTAAGAGTTTTTGTAGCTTTATTTCCGGGTCTGCTATCAACAGTGTGTCATCTGCATACCTTAGGTTGTTAAGATTGTGGCAGCCAATAATAAATCATGGTAGGACTTCTAATCTTCTCAAAATCGCATCGATCCATAGGTTGAATAAGTGTGGTAAGAAAACACATCATTTACTTAGACCCCTTTCTGTTTTTGTATATCTGCTGAACTCATTTTCTATGCACGCGGTTTCCTCCCAGTATAGGTGCTTGGTTATTCTAATATCCTCCCCAAGACATGGAATAATTCTCGTCAGACGGAATTAATGAATCGTAATATATATATATATATATATATATATATATATATATATATATATATATATATATATATATATATATATATATATATATATATATATATATATATATATATATATATATATATACACACATACATATATATATATATACATATATATATATATATATATACGCACATATATATATATATATACATATATATATATATATATATATATATATATATATATATATATATATACTTCCGTACTAATGTGTTTATTAATGCAATGTTAATTGATTGGGGTCGTAGCATTTAATGATGCTTATTTGGTGGAGACTGACTATGGGATTATGAGAACGCAATTAAGGAGTTGGCATTTTATTCTTCTTTTATTTCCTATTTAAAGAAAGAAAAAGAAGTTAAATGTAAAACCGACAAGCAGCCCCACCTCCACCCCCGCAAAAAAATAATGGAAGAAGGCCCGAATTGCTTTAACCCCCACCCATACACCTCCCATCCTGGTGGTGGTGGGTTGGTCTTGACCAAGAGATAGAATTTTTTTTTTATTTCAATCCCAACGCTATGGTGTCTACCTATCTATTCAAGAGTTCACTACTTTTGTCCAACTGGTCACCATATGAACAGGTTGGTCATGAAATGGCTGAATTCAATCACTATCCAATTTATGGTTTGTTTTAACTTAATGTCTTCGATTTTTTTCCTTTCCCTTTTCCAAAGTCTTCCTACCTTTTGCCTGAACGTATATATATATATATATATATATATATATATATATATATATATATATATATATATATATATATATATATATATATATATATATAATATACGCACCTGAAAAACTTAAATTCAGTTGTGCAAAGAGCGAATTTGTAAACAAAAATCATTACTACTGATATTACAAGGCTCTTCCCCATCCCAGAATTGAGCTCCATCAGTCTTTGGTGTGTTTATTCACAGAATAAGTACGTACAAATTCGTCTCTCTTTCGGCTTAAGAAGGAAAATCACCGACTGTTGCCGAATATGTCGGGTTTCGATCCCGGCTTAAAGCAGCCGGATGTTTAGCCACACTGATGATCTGTGATACAGCGAAACAGTCTCTCTGGGAATAACAATATACATTTATATATATATATATATATATATGTGTGTGTGTGTGTGTGTGTGTGTGTGTATTAAGGTCTTCATTAATGCAATGTTAACTGAGTGGGATCGCATCATTTAATAGAAACTGTGTGGTCATTTGTACTTATACTAAGTTAAAACTTAACTATTTTACTCTCTTCTTTAACCTTACTAACTACAATCCACAAACCCTTTCCTCGTTAACAGATGAGAGGGCCTAGAACTTCTTTTTTTTTACTCCCTGGCGCACAGGTATGTAAACATGTCTGTGAGTGGGTTATATATATATGTTGACACATGCATATATATATATGTTGACATATGCATAAATATATATATATATATATATATATATATATATATATATATATATATATATATATATACAATAAACGTGCAATCAATTTACAAATTCATGAATTATTCACAAAAACAAATGCAAAGATTTAATTGGCGAGAAATCCATCGTCGCAAACAATTCAATTAAATCATTAACCTTTGCATTTGTTTTTGTGTGAATAATTCATGAATTTGTAAATATGTATATGTATATATGCCGACACATGCATATATATATAGGTAAGTATTCTACCGTCAGAGTGTCGGCAACTAAACCGGCCACCACATCCTAAGTTCTTACGAGTGAGGCAGGTTGTTAGCAACCCAGTAGGAGGATAAATAAGACCTAACAAAAGGAGGAAGAACTCTCGATGAGTCAACGGCCAGCTAACTAGCGGCGGTGTCTCAATAAACCACAGTGGAGAAGGCGACGGGAAACCACTCAACTATTAATCCGAAGATATACCATGGCAATTAAGACATTCCCTGGGAATTATCTCCTCGCTCGGTGAGGACCGGCATTTGCAACAGGTTTCACTTGACCGTCATCCAGCGACTATTAGAATAAACGCCATAAAAGGGATAAAATTCCTCGAAACTTATCCCTCGCCTGGAAAGGAGCGACAGTCGTCGCCGGACCGTCACCGGACCTTCATCCAGCGACTAATATAAAATAAGAGATGAGTAGGTTAATTTTCAACATTCGAGGTGCATAACTTTCAACAAAAGATTCAGGAGTGCAGTTGTTCACTGCAAAACCTATACAAGTGCCGACTTCCGAAGCGACCATCGCCCTGTTATATGTAAACTAAGAATGAAACTACGGAAAATGAATTAGCCTAACGCAGCACCTAAATTGCAATACTTCAGATTCCTGAGCGACCAGAACAAGAAGGAAAATATATGGACAGTGTTAAAAGAAGATACAAGGGACAAAATGGAAATGGAAACTCAAAATGGGAATCATTAAGAGAAACGTTAGTGAAATCTGCAAATGACGTCATCCCAAAGAAGAATGGACGAAGAAAAAAAATGAATGGATAACAGACGAGATTCTCGAAATGAGGCAAAGTAGGCAGAAAACAATGCCAAGACACGGAACGGAATACAGAAAACTACACAATGAAATAAGGAACAAATGCACGCAGGCTAAAAAAGAATGCCTCAACGAAAAATGTGCAGAAATAGAGAGAATGAGTATCACAGATAAAGTATGTATGCATAAATAATACCGAAGGGCTGTAATTACTAAATAACCGAAATCCTAAAAGCTAAAAATACTAAAAGACGAAGTTGAAGCTGCACTGGCCAAATTGAACAAAAACAAAGCGACATGGTCAGACGGAATTGTAATAGAGATGCTGGCAGGTTTATACGATTTCAGCATAGATTACAGAGATAATAAATGAAATCTACAGCAGTGGGGATATAGCGGAAGACCTAAGCAGATCTATTTTCATAGCATTGCCTAAGAAACCAGGCGGAAACGAATGTGAACTTCACCGAACAATCAGCTTAATGAGCCACGTAACAAAACTCATCATCCAAATTTTGATGACTAGGGCGCGCAGCAGAATCAGACCAGAGATAGGACAATAGTGCGGCTTCGTCAAAAACACCGAAACAAGGAAAGTGATATTTATGCTCAGAATGTTATCAGAAAGAGCAATACAAATGCAAAAGAAGGTGCACCTATGTTTTATAGACTACGCAAAGACGATCGACAAAGTACGCCACGAAGATCTGTTAGAGCTGCTCAGCAATCTTGAAATATTCGGGAAAGACATATTCTAATCAAAAACCTCTTCTGGCACACAAACCGCCTGCATACGGATAAAAATGAGTTCAGCAGATATACAAAAATAGAAAGGAGTATAAGACAAGGATGTGTCGTCTCATCGGACTTATTCAACCTATACAGCGTAGCGATTCTGAGAGAACTAGAAATCTTACCAGACTTCATCATTGGCAGCAACAATCTTAACAATATAAGATATGCAGATGACACAGTGCTGATAGAAAACACGGAAAGGAAACTACAAAACCTACTACAGAAGTTAGCGGAGGAGCACGAGAAGGGACTAAGCATAAAGTACATGGTCATCAGTAAAAAGATGAGCCCAAGATGCAAATCACCGGTCGGGAATGCTAACATCAAGCAAGCACAGAAATTTAAATATCTGGGAATTGTTCTAACAGAGAACGGAATGTGCCACACTGAGATCCGAAGACGTATTAGGATGGCCAAAGACGCATTCCAAAGGATAAGTAGAATACTAAGAAACAGGAAAGTTTCTTTGGAAACAATGAAAAGACTACTGAATTGTTACGTGATATCTGTCCTCCAGTATGGCAGCAAATGCTGGATAATCTCTTCAAAAATGAAGAAGAGACTCAAAGCAAAAGAAATGTTGTTCTACAGAAGGATGCTAAGGATATCATGTGCCAAACATGTGAGCAACGACAAGGTTTTGGAGAAAATGGAAACAAGGAAGAAACGCATACTTAACATCAGGAAGAGGCAGTTGAAATTTCTGGGACGCGCAATGAGGAAGGAGGGTTTGGAAAATGTGATACTCACAGGACGGATTGACGGGAAGAGGGACTGAGGAAAGCAAAGCGTGACATACTTAATGGGTTTGAGAAAGTGGATGGCAGAACGCGGTCTGTCAGAAATAACAAAAAAAAACCTGTTAAGAGCTACAAGGGACAGGAGGATGTGGAGGGCCATGTTCACCTAAGCCCTGAAGAAATATGGCAGATAAAAGAAGAAAAATATGTATATTAACAGTCAGTGTTGGGATCGAGCAAGTCGGTTCAGCTCTGCCTTTGGTAGGGAAAGACTGCCCCTCGGGTAGTTCTGATGCCGGCCGTTGGTATTGTCAGCCACACGCCGTGATGTGGAGACGGTCTTGATCTCCTACGACCCAGCACATAATAGAAGAATATAAAAGTTTTCTGAACACCTACTGTATGCGAAATAAGTTTTCAATTAAAGGATTTAATAAGTACAAGAATCCAAGCAATGCAAATAAAATTAAAAAAAAAAAAAAAACACACGCAAAAGGCAATTAATATTACGAAGCTGAATTCAGCCAACGGCGGCAAGTTTTCATGAATGAATTGGCGGCTACGTTGCGTGATACACGATACCTGCTCAATAGCCGAATAAAACGAAAGCGAGTCAATTGGAAAATACTACATTTCAGTAGTAGACGAGGGCAGGCGTTTCACTGTAAATGTAGACGAGCACAAATATGCTTGGCTCCCAGTAGAATATACGATCCCAAACTCCCACAAGTACACACCAAATATTTGTCAATAATACCCACGTAATATACATATCCAATGTTAATTGTAAAAAAAATAAATAAATAAAAATAAAAATGATAAGGGGGACATTAAAATCTGAAGGCCTTGCTCTTTTTGTTTTTTTAATCATTCCACCACAAGTAAGGCAATAATGCTACTCTGAAGCAGGTGATTACAGAAAGTGAAAGAGAATATAAAGACTTTAGTGATGAAAAGACAATAAAAGAACAGGTTTAAAAAAACAGATGGTGATTGACGTTGCATTTAATTTTTTGAAGATTGTAGTTGATAGGGAAGCAAGAAATCGGAAGGGAGTTCGGCAGATGGGAAGTACGAGAAAAGAAACTGTTAGAATAGAAGTGGCAGTTGCATCTAGCTAGTTGAACAATAAAACAATGAGACGTAGTTGTCAATCTTAGTCGCACGCTTAAATTGATGTAGTCGAAGCACTAGGGATAAAAAAAGAAGTTTATCAGAACACTTGCTATGAAAATATTTATCGAAAAAACAGAGGGTGGCTACACCACGTCGGTAAGAAAGTGGCTGAAGTTGAGATGCCAGGTCAGGATCGATTTCATTACAGACGGTTTTTTGATGTCAATGAATACTCATTGTCACTTTCGTAATGCTCGTTGTAGTAGAGACTTTGTAATCGCAGATACAACTATAATACGCCGTTGAACAATACTAGTGTCAGACGCCTGCGAATATCACTCGCACTCATAGTACTTGCTCGATAATACTCGCTCGAATAGTAATCCGTAAAGTGATCCGAATAGAGAAATAGTATCGAAAATAGAGTAGAGAATAGCTGCCCGTATAGTAACAGAGGATAGAGTAGAAATGGTGTTCCGTATAGTATAGAGGATAGACTAGAAATAGAGATCGTTTGGATGCCACGTTACTTCCTATTTATGCATTTCCTCTATGGTCACGTGGTCTACTTAATTAAGATGCAAGATAGTCAATTATCACAGAATCTGTATTTCGGGTTAACACCATTTTCAGTATATGTACTTGCTAATTTCTAGTTAGTAATCATTGGCTCTGTGCAGCAAGTATAAAACCTTGGGTTTCAGCCTTTAGCCCTGCACGATGTAACCACTGATGGGTATGGGATTTGTCTACATCAGCTTGTTTGGTACGGGTAGAGTATTACCATGAAGACGCTTATCTTGCCATTGTTTTTGCATTTGGTACACTGCATTTGCTTTCTTTTTTTAGGTTCTTTCTCGCTACAGCAGTTGTATAATGGTTTATTTGCACTTTTCCATCCACTTGCATTTTTTTGATTTTTTGGCTTCCTTTTTTACTGAATAAAGTTTCTTTTTTTTTTTTTTTTCTTTGATTCAGATCATCATCCAGTCTCTCGTGGTATCCAGGCATCTTTGCAGACTGATTGTGGTGGTTTTATAAGACAGTTCTAGTTGAACTATTCTTCGGTCTCTTTCCGTTCTGGACACATATAGACGATCAACATCAAACTTAGGATGATGCATGCGGTGACAAGTGAGAAGCTTTCTCTTTTTGACATCTATTCGCTTCATGGCAGCTAATAAGGACATTGAAACTATTGAACCACAGAGACAGCCAAGGTGTTTATGTCTGATATTCTGTTTCCTAAATTCAACTCAGTATTTAACACCAGACACACCTACCTGTCGTATTCTTTTACTCTATCTTTCATTTGAGTATGCTGTATCCCATCACTATCGCTAATTCCGAGGTATTCATAGGCTTCTTCTTGTTCCAGTTTCTTAATCTTTCTGGCAAAATCTAAATGTATTGAGTGTGTTTCTGTAAGTCTCCCTTTTTTTCTAATTTATGTCTTCTGAAATCCATACCGATGTCATCACTGAAACATTTTACAGTATTAAGGATACTCTCCAACTCATTATCGTTTTTAGCAAAGAGTTTGAGATCATCCATGTAGAATAGGGGATTAAACACTTTCTTTCTTTTTTTTACTTTGTATCTATAGTTATTACTGTTTAGTTTATGCGAAATGGAGTATTAAGTACAGACAGAAGAGAATGGGTGACAGGGAAACTTTTTGAAAAATTCCTCGTCAGATATTCAAACAATTAGACGTGACAGTACCTTTGATGTGATTTAGGTATTATGTGGTTTTCTGCAATAATTAAGGAAATTTACTATCACCGACGGGACTTTGTACATTTCTAAAATCTTAAGGATCCAAGAGTGTGGCACACTATCAAAGGCTTTACAGTAACTATACAAGCTGTGATAAGATTTCTACCTTTTTTCCTGCAATTTGACAGGATCATTTTATTTATTAGTAGTTGATCTCTGCAACCATATGAACCTCTTTGACATCCCTTCTGCTACCGGGAGTACTTTTCGTCAGGACATAAGTGATCAATGTGATGGAGAGATATATTATTGCTCTATAATTTGGGGGATCATCTGTTTCACCCGTTTTTGGTAAGAGACATGGACTACCTTCAATGATCCATTCTAGAATTTCATTGGCGTTATTAATTAGCATTGATAAAGTTTGTGCAAGAGTTTTATAGATTGATGACAGATGATAGGGTCAAAAGTTGAGTACCTTGGGGGGGATTTCTATTTTTAAGATTTTGTTAGAGGTTGCCTAACATTATTCTTGGTTATATTTTTCCATTCTTGCACAGGTTTATTCTTCATTCTTTTTTGTTTTCGTTTGATCCACTCTGAATGGGGATTATATTCCTTTGGGTTGCTTCAAATATTCTTCAACCATTTTTGCACTTTTTCAATAGATTGGGGCTTTTTGACATCTATAACTGCTTTCCCAATCTCCCTGTAAAATTTCTTGAAGTCTGTTTGGAATATCTTATTTTTGTCGAAAGAACCAACAACATTTTTCATATCGTCTTGTACTCAGCGCCTTTAATTGCAATTTCTGTTTAAGTATTTCTTTGATTGGTGGAATTTAATTTACTGCTTTAATTTTATATTTCCGCTTCATCTTCTTGTTTTCAGTGTTGAAACATTTGAATATCTTGAAATTTCGACTGGTATCGATAACTTACATTTGATTTCCTCAATTTCTTTAATTTTGCCTTCCAAATGGGCTCTTTTGTCTGTTGTCTTTTATTTGTGTTGATATTAAGATTTTCGGTAGCTACTAAAGCTGTTGCATATGTGTCATTATTTACTTCTTTGATGTTTTCTAGTGGTCTGTCCGTTAACAATTTTTGCAATGCAGCGTTATATGTTTGCACAATATGCTTATTGAACTTTGTCAAAAAAAATCTTTAGAAGCCAGTCGCTTTCTGACATTTGCGTGCGAGTTACTTTACTGATTATTTGAATGATGCGGTTTTTCGCTTTAGTAATTTCAATTCTGTAGTTTTCAAGGAATTCTGCTCTAGTGACAGAATCTGAAGCAGCGCACTTGTTTATATCGCAGCTAGATTCTTCCGTTTTATTTCCCTTATGACCATTATTATTATTATCTTTCGCACGGTTTTTCATTTTCTGTTGATTTTGCTTTCTGGGTGTTCTTCATCAAGTCATACTAGCTAAACAGACAGCATCTTTGGCAGAATATTTGCAGAGCCAAGCATTTCAGACTGATGTAAGGGTATCAGTAGGCTTTAATCGGAGTAAGTAAGGGTATCAGTAGGCTTTAATCCGAGTTTCTCACTGTAAGACTTCGGTGGTATAGATCCTAGCACTAATGATAGCAAGCTGAACGTCCTACATTCTGCCAGGTTCCATCCAGAGATCAGTTTATTTCTGGAGCTTCACAATTTCTTTGATCTTGATATTATGGTCACTAAGAATAGTCACGTTCAATAAGGACGCATTCTTTTTTGTTTCTTTGTCTTGTCTTTTGAAGAAAAATTATTACCAGCATTACATTTCTGAAAAAAAAAAAAAAAACAGCTATGCATTTAAAAAGAAAACAATTACTATTAATACATTTAAAAAAAAAAATATTACCAGCAATAAAAATCTTGTCGGCATTAAATAACCCATTGAGGTTGATATGCCGTAAAACAAACCAAACCAAACCAAAACGTTTTTGAAATCTTTGTTAACTATGTCTGGGCTATTTGTATCAATTTCCATGTCCATAAGAATTGGGAAATTCCACAGTATGGTCACTCCATCATCATTTGTGACATTATTCGGGTGGTGTACAATATATCTGGGACGTCAATACCAGAGTTCGAACAGACATACCAATCAATATGTTATCTTAACCTGTCATGTCTAATAATGTATCTTTCTCAGCAAGGACTGGACAAGCTGATATTGTATGATCAACAGTTTCATCTAATTTAGGGCATAAGCGACAGCCGGGATTTGAGCTATCTTTGTTGAGTTTAGCCTTGTAAGCATTAGTTGGAAAACATTGGTCTTCTGCTGCCATAAAAAGACCTTCTCTCCCCACTACTTAATTCGATGCTTCTAAGCCAACATTGATGTTAGGTACAGCCAGATGCCTTGGATAATTTCTATACAAGAGTCAAGATCTCTATTTTTGTTCAGGAGTCCTCGTATAAGCATCTTTAGCCAGTAACTTAATTTTTTGTTCCAGCTGTGGGAGGTTCAGGATATTTGTCGTCTTGAGTATTTGATACATCAAAGTAGTTTCGTATTTTTTGGCTTTGTTTAATGCTATTATTATTATTATTATTATTTATGTATGTTATGTTTCCTACTTTGTAACCTGTAGAGCCGGGTCCAAATTATTGTCCTTAGGCCCTATAGGAGAATTGTCATTTAATTGATAGCACTTTTCTTAGTATATGGGATGTTCCTAGTAGGACGATCTTCTGAGCTACCTGGGACACTGTTAGTAAAATTGCCATTTCTTTTCTCACGAGACACAGAGCTTCGATTACTAGTAGTACGGTCTCAGTCTTCATTCCCCACATCCTGTTAATCTCGATCTCCATTCCCCACATCCTGTTAATCTCGATTTTGTATTTGGACAATTTCTCGATAATTTTCATGGAAGTGTTTCTCTCATATGGTACTGCTATGTTGATAAGCATACACTTCCGGAATTTCTTGTCTTTTACGATAATATCAGGTCTGTTGGCTTTTGTCAGTTTGATTGGCATGTCACAGAGGATAGATACGTCGTTATTTTGGGTTCATTTGGGTAACTGTGTCTGGTTGGTGCTCATACCATCTCTCAGTGGTTTCGATTTTGTGCTTCTTGCATATCTTCCGGTGCACATATGTCGTTACCTGGTTATGTCTGTGGGTATTATTATTTTTATTATTATTATTATCATCATCATCATCATCATTATTATTATTATTATTATTATTATTATTATTATTATTATTTCTTCCTTTGATTTCTGTTGTATACTCATCTCCTTCCGGGTCCTAACCAGAGACCTAAGGTCAGAAATTATATCATAACTTTTTCCACTGGACATTTTTGCAAAAAAATAAAACAAAAATAAAACTATCTAAGATCACACTCATTTTAAATAAATAAAGCCCTTCGTAAGGTGTGAGTTGTTCAGTGAGAACAATATTTTTTTTATATATTTCTTTACAGGTGCGTAATGGATAGCGGCTCGGACTGAGGAATAGGAGAACCGAGTTCGAATTCCAGTCGAATTCATTACATTCACTTACGTGCTAAGACCCTTCGGACAGGTATGAGTTCTCTTTTTCTCCCTCCAGCTATGCGTAAATAGCAGGACAGTCTGAGTTCTATAGCCTGGGATGGCAACTGCTCTAGAAAGAAATGGCAGCCTCCTGCGGGGAAAAATCTGCTTGGACAGTCATGTATCGAAAGATACATGATCACCTAAGTTTCTATCACGCATGGCACATAACTGACTGAAGGCTACCAGGGATAATAACATAAATGAGACTATCAGAACCTTTTCCAATATTTTCAGAGACTCTGTGTCCTAAAGAACAAGAGAATTGATGTACAACGATGGTCGAATGTATTGTTTCAGAGAGTTCCTTTACAATTTTCCACCTGAAATTAAAGGTCGTTCTTTTTTTTTTTTTTTTTTTTTATCTATTTGGATTTCTATTTACTCAGCGTACCTACTCTCCTGTGCCAAATAAGTTGGGATGTTGTCTAATAACCAGAGACTTAGAAATTTCTTGTGAATTCTGGGAGTGGGGGTAAAATAAGTTGGTACCTCTATTTGCTTCTGTTTCAACACGTAAATGGAATGGGTTTGGTTTGAAGCATAGAAAAAAAAACTTTAATTTGCAGAAGACGTAATAAACGGATATCTTATTCTTCTTTTATGTGTGGTGTCCCCTCAGGACGTGAGCTGTTATGGCTCTCCACAACCTCTTGTAGCTCTTAGCAGCGTTTGTCCATTTGCCAAGCCCCTGTTTCCGTCATCCATTCACACGAACTGGCCACTGTCTTCCACTATCTTCTTTGTCCTCGATATTTCCTGTGAGTATTAGGTTCTCCAAACCTTTCTTCCTCATCATTTGTCCAATAAATGTATGTTCTCTCTTTCTGATTCTGAGTGTTATTTTTGTTACAATTTTCTTTAAGACTTCCCTATTACTTACTCTCCTTCCGTCCATGGAATTCTCAATACCGAAACAATCTCACTCGATCGCAAGGACTAAAGAACTCATTGGGAGAAGTTGGCGAGTGACAAAGACAGCTTGAGGATGAGCTGACATACACTAGGAAGGTAAGTGCGACGCTGAGATCCGAAGACGTATTGGGATGGCCGAAGTCGCATTCCAAAAGCTACGCAGAGTATTACGAGACAGGCGGATTTCGTTGGTAACAAAGAAAAGGGTACTGAACTGCTACGTCTGTCCTCCTTTACGGCAGCGAATGTTGGACGGTCTCTTCAAAGACGAAGAAGAGAATCGTGGCAACAGAGGTATGGTTCTACAGAAGGATAATAAGGATATCATGAACCGAACATGTGAGCAATGATGAGGTTTTGGAAAGGATGCAAACAAAGAAGAAACTTATAGTTAACATCAGGAAGAGGCAGTTGAAATGTCTGGGACACGTAATGAGAAAGGAGGGCTTGGAGAATCTGATACTCACAGGGTGGATAGATGGAAAGAGAAACAAGGGAAGGCAACGCGTGACATAACGGGATTAAGCAAGTGGATAACAGAACAGGGTTTGGGAGAAGTATCAAAAAGCCAAAATATTGAGAACTACAAGGGATAGGAGGAAGTGGAGAGACATGAACGACTATGTTCTGAAGGGACAATACACATCAAAGAAGACTCAGTGGTCAATAAGAAATTCATGATTCACATTATGGATTATTTTAAATTAAGGCAATCATTAATTTTTTTTCCTTTTTAATGAAGAAACAGGAAAATTTTGTTAGAAACAAAGCAAAGAATATAGAACTGTTATATAATAATGGTAGTGAATGCTGGGACACAGATATAGGAGAGACTTGATGCAACAGAAATATAGTTCTGCAGAAGGATACTGAGAATATCATTGACGGAAAACGCCCATAACGCTCGCAAGAAAGGTACTTAAGTTTCATATAATAAAAGTGCTTATAACTTTGAATAACACTGTAACGGTACTCACGTGTGTATGTGTATGTGTGAAGAGTAAACCGTAACAACAAACCAAACGGTTTGTGATTTAGCTTAAATGTTCAACGGAGACTGTGCGTGTACTCAAAGTGTGTGTGGTGGGGGTGACATCACAATACTGTTGGCAGCGCCACCCTCAACGTTCGAGAATTAAATGAAAAGAAAGAAAACCCCCACATGTGATCTAAAACCTAGTTACCCCCTTCCTCCCCCGCGACACCAAATCGTTCCTTTTCTGCCGTCAGCGTACCGACATACCAGTCTCCAACCCTCCTGATTCATTCATAAACTTGAGAGACAGAGAAAGAGAGAAAAGAACCCTCCCTCTCCTCCAGACAAACACACGGGATGGACATAAGCCACCCACCCCCTGGATCGTGGGAAGGGGCGATGGTGTGGTCGTTGAAGGTAAATGGGATCAGTGGGATGAGGCGGAGGTTGGCAGCAGACAGAAGTAGTGGGTTGTGGGTGTTCGTGAGGGCGGTAACTTTCAAGTTTTCCGAGAAAACTCGCGTCTGAAAAAAAAAAAAAAAGTGTAAAAAAAACGAAAAGAAAAAACTACACTCCCCCATCCATCCATACACCCCTTAAAATACCGTCAGTAGCAGTACTATAACCTTCATCATTATCGTCATCATCCCAGTTGCTATCATGCTGGACGGGATTTGTGAATGTATTTATTGCGTATAAACACGAATATTCTTACCATGAGACGCGCACACTGAAACCGTAAAAAAGAAAAAAAAAAAACCCTAAAAAACAAAAAAAAACGAAGTTTACTCCGCAAAAATACAAGAGGCCTGTCCGGAAAGTATTCAGCCGTTTAGTAAATAAATGAATACAGAGCCTAGTTAAGGCGGCGGTGCCTTAGTCCACTTTAAATAAATCCCCTAGGGAATTCGCATACTCATCCTGTCGTTCCTCCTACTATTCAAAACAGTTTGCATAGACCTTTTTTTGCATTGCCACCTACTGTCCCGTTCTCCTTAATCTCGCCCATAGATATATATATATATATATATATAAAAAAAAAAACATTTAAAGTAATCCCCTTGGGAATTTGCATACTTACCCTGTCGTTACTTCCACTTTTCAAAACTGTCTGCAAAGACCATTTTTTTATCATCATCTGCTGCCTCGTCTCGTTCTCCTTAATCTCGTCCATGGCTATAAACCCTTGAAAATAATTCTCTTTTTAATTCGCATACTTACTCTGTCGTTCCACCCACTTTTCGAAACAGTCTACAAAAAAGCTTTTTAAGTATCGCCATCCGCTGTCTGGACCTGTTTTCCTTAATCTCGAATATGGCTAGAAACAGCAATTTTAGCGTAAGAAAGAAAAAAAAACTGCTAAATTTGGGGTCGGGACTAGTGGAATAACGGACTTCGTTAATCCAATGTTTTGCAAAACGAAAACTTTCCGTCGAAATTTCAGGAATGAGGAAATATCCTTATTTCCATTATTTACATTTGTGACCATTTTTCTCATCTTTATTGTTTTATTGCAACGTTGTCTCCTCCTACTTTCATCAGCTGATTGTCGATACGAGAAAACTTCAGAGAATTTCAAACTTATTGTTCTCATTCCGCTGCCCATATCTACGGATATCTTGTCTAGTTATTTGCTTAATTATTGATTGCTCTTCTGCCAATGAACCTAAATATGAAATAGACGTTTCGTTGATTATATTCATTACTAAAATAATCATTCTAATTTTCTTTAGGAAATACTTTCATTTTGCCACCTGATACTCATTTAAGCCATTCTTTAAATAATAATAATTAGGTATTGTTCTTAGAGCTCCGACTACTATCGGTCCAACTGCCATTTTCAGAATCCATTTTTGTTCAGATTTTAGTCAATGTCAAGGCATTTATCTCTCTTTTCGGTATCTATTTTGTTCTGTCGCCTGACAGAAAAACGTTCGATTTTTTTTTGTTTACAATTATTATTATTATTATTATTATTATTATTATTATTATTATTATTATATGTGTATGTTATGTTTCCTGCTTTGTATCCTGTAGAGCCGGGTCCGAACTATGGTTCTTAGGCCCTACAGGAGCATTGTTATTTCATTTATAGAACTGTTCTTAGTATATGGGATGTTCATAGTATGGCGATCTTCTGCTGAACTCGTATGTTGATGTTACCTGGGACAGTGTTAGTAAAATTGTCCATTCCTTTTCTCCCGAGGCCCAGAGCTCCGATTACTATTGGTACAGTCTCAGACTTCATTCCCCACGTCCTGCTAATCTCGATCTCCAGGTTTTTGTATTTGAACAATTTCTCGAAAATCTTCATGGAAGTGTTTCTCTCAGATGGTATTGCTGTGTCAATAAGCATACACTTCCTGAATGTCTTGTCTTTTATGAAAATATCAGGTCAGTTGGCTTTTATTTCCCTGACAGTTTGAAGTGGCATGTCCCAGAGGATAGTATGTTATTTTGGGTAACTGTGTCTAGTTGGTGGTCATACCGTCTTTCAGTGGTTTCGATTTTGTGCTTCTTGCATATCTTACAGTGCACATGTGTCGCTACCTTGTAATGTCTCCAGGTATATTCATTTTTTGCTAGTTCCTAGTGCTGAGATAATATGGTCGACAGGTTTATCATATTTTTCGCAGATCCTGCATTTTGATAGTTAGTTCCATCCTTGATTATGTGACAGTGATAGGAGGCTTTGGTCCTGAGTTGCAATAATTAGGCCTCAACTTTTAACCCTGTATTCCCAGCCACTGATTTGCTTTCTGTTAGGCCGCATCTGCTTCTTTCGTTCTTTTTAGCTATTTGCCATGCAACGCCTTGTTCTCCCATTTTTTTTTTTATAATTTCATTTGGCCAAGCTGTTTTGTTTTCTGTTTTACTCGTTTGGCGTGAATGGTAATCGCTTCGTTTTTTGTTGGCAGGGTTTCAGATATATTAGGATGTTTCTTGAATAGTGCAATTTCTTTGTTGATGGAGTGGATTTGGTGTAGGAGAGGGCTACTGTCTTTTGTGAGATATGCTTCCAATCCGATTGTTGTAGTTTTTATTTCTGATATGGTCACACTCTGCGAGAAGACCTAAGACAGGTAATGGTGTGTTGTTATGGCTACAATTCATGTTTTTTTAGCGTTACAAAGTTCTTCTTAATGTACTAATCAAGACAATTATTTGTATTTCTCTTTGATTTCCAGGGATTTTTCAATGCGTTGTTGTGTTCCTTTTTTTATCATCCCAAGAGCACCTACTATGACTGGTACTATTCTTATTTTCATTTTCCACATTTATATTCATTTAGCGCAATTACAGAACATCCTGATATTGGATGTTCTATGAATTCCTGATATTTGTCACAGAACCTGCATTTTGGATCCACACTATTATGTATGATATTTGCCTGAAAGTAACCAGTGAAAAAACTCTGGTCTTACACTGCAAGAATAAGCCTTTAATCCAGATGCTCATAACCATCGATGATTATTAACTTTATCAACATCTGCTTTATTAGCACTTCCTGAAATTTGGTTACGCGGAGCTTTGTCTGGTAAGCATTGCTTCATCTGACAAGAGCTTTATCATTGGCTTTCTTTTTCATATTTTTGCTGCAACCGTTGTGTCTGAGCTTTTGTTTTGGTTTTCTACCGAATCTACCTAACGTTAATCTCTATTAACTTCTTTCATGATTGAATATTTTTCGTGTTTGACTAATTATATCATCTAGTCCTTTGTTGTTTTCATGTATGTTAGTAAGCCAATAGTTGTTGTCTTGTATAACAATTCTAGCTGAATAAGACATCTTCCACCTTCTTTATACATAGACGGTCTGCATCAGCCTTTCTTTTCTTAGAATCCATTCGTTTGATATCATTTAGAGTCCTGTTCAAGATGAAGCACCGTAATGGCAAGGCTATTAATGGCCATAATTCTGTTCTGAGAATTCAATTCAGTTGAATATCAGTCATACCTTTCTATAGTACTCTTTTCACACTATCTCTTTCATTTTTATGGTGAATTCCTTCACCCTCATTTACATCGAGGTACATGTAAGTTTCTTCTTGCTCTAAATCTTTGATGGTTACCCCCAGGGTTTAAGCTAATAGAGGAGGTTTGTTGTAGTGATCCTCTTAAAATTATGGTTTTAGCACATTTATCCAAACCGAATTCCATTCCGATATCATCACTGAAACATTTTACTGTTATCAGAACTTCCAGCTCACTGTTATTTCCTAGCATACAAAAATTGTCAAATATATGGCTTAGTTTCTTTTGAGATATCGCCATATTTCGTCCTGTTAAGTTCGCTGATTAATGCTATCAGGGATATACAAACATCTGTTGATGTTTATTTAACCAGATTTATAGATTCCATGTATATGATTGGTACGAAGTGTAGTTTTCATTATCGCTATACTTTGTTTGATGAAACTGATGATGACGGGTGATATCTTGTATATATTTAAAGTCTTTAAGGGAATGGGATACACTATCGAATGCCCTACGGTAATCTATCCAGGCAGTACTGAAATTTTTCTTTATATTGAAGCAGTTTTCCAAGATCATCCTAATAAAAACTAATTGGTCTTTACATTCATAAGAGCCACGTTTTTACCCCTTTTGTTTAAGAGGTAGTATCTCATTTTCTTCTAAAAAGGAATATGTCGGTTTTGACAGAATAGATGTTAACAGTTTGTAAGTAGTGGGGAGACATGTAATTGGTCTGTAGTTTTTGGGACATTTGTGTCACTCTTCTTGAGTAAAAAGGAGGTTACTTTGGTTACTCATGCCGGAATTTTAGTAGTATCATTGACCATTTCTTGAAAATTTTTGGCTAGTTTTTTGTGTGCTGTATTTAGATAATAAAGCCAAAAGTTAGGAATTTTATCTATTCTTGGAGATTTCAAGTTGGGTGCTTTTTTTCAGTGCACATTCAACATCATTTTCTGTGATTCCCACCCATGTTTGTTCGGGTTTATTTTTCATCTGTTTTACTTATTGTGTAATCCAATCTGTTTCTTTTTGTTGTTTAGGGCAAGCCCATATTTTTCACCGAACTGTATAACCTCTTCCATTGTTACGGGTGGGAGGTGGGTTTTGTCACTTCAATTTTTACTTTGCCTGTTTCTCTGTAAAATTTCTTCGCATCGGTTTAAAAGATCTTGTTCTGTCTGTAGAATGTTGATCTTTTTTCATAGCGTCTGATTCTATGAGCTTTCAGTTGTATTGTTCGCTTTATTTTTATTTCTTTAGCTGATAGGACTTCATTTTCATTCCTAATTTTAAGGCATTTTTATGTTTATACATTCTTTTTATAGATACAAATATTTAAGTAAAATGCTCTGTTTATAATAAACAGTATTAAACAACATTTACCGGCCTGAATGTCCGAGAAATTTTCACAGAAAATATTCGTCCTCCGACAGAATTCGAACCTGTATCCTATACGGAACCGTCATTTAGCTTGACGTGCCTTTAACCGATTTGGCCACAGAGGAGCGTTCGGTTAGCAAGGTCGAATTTACTGTCTTTAAACTTCAATCTTCCAAGAATCTCTCACGTAAATTCATATCTGCTCAAAGCGCATACTACTGTAAAACAATGACGTCACACATTATGAAATGGACAAAGTCCGTCAATTATTTTAAGACATTTTTATGTTTATACATTCTTTTATAGATACAAATATTTATTATAAAACAGAGCATTTACTTAAATATTTGTATCTATAAAAACATTTCTTTCTCTATTTTTCTTTTCCAAGGTGGATTTTCATGTCTGTGAGACTGCCTTTTTTACTTTAATGTTTCAGTTTTTAGTTTCTGCTTATTACTGATATATATATATATATATATATATATATATATATATATATATATATATATATATACTATTTCGTTAAGATTTATATGTGGCTCTACTTCATCCAGAATTAATTTGAGTGCTGCATTGTAGAGTCTAACATTTTTTAGTTTATGTTTGTTGGTTGTAATTTTGGGAGTTCTTCTCGTTTCGCCTTTTCAATATTTTGCGTCTGACTTATATGCCTCATGATTTCTTACTTGGCTTCTTGTATGCTATTCTTGTTTTCTGTAAAATAATTCGGTTCAATGTGTTTCGATCTCGTTTTATTGCAGGCTTGTGATCACACCTTTCCAACTCTTCTAAACTTTCAGCATTATCTTCAGAGTCATTGATATGTATCTCAGTTTCTTCATTTTTGATCAGTGGTTTGTGTGATGTTAGTACTTTTTATGTGCATTTCTGTTAGCCTTTCAGAACTAACTTAAGACCACACCCCTTTTACATAGATAAAACACTTCGTAAGGTGTAAGTTATACTTGTAGGGATATTTTTTTATATTTCTTTAAGGCATGGGCTACAAGGGATCCCTTCAATGAGTCTATCGAATGCTTTTCCAATCAATCCAAAGGTTCCAACTGGAATTATGTACATACCAATTTCTTGCATGTTTCATTATCATTATTATTATTATTATTATTATTTGTAACTTCACATTATTATTATTATTATTATTATTATTATTATTATCTTTGATTTCTGTTGTATACACATTCCCTTCCGGGTCCCAATCAGAAACCTAAGGTCAGAAATGGCTTCATGACATTTTCCACTGATCGTTTTTCTAAAAAAAACAAAAAAACAATCTAACATCACATACATTTTACATAGCTAAAGCTCTTCGTAGGATGTGAGCTGTGCTTGTGACTAATTATTTTTGTATTTCTTTAAGGCATAGGCGACCAGTAATCTCTTCAATGAGTCTATCAGAACCTTTTCCAATCAATCCGAGGACTCCAACTACAATTAGAATTACTGATATCCTTGTGTGCCATATTTTCAAGATCACTGTATTTTGACAGTTTTTTAAGATCTTCAGATATACATTACAACCAGCAGAGACTGTCATGTCAATAAGAAAGGACATTCTGTTCTTGTGTTCTTTGATCTTTGATGTCTGGGCGATTAGTTTTGATTGTTCTGTCTGTGTTTATTGTAAAATTCCATAAAATTGTTACATGTCCTATCTCTGTAACAGAGCCAGGGGGATGTTCATAACAATTTCTTGCATGTTTCATTATCATTATTATTATTACTTGTAACTTCACAAAAGATTTATTATTATTATTATTATTATTATTATTTGTCCTTACACAAAAAATTAATCATTAATATTATTATCATTATTATTATTATTTGTAACTTCACAAAAGATTTATTATCATTATTATTATTGTTGTTGTTGTTGTCGTTGTTATTTACTCTGTGTTTTCAAATCAGTTGAAGCACTTTCCTCGGTATTCCCTTTTGTTTTAATCATTTCACCCCAAGCATGGCGATAATGCCACTAAGACTGACGTAAGGGGCCACTGGGAATGAAAGAAAATGAAAAGACTTGAGAAGGAATCGGAAACCAACTCATAAACATGAAACAAGGGATAAATCTCTACTTTTCTTCAAAAGGCTGCGAACTGATTTTAATAACACTGTTAACTGGTTTATTTCAATCACCCCAATGTTCCAAATGCGCCAGTAACGAGGAACACGACAATCATCTTCACATCTCTTTTCTAAGTTCTATGACAATTGTTTTTGTTTACGACGAGTTGTGTGAACTGGAGGTTCCATTATTATGACTATTCATTTCTTCTTCTTCTTCTTCTTCTTCTTCTTCTTCTTCTTCTTCTTCTTCTTCTTCTTCTTCTATCATATCCAGTTGTTTTTCTGATGTAATCGTCTTTCAATTTGGCATTGGTTTGCAGGAACAACAACATTCCTTGTCGTCTGGGCACATTATACGCAGACTCCATCCTCTGAAGAAGAAGACCACCACCTAAAAAGGTGGGGCCACCATTCGAGAGGATACTCGGGTATAAACTAGATCTATGTCTCTTTTTTTTTTTTTTTTCGTGTAAATCGACCGTAACCCAACTTTTTCTTTTAACTCGAGTAAATCTAGACCTAATTCTACCATTGTTTTCACACCAGTTGAATTATTATTATTATTATTAGTTAATTATTGTTATTGATAACTTCTCCGACTCTTAAATGTTTCGGCCGAGTAATGATGATCATATCTCAGCGCCTACCCGCAGCTTAGAGACTCAACATTTTCCTGAGAACGTGAACTGTTTCAAGTAGCGCCGCCAACATCGCATTTCCCAACGATGTCAGGTATACCCAAGGCGTCTTTCGTGGTAGAATGATTCCTGGGAATAGTTCCGAGTGTGCCAACTACAAAAGGGACAACTCTTTGGTATATTTCTCTGATGTGCTCTGCTTCTTCTCTTTCTTGTTATTATTAATATTATTATTAAATTAAATAATAATAATAATAATAATAATATACAGAGACGCAAAGAGGCACAAACGAACACATGATGAACATATGAAGAATTCAGACCAAACACGCAGATCAAGAATCAAGCATACACCCTTCCCACACGTACACGCATATTTTTCTTTGCGTATGGCTATGCCACTCTCACACAGCAGTTCAATCTTCTCTGGAGGCCCACACTTGGTGACTTAGCCAACTAACTAAGCTAAGCCAGTGCTTGTAAAAAGGCACTGCACCATGTGGTTGTGGTTAGCAAGCTAGTCTTTAAACTTTAGTGAGTTCAAACCTTAATAGATGTCTCACACTTACTGTAAGCTTGGATATGCGGGTGGTGTAATAGATAATGGTTCGGAATTGTTAATCGGAGAGCCGAGTTCCAATTACCGTCGGGTTCGTAATTTTCACTTACGTGCAAATAACCTTGGGAAAATTATGAATTCAACTCTTCTTTCCCCAATTATAGGCTAATTAGTAAGACTTGTTTCACTAAATCTATATTTTTTTTAATCATTTAATCCCAAGCAAGGCAAAAAACAAAACAAAAAAAAAAACAATAAGACACAAGTAGTTACTGAATGTTAGAGAATATAAAAAAGACACTATTAAGGAAAAAGAACAGTAAATGAGCAAGAATTAAGAAGACAGTAGATAATGTTTAACATTTTATTTAAATTTTTGAAGATCAAATTTGTCTCTGTCCTGGGTAAGACGATAAACTACATCCGTGTCCTGGGTAAGACGATAAACTACTTCTAACAGCAAGGCCTCTGATCAGCAGGTTTTGCGGAGCGTGGAACCACCATTTGATTGCTGGTGTTCCCAGGTCCGGCCTGGCCCGCGGTGATAGCACTTGTTAGGGTCCCAGCTATGGGCAAAAGTAAAAATAGGTTTTACTACCAGCAATGCATTTTTATAAAAGGTTATTAACAGCAATGAATTTTTGAAGAAAAAAATTATTACCAGCAATACATTTTTGAAAAAAAAATTACCAGCAATAAAAATCTTAAATATCCCATAAAGGTTGATATGCCGTAAAACAAACTAAACCAAACAAAATTTGTCTGGGAAAGAAGAAGCCGGAAGAGACTTCCACAAGCAAGAAGTGCGACAGAAGAAATTGTTAGCATAGAACTTACAGTTACATCTAGCCAATTCCAATCTAAAACGTTTAGACTTGGTTGTCAATCTAAAACTGTGTATAAATTCATAAAGTCTAGGTACCATAGAGCAAAACGCATCAGAGTAATTAGAAATGAAAGTATGAGAAAAGGCTCAGAGAAGCTACATTACGGCAGTAGGAAAGCAACTGAAGGTGAGGTGCCAGGTCAGGACCAATAACATTGCAAATTCTTCTTTGAATTTTATCAAGAATCTCTAAATATATAGAAGGAGCACTAGACCAGATGTGGCAGCGGTATCCAAAGCAAGGACAATAAATATGTAAGATAGTTTAAGGCGAAAAAAATGCTTCCGGGTAAATTGGTCCACCGTGTTGTGGGGTCCAATTTATCCAGAAGCAGACCTAGCAATTGATTCAAAATAATCTCTCCAGGATATGTCAGCGGAAAATTTTAATCCGAGAAAGTAGTATCTCCTAGCAAAATATTCTTAAACTCTAAAAATATTTTCTGGTTTAAAAATAACCTGCACAGGGTTGATAAACCGTAAAAAAACAAATCAATCAATTAGTCAAAGAATAGTAGAGCACACATTGAATATCGAACTAAAGGTATTGAATGGTCTGGAAAACCATCTTATTAATCATTGTCTCATACCAACTCGGAAATCCGCACACAGATTTCCGCAGCTATGTCAACGTTGGCCAATTTGACAAGAATATGGACGAGCAAAATCAGCGCACAAACAAAGTAGAGACTACAAATCGCTGGTAGTCTCCATTTTCCTATATTGATGTGAAACGTGGATACCGTTGGCAGATACAGAGAGAAGGATCCAAGCGTTTGAGAACAAATGTATGAGAAAATTCCTTGGAATTTTCTATTGGGAACAAAAAAACCAATGAGTTTGTGCGGAAAGGGATTGAAAGTTTTGTGGGACACCAAGAACCTCTTCTCACCACTGTCAAACGGAGAAAAATGACGTGGTTTGGACCATCATGCAAGACACCTTTGAAGGTGGACGTAGGAGAGGGTGCCAACGCAAAAACGGGTTGGACAATGTCAAAAAATGGGCAGGTATGACTGCACTAGAATTGCTGCTCGCTGTCGTTAATTCCACTCTTGTGGAAAAAAAAAGTTACTGTGTCTTCTGCATTCGGATTCGCTCTCCGATTACAAAAGTCAAAGGGATGATGATGATGATGATTGCACCAGGCATGATAGTGATGTCAGTCAAACACAAGGTCACAAATAGTACCGATAGTAAGGTTCGAACTAACCCACTTCTAAAGTAGCCCCCTAGCCATTGATCCATGCCTGGGCTATCTATCAGATAGATCAATGGTTAGTAGGGTAATTTAGACAAATGTTGATAAGAGCTACAAAGAACAGAACGTTATGGAGAGTCATGATCGCCCACGTCCTGATGAGACACGACACATAGATGAAGAATCGAAAAAGGACTGCAAGTTGTGGATAGCCATGAACGTCCACGTTAGAATAATCGATCTGCAGTTTCTCTATCTACTTAAACGTCAGGACATCGGTGATCATATCTCTCCACGACTTCCTGTCATTTGTAGCTCTTAGCAATGTTTATGTTTTTGCCATTTCTTCTAATCAGTATTCTGCCAACCATTCACACAAGTTTGTTAGGCGGGATATTCGCTACTTTCCCCCTGTCCATCTTGCCTTCCACAGGTCCAGTTAGTGTCATAATTTCTAAGCCTTCTTTCCTCATTATGTGTCAGTTTCTGATTTTAAGTATAAGTGTTCTTGTTTCCATGTTCCTCATCCTTTCTCACAGATTTCGATCTATAGTATCCTCAGTATCCTGAAACCTCCTCTTCATCTGTGAGGAGATTGTTTAGCATTCACTGCCATGTAAGAGGACCGATGTTACATAGTAGTCCAGTACTCTTTGCTTTGTTTTCTAACGACAATATCCTGTTTCTTAATATTTTGCTTAGCTTTTAGTAGGCATTTTTCGTTGTTTCACTGAACTTTTGCATTTTCCACCCTCTTATTAAAACAATTCCTAGTTATTTAAAATTTTGTACTTGCTTGATTGTGGTGTCTCCAATTCATAGTTTGCATCTTGAGTTGTTTCTCTTGCCGATAATCATACATTCTTACAATTGATGTTTAGTCCTTTCTTCTCGCTATCCTTTACTCTCTCATGTAGCAATGCCTGTAGTTTCCGTGTCTGCTATCAACATTGTGCCATCTTATATTTTTAAGATTGTAGATACCAATAGTGATTCCTGCTCTCAGAATCGAATCACTGTAATGGTTATGTATCTATCTAGCTATCTCTCTCTCTCTCTCTCTATATATATATATATATATATACATATATATATATATATATATATATATATATATATATATAATATATATATATATTTTATTATTTTTGAAAT
>CAHIKZ030001446.1:3810000-3912500 GCA_903632075.3 Acanthosepion pharaonis | reverse complement strand
TAGCAAATCTTGATAAAAATATTTTTTTTTTTACATTTGTCACCCGACACTTATTTAGTTTTATGAAATTTTGAAAAAATCTTCTTTGTAGCGCTTAATATTTATATTAGACATGAGGAAAAGTCCTAGGAGAAATTAAATCACCATTTTCTTTTGGTCAAACAGGACTCCAGGTACAGAAGTTTACAATATAAATTACAAATGATTTTAATTTCTTTATGAATAAAGTATACTATGGTCACTATTGTCTTAAGAAAAAAAATCGATGAATAATGAATTTTAGCAACAATTGTTTTCATTAATTTAATTAGAATAATTTATAAACTTTTAAAGTTTTTGAAATTCTCTATTAATTTGTTGTGGTCAAGTTATATAGTTATAAAATAAAAACTAATGTAAAAGTTTACTGCAAATCAGCGTCCACCAGTATTTTTAAAATACTATCTATCTATCTATCTGTCTGTCTGTCTGTCTGTCTAGAGATATCTATTTATCTATCTAGATGTATCTATGTATCTATATATGTTCAAACATATATTGTTGAATATAACAGACAAACCCACACTCAACAAAACTACATTTCAAACCAGTCACAACATATTACAATGAATTTAAACACATGGTTCTGTTGATACATTTCTTTCTCTCACATGGTCATAGATCTGCATTACAAATTTATGACCTGCGACTGCTATTCCGCAATCGTTATCGTGGTATAGCAAACTTCTATGTAAACGAAAAAGGATCTAATTTTTGATGATGAACATCTCTGCTGTAATATCCATATAACTACTCTGATGATGGCTCATGTGAGCCGAAAGCTTAGATCGATATTACCAGATCGACTTCTTCCTGACAAATCGACCATGGTGAGATTCGAACCCGGATCTCATGGATTGGGATTGATTTCTGTGTTATGTTTTGGATAACATGAGATTATGGATTTAACCCTTTTTATTTTTATTTTTTTATTTATTTATTTTTTTTTTTTTGTGGTCATGTATCTTGGCTTGGGATAATAGTAATTCTTTATTTTTAGCTGAATAACTCAAAGGGTTTATCAGTGATTCTTACGAAAAATCGTGTCAAGATGACTAAACGTTTTATATGAAAACCTGGAAAAAAGAATCTCAGTTTAGTGTATTTTTTTTTTAGGTATGAAACATTTTGTGGGATGGATAATTTTCCCACGTTGTTACACGATTTGAAAAATTTTGTTGTTACACACGGTATATTTAATTATCTATTTCATGTCTCGGAAAATCAAAAGGCTATTGCATCAATTTTTATTTTATATTAATTTCTACAAAATTAATATTAAATAAAAACTGATGCAACTTTTATTATATTCATTATATTTTTCTGGTATAAACGAATAATACTACGAACGTTCAAAAAATATGGGAAAACTTGTTACGTCAATAATGACTGGAGAATGAATAAGACATCATATCCTCGTGTTTAGTACAGATAGTCTTAAAATGACCGTGAGATAAGATTTTTTTTTTTTAAATAAATTGGGAAGAGCCCAGTTGATTACAAACTTCGTCCGCAGGAGACAAAAAGAAAAAGAAATAAACATAATAAACTGCCTGTACGCCATATCAGATTGGTATATTTAGGGGTTACAGTGCTCAATATCAGGGATAGAACGTATGTAAAATATAAAGGAAACGCAAGGCCTCACGGGTGCGTTTAGCATGAAACAGACTGTCGCCTCTGGGTATTGACTTCAATGTCCACTTTTATATATATATATATATATATATATATATATATATATATATATATATATATATGTATATATATATATATATGTATATATTGTGTATTTAGGCAGCAATCCTCTTTTATACATGTTTCGTTGAAGACAAAGTACTGCGATTAACTTTTTTATTTTTCTTCTGTTCGTACAAGTGTTTTCTTTTCTGGACACAAAGTGTATGAAAAACGTCCAAAGGTTCTGCATACCCGAGGGCTTTTATTCATATTTTTAGCCATTATCAAAGACAGTTTTTATTTTTACTTTCAACTGAATATATTGGTTGTGTTATATATGTGTCTAGAGTTATAGGAGTGTTTTATTTTCCAAAAACGGTCAGCACATTGTGGCCGTGCCCTAGTTAATGTTATTGAGTGTTGTCTTTTTTCTTTTTTTTTATTATTAAGGTCCTCATTATTTTTAATCGTTTTTTACATATGCATGTGGATATTATGCTTGTATTTTCTACTAGTATATTTTGTATGGAGTTTGGTAGGTTTTTGTGTGTGTTTAAATATATATATATATATATAAATATATATATATATATATATATATAGTTGTTTGGTGACCTTGTGGCGCGTAGGGCACCAGGTCTCTGTATTCGGCGCTTGAAAAAGCGTGGATGGTTCCAGACACAAAACCTTCACCACTAGAATCAAATCTCATGTGCAGGTGTCGAGCTGTCGGTTCCTAGGAACTGATCTACTTGAACCTCATACATCGAATTCGACGGGAGAGTCGAGTATATATTACAATGATTTTCACCCTGTACAAGGCCCAATCAGGGTAGCGAGTTACAGAGCATATAATAATAAATCAAATTAACAAAAACTACATCACTTTTAGTTTTCCAACAACAAACAACTGCAAAAATGGGTAACGCATGTAACCAGAATATACAGTGTTGTTCGATAAAAGTGACTCACCTGATTTTTTTTACTTAAAAATTTTTTCGCCTATGGTTTTGGGGGTCAAACTAATTTTTAATCTTACTAATATAAAGATCACTTCCTGACCACCTAGTAAAAAAGTTTACTCACCCTAAGGTATTCTATTGATTATAATTTTGGATATAAATGAGATTTAGGGAAAAACTATGTGCAAAAAAAAGTGACTCACTTCTTTCCTGCAACTAGTAATCAATAGAAACATAACCGAACAGCTTTAAATAAAGAATAATAGAGGTATAATTTATTTATAATAGGTAATATAGTTCGAAATATTTAATAATCTATGGGTCCTCCTTTATTTTGAATAACTTTTTCAACCCTTTTTGGCATTGACTTGGTTAGGTTCTGGCAAATATCATCCTCAAGCATTGAATTCCATTCGGATATGAAATCCACAATCAAATCCTCTTTGTTGCTCAACTGCTTTCTCGAGAGCCTGTACTTTATAATGCTCCATAAGTTTTCTATGGGGTTGAAGTCAGGAGATTGGAGCGGCCATGTCATAACACTCACCTGCTTTTCATCAAAGTATTCCTTCATCAATTTTGATTTGTGACAGGGAGCATTATCCTGCATAAAAATGAGCTTGGTGGAGTCGATTTGCACCCTTTCAGCAGAAGGGAGCGGACAATACTCTAAAATTCTCTTGTATTGTTCGCTCCTGAGAGTCTTTTCAGTAGGTTTTAAGAAACCAGTTTCATGAAAAGAAAAGCATCCCCAGAACATTATACTGAACGAATGCTTGACAGTACTTACTGCTAAATACAAAGAGCTTTCAAAGTTTCTTCTTCGGATTTTAGATCGCTTATCCTTTGAATTTAGCTCAACTTTCGTTTCATCGGAGAAGAGAACATTTAGTAAAAAAAATCAGGTGAGTCACTTTTATTGAACGGCACTGTTTAATATAATGTAATCCGAATATATAATCTAGATGTTAAGTTTTCACACAACCTTAGACAACAGGTTTGGAAGGAAACTTCTTTAATAGTAGAAAGTCCGATAACATTGAAGCCTATTTTCCTGAAAAATTGTTTTAAGAGAAATATTTTATAAATTTCAACCGAAACTAACGCTAACTGTTCGCTCAATAAATGTCGCATGTTTTTATGAATGGAAACGGTTATTCTCACTAATAGCATTAATAATTGTAGTTTGTAGAACGATCAATATTTCAATATCAGTCTGTAATCCTATCCCCCCGAGCTCAATCCGAAAACTCTAAAATTCCTCCCAGATTTTTCTGCATAATAAAAATTGTCTAAATAAAACAACACTCACAAACCGCGACTGAACACCGAACCTTTCAGCATATTGTCTTCTGATTTACAACTAGGCTATTGGCACAAGAAACCTGCCAATCAAATTAAGTACAGCAGTTCTTTTTGTTTTTGTTTTGTTTTTGTTTTTGTTTTGTTTTTGTTTTTGTTTTTTTCTCAGTGTTTTACTTAAATTTTTAAATTTTATCAATGGCCTTTTTTTCACATTTACGGAAAGAGCGGGTTTCTATGGTGGCAAAATCTTCTTTAAGCTAACTTAAACCAAACCTCGATTAGCCCTTCTTTTATCTTTTGTTGTTACCGGGCATAACAAGAGTTTGTTCATTTAAAACAAGTACGTTGGCACAGTTTCTAAAAGCAAAGGACAGAAAAGAAAGAAAACTGCGATGTCGCAATATCAAAATTAGTTTTCCCTTTTTCGTAATTACTTAGTAATTTCCATTGCTTTCGTTCTTTCTTTTATTCATTCTTTCTTTTTCTTTCTTTTTTTCTTTCTGTTCCATTCATTAATTCTGTTCACTATCCTTCTATCTATCTATCTATCTATCTATCTATCTATCTATCTATCTATCTTAGTCCTATCTATCTTAGACCGCGAAAGAGCTTGCATATGTTGCAAATGATACAGATACAGGAGCTGCTCTTGAAATATAATACTTGCCATGTACGGCATGCTGGGGTTATTTGACGTGTGCTGATACCTGAATCGTCTCCGACAGCCTATAGAATCTGTTCTTCGTGGTCAGGCATGCAAATGGATCTCGGTCTTACTCGATCCATAGTTTGTGGTGCCACGGATCCTGTCTCAGCAACGTAACAATAAACATCAGCAAAAATTGGATGACTCGGTTGCCTTCGGTCTGCAAACGCAATCTGATACAGCCGTGCAGCCTCGTGTCCATTTCCATTCGCGAGGCCATATGTAAAAATCATATCTGCCTGCTCACTATATGAATATCCTGCCATTTTTAAACGGAACACATCTCAGTTAACTCACTCCTACACACGTTAAACGTTGAAGACAGACTAGCCACAGATGTATACGAATGACAAATGTAACCAAGTCTACACGACAACACAGCGCCATCTACTGTAAAATTTCTTTAAACTTAATAACTCAAAAACGAAGGTTTGCAGACATATGTTTATATGGAATTTTGTCCTTGTCATGGGGTGAGGAACCCGTCTCCAAAATTTGGAAAATTATTTTTGATACTGCTTATATATATATATATATATATATATATATATATATATGTGTGTGTGTGTGTGTGTGTGTGTGGTTGGTTGGTTGGTTGATTTTGTTTCGCAGCATATCAAACAGATATTTAATGCCGAAATCTAAATAATTTTTAAGACAATTTTATGGCTTCAAATAGATATATTTAGAAGGCAACTGTATGCCTTCAACTAGAGATAAAATGTATTGCTGGTCTTTTTTATATGAAAATGTATTGCTGGTACTTTTACTATGAAAATCTATTATTATACTTTCATAGTGTTTTTGTTTGGGGGGATCACTCGCTGGGACATTAACAGGACCTGGGAACAGCAATTAAGAGAGGTGTTCAGGTCAAACGCTCCAATCTCCCGACCAGAGGTCATGATGTCGGATGTAGTTTATCGTCATATTTAGGAATACACACACACACATATATATATATGTGTGTGTGTGTGTGTGTGTGTGTGTGTGTGTGTGTGTTACCTGGTATGATGATAAACTATATCTGACATCATGACCTCTGGTCGGAGATTGAGCGTTTGAAGAGCTTGAGCCACCTCTTAATTGCTGTTCCCAGGTCCTGTTAATATATAAATATATATATATATTGCTTTTGCCAGGTCCTATTAATATATATATATATATAATCGACTCTCCCGTCGAGATTCGACGTATGAGGGTCAAGCAGATCAGTTTCAGGAAACCGACAGCCCGACACCGGCACATGAGATTTGATTATAGTGGTGAAGGCCCCGTGCAGGACCATCCACACTTTTGAAGGGACGAATACAGAGACCTGGTAACCGAATGCCACAAGGTTCCCAAACGACCCTCCGCAGGTTTTGAATTCAGGGTTGTCCTTCTCCTAGACCAGTTGCCATCCAAGGCTATAGAACCCAATCTGTCCTGCTATTTTACCCATAGCTGGAGGGAGAGGAAGATGATTCATACCTTTCCCAAGGGTATTAGCACGTAAGTGAATGTAATGGATTCGACTGGAATTCGAACTCGACTCTGCGATTCTACAATCCAAGCCGCTATCCATTACTCCACCGTATATATATATATATACAGCGTGATTGAAAAGCAACTACCCATTTTAAAATACTTATAATTTATTAACTATAATTTTTACATTTTTATATGAGAGAAAGGCGTTTAGCATGAGCTTTTATTTAAAATTCTATGTGGGCACCAGATTTCGCTATCAGCTTCTCGAGCCGCCAGGAATCTCGTCGACTGATTTCACCAGGAACTCACGTGGGATGGAAGACATAACTTCTTGTATTCGCCTTTCAAGTTCTTCCAAAGTCTATGGTTTGGTATAATAGACTTTCTCCTTTAACCAACCCCAAAGAAAAAAGTCGCAATGTGTTCAGTCAAGACTATGACGGCCCATCCATCTCCCGGACAAATGGACATTCAGTCATTCACGAACGACAATAGTAAAATGTGGAGGGACGCCATCTTGAATGAAAATCAAATCTTCCACATTCTCCCAATCACTGATAACTGACCAGATTTAATTTTGCAGGATGGTAATGCCTTTTGGCATTCATAGTATTGCGAAGAATGAATGGCCCCATAATCTTGTCTGAAGTCATGCCACACCACACGAATCCTTCGGGCCGATTCTGCATTTTTTTCAGAGATAACAAGAGAATCTTCGCCTGCCCAATAGTGGTAGTTGTGACGGTTCACAAACCCACTGATGTGGAATACCGCTACAGAGGATATTTTAAAGAGTCCTGGTCAATATTCATACCAAGCCAGAATATACTACCCAAACCTCCATGCGAATGCCGCACACTTCAGAGGAGAGTAATTAGCAGTAGAAGCGGCTTCCAAGTATGCCATTTAAGCTCCTTCTTGACTAAAGTTCGTATTGTCTGAAAGGAGAGCCCACTTTACCTTATTAGCTGTCGAATTGACTTTCTTTGGCGACATATAAAGCTTTTTTAATTGTTTGTACTGTCTCCTGGTCGCCAGGTTTAAAAAGGCGACCGCTTCTTCGTGCATCAGCTACAGACACTGTAGCTATGAGTTTTGAATGACAATTCTTGATTGTCTTTGCATCAACTTGAGCATGTTTTCCTCTAAGGATCCTCACTATCTTTGCTCTCGAACAACGGATTTCCAAACTTTATAACGTGTCGCTGACTGGGCATGCTGCTGCAAGGCAAGATGTTCAGCCATGTTTGTAGAGCTTCCAAATTTCAAACAAAATAATCAATCTGAAAAGACAAACAAAAACAAATTAATTTCTCATGCATTAAAGATCAAACACAAAAAATGAGACAAAAATTACAATAAATACATGAATTATAATTAGTTTTAAATAGGGAGTTACTTTTCAATCACCCTGTATATATATATATATATATATATATATAGTAAGGTAAAAAAATCCGTTCATATCTAATCCTAGTGGATCCTAGTAGTATAGAAATTAGCTTCCAATATCAATTCCTCACAGTTAACTTCTACGTCCCGCTTTCGTCGTCTGCCGAAATAGCCTATTCCCCATATGAGGTAAAAGGATTTGTTTGATTATTATACATATATATATATATATATTTATGAATATGTCCTGAAGATGGTTTATTAGACTGAAACGTCCGACGTTGACATATTAACATTAAAACTGCATAATTGTATATAAGGATTTTTGTTTGTTTTTTCCGTATATATTTTTCTTAATATATATATATATATATATATATATATATATATATATATATATATATATATAATGGGGGAAAGAAAGAAAGAAAGAAAGAAAGAAAGAAAGAAAGAAAGAAAGAAAGAAAGAAAGAAAATGACTCAAAAGTCGATCAATTCTTAGTATTTGCTTGGTATGGTACGTTTGTACAAGTTCGACTTCAGCTAGATAAATTTAAGATTGAAATAACGCATGTCTTTCCTTGCTGTGTGTAGTTAACTTGCAATGCGAAAGTCATGTAAGCCATATAAATAGAGGAAAAAAAATGATTTATTCTGACAATTTAATGGCCCTCTTCAATGGAAGACAAGCAACTGTGGAACCGTGTCTATTTTTTTCACAAATCAATCAGGAACGTTTACTTTCTTTTCTTTTTTTGTAGGTGAACATTTTTCACTACAAATGGGAAATATTTATTTATCGTGGTATTGCGTTGCAGTTTCTATCAAAGGTTAATTGGTGCTGATATCAAAGATGAAAAAGAATAATTTCGAATTATGTTTCAAAGGTGATGAAAATCATGAAATGAACGCCCAGTATTGTTATCAAAATCGCTTCTGATCTGAGTTTCCGAAAGTAAAATGATATATTAAATAGGTTATAAGTCGACAGTTTGATCCTTTGAAAAGGGTTATTTGGTGCTGGTATATCTTTTATTTTTCTTTCTATCTTTCACTTCTTTTCACATTGCACACACTCACACGATAGATAGATAGATAGATAGATAGATAGATAGATAGATAGATAGATAGATGACAGGAATGGCTGAAAATTCCCTAATCTGATCGACCAATAAGACAAAAATATTTATTAGTTACCTCCAAAGATTCACTAAAAAAATGTGCACAGGATGAAAAATACCAAAAATAAAGTTTTATCGTCAAAATATTATGAAAGAACAAAGGGTTTTTGTATTATATAATTTATATTTTTTAAAATTTCTTTTTTAGAAACTTTTAAATTTTAGTTATTTTTGTTTTTTATTGTTTTTCTTGCGTCAATAGGTGACCATAAATTAGTATGGGAATCTGACCGTCATTTTGCTGTGAAAAACATTTGGTGATTTGGAAACTTTTGCCAAAAGCAGATAATTGTCAACTTTTAATGAAACTTTCAGGAATTGTTCGCAAATGAATTAAATTATTTTAGAAATATTGCTTTTTTTCGAAAATCTTGGTGAAATCTTTTTACTCCTACCCCTTATTTATTTTCTGAAATTTCGATAAATTCATTTTCGTAACGCCTAATATTTATATTAGTTATAAGGACATTAGTTATAAGAACATTAGTTATAAGGACATTAGTTATAAGGACATGTCAAAGAAGAAGAAAAATCATGAATTGCTTTTTTTTACCGAAAATCTGCTCTGAATCATAAAATAAAAAATTCAATATATCTCAATTATTATTTAATTAGAAAATCTTTTAGCTTCTTTTATAAATAAAATATATTATGGGAACTATATTTTTTAAATATCAGTTATCGTAATTTATAAAGATTTAAATCTTTTAAAATTGTTTATTAATTTGTCGTGGTCTGGTGATATGATTATTAATTAAAAACTATATTTAATAATCATAACTGGTAAAGCTTAATACAATTCAGATAACCTCAGTATTTTAAAAAGAAATTTAAGTATATTTGTGCGTCTATAAACGTGACGATTTTTGTAAATACGGACGTCCATACACTATCAGAAAATTAGAGCGATAACTATACTAAATATAAAATTTATTGGTAATTTTCTAACATTTCCTCAACAAGCGTCTTCGTAAGTAATGCTATAAAACCAGTTTACCTAAAATTCAATAAAATATTAGATTATTTAGAATATTTTCCTATTTTTAAGAATACTGAGTAGTTAAAAAAATATAAAAAAAGCGTTTACATTGTATTCGTCAAGTAATTATTACAGTTATGTGCCCTCTCCTTAAAAATGCCAAACATTAAACTATTGATAAATCTGTCAACCCCTTATAAAACACCCACCTCCCTGTTAAAATACTTTTCTGCGATATTTTAAACTTAAAGTACGTAATATTTTGTTTTAATTTAGATTAATTAAACTTTTAATCAGTTAATTTCACTTAAATAAAGTTTCAGAAAAGTATATTTTATTTTTTAAAGATTTTTTTACCAAAGAGAATTGTGTTGTGCTGATAGATTTGTCAGTATGGCAGATTTTAATAATATCAATCAATTTAAACTCGGATATGAAACTGATCAGATATGGGCTTTCTCGAAAAATCAGAACGCGGTCGTGTATATTCTTTAAAAGGGAAAAATAGAACCTTGTTGGCTGTGGTGCTCTCTGTGGCCGAACGGTCTAGAGAACGTCTGATCAAAATGTGTATTCTGCTAAAAAGTGGGACGTAGGTTCGAACTCTACGGTAAGACACATTTTCTTTATTAAGATTTCTCAAGTGCGCATGCCGATAAACGTCATACACACTGATTAAAATAAAAAGGGAACGTCTATTTCAAACACGGATTTCCACTAATAATTAGACTTGAAGTAATAAAAATGTCAGATTAAAAGAAAATCCAATGATACTTTACAAATATATATATATATATATATATATATATATATGTGTGTGTGTGTGTGTGTGTGTGTGTGTGCGGAGAATATCAGATATAACTACAATATATCTGTAAAAGGACAATATTAATAAATACAAAACGAAAACTTATCTTAGTTTCATTCTCTGATGGATTTTAACAAGGGAAATATAAGTATTTTATTATGCAACAAGTATTTATAAACAAAAGTAAAAATGTTAGTTTTTCCAATTTTTTTAAATTCAAAAGACGCTCATAAATATTCACCAGGTTAACTGAAAGTTTATGTTATTAAGGAGGATTCTCCCAAGCAAACAAACATGACTGTAACAATGTTAAAAAGCTAAAATGAAAACGGCTATATTCATAATCTGTTAAAAATATATAATACATAAATATATTGCATACTAAAATAAAATAATTCAAATATTAATTGCATTAAAATATTTTCTGTTTATTAGATATATAATTACGTCACATATAATACATTTTATCTGTAGTTGAAGCCATAATATCGTGTTCAAAATATTTAGATTTGGGCATTAAATAACTCATTGGTGATGTTATGCCGCTAAACAAAATCAACCAACCAACCAAAAAGAATAGTGAACTGTTTCTTTTATTCGACCGTAGTCGAAGTCATAACGTCCACAAGGCTGCACCGCGTTCAATTACGAACAGTATAATCCTTCCAGTGGCTTTATAATCCATCTTGTACATTTATAACTTCATCGTTTGCATTGAATATTGCTCCCATATGTGGTGTGGGGCTTAGATTATTTCTATCGAGATTATCGACAAAATCCAAAAGATGGTCTGTGATATTATTGGTTCTGACTTGGTATCTCGACTTCAATCCTTTTTTTCACCATCGTGACGTGGTTTCTCTGCCGCGTGAATTAAAGCGTACTAATAGATTGGCTACTAGCTCTCATCCTATTTACTGTTGAACTAGCTTAGATGCAACCATAACTTCGATTCAAATAGTTTCTTTTCTGACACTTTGCACCTTTCGATTCTTGCTTACCTGCCACCTACAACATTCAAAAGTTTAAATGCAACGTCAATGGCTATCATCTGTTTTCCTGAAACCAGTTCTTTTCATTTTTTTCCACTCCCGCTAACCCATTGCTTCTTATCGCCTTGTTTGGGTTGAAATCATCAAAATGATTGCCAGGTTTACATATCCAGTCCTACGGAATGGAAGAAGAATGTTGTGTGTTCCGAGATGAAATCCGGTCTCAAATGAATGACAAACGCAGGAATGAAATATAGCAAATAAATGTATTGACGTAATAATACAATTGGTAATACGGTTAGTAGATCCAGAAATGCGGTTAGTAGCAATAATAATATATATACAGTCTAGGAAATTCAGTATCGAAGTATGACTTCCTTCTGAGTCTACGTGCTCGCAACTGTGACTCCTACAAAGCAGTTACCTCACTCTCTTACTGTATCACTCCCTGACTGTCACTCTCTCTGACTCAACTCCCGGGTATTCACCGGCAGCAGTACAAGTACACACTGGTCGAGTCCACTCGTATGAAAAAGGGGTGGACCCCATAACAGAGAATTGATGGGTTTATATCTTTCCCAAGTTTGTTAGTGCTGAAGTAAATGTAAGGAAGTCGGTCGAAATTCGAACTCAGCTCGTCGATTTCTCTATCTGTTTATGTTTCTGAGATGAGGTATTGTAACTATTTACACTGAAGAAGGTCGGAGCGTGCAACAGACGAAACGTCGTGTATATGGCGATAAAGATGAGGACAACAGTCCGAACGATGTAAGTAGTGAAAATTCTCTTTCTCTGTTAATGCTTATAAAAATATAATTTATTATACATTATTTGAAAGTTAAGTAAAGCATGAAATTTAATTTAAAACCTTATTGATATTTCGATGCTTATTCAAATCACCGATTATATGCACACATCGCTGCTTTGTGGAACCGACTCCCAAGAGGATGCTTCCATGATCGCCACAATCTTAACCTGTTCAAGTCTCGAGTTAGCCGTTGTCTTCCCTGCCTATCTGCGTAAGCCGTGTCTCTTACTCTATAACCCTCCACCTCGAGAGGCTCCCGAGCCTTGTGCAAGAATTAATATAACGAACTTGACTGGGATTCGAACTCGGTTCACCGCTAACCGATACACCACCAGCACATATACATAATTTTCATTGTTTCGTTTGTACGGCTTACCAAGCCGTTGCAGGTTATTTAAAGACAGAAAATATTTTTATATTGTAAGAATGTTTCTCGGTGGGAGGTTAAGCGAGATAATAATGGTTTAGCTATACCAGTCATGCTATTTAACCCATAGCTGGGGAGGAAGAGGTGGATCCATACATCATTGTAAAAAAATAAATAAATAAAACGCACGCTCCTCGTCTGTGTGGGCGTATGTGGAAGTGGAGTCTTTATTTTCTGAGAAAACAAATTTCGTATGCACTCAGAACTAAAGTTGTGGTGAGACAAGAAATAAAATTAATGAGAACCGTATCAAGTTCCTCCCGAGAAAAAAGGAAGAAAGAACTTATATATAATGAGGTCTCGGTAGCTTTATCGTGATCGCCCATAATTCACTTGGAGATTATCGGATGACACCAATATCACTTCCGGCTCTTCGCTGTCTTAAAGGTGTTTAATCTTGTGGAGCTGATTGGTCAAAACTTTATTGTCACTCAGGACAAAATCAATTCATTTCTAACAAGGCTTGAATGTGTCAACTTAGAAAGAGAAGGACTAGCAAAGTCATTGATCTTGATTTGGCGGGAAACTTGTCTTCAGGTATTCTCGGCAATGTTCAGTTTGAAGCCATGTTCCTATGTTCATTTCCGCAAGTGTTTTACATTCTAATTAAAGAGAATATTGTAAAATCTATGAATTAAAAAATGGTCGAAAGACACTTAAAATTTTTTTAAAGAATTTTATCATGAAGTCATCCATGATCCTTTTGATGTCTACATAGTATATGCTTCCCTGAGTCTCCATAAGTTTTGAACTCAGAGCCGTCCTTCTCCTAGACTGGTTGCCAATCAGTGCTTCAGAGCTGTTCTTCTCCTAGACTGGTTGGCAACAATTGCTAGCAAAGTCACTTTATTCTCATAATTGTATGGCTACATAGTAGTATGGCTACATGTAGCCATACATTTCCCGAGGGTAAACATAACGAACTCGACTAAATTTCGAACTCGGTTCGCCGATAACTCGTTTCGAGCACATTTTTGATTGATCCTTTTTTTTTACGGCTTATCAACCCTTTTCATGTTATTTAAAGTCAGAAAATATTTTTAGATTGCAAGAATTTTTTTTGGCAGGGAGAGAAGACAATAAGCTGTAGCTTTAAAATTATAATGCGAAAAACCGGTTCCCGTACGATCACCGAAATTAAGCAACATCGAGACCTATTCTACACTAAAAAAATTATATAAACAAAGGATGTCTATCGCCTATCGGTCGATTCACAATTATTCTCCGGTCTTTTGAACAGGAGTAGAGGTTTATCCCTTGTTTCTTTTTAGGGTTGGGTTTCCGATTCTTTCTAAAGTCTGCTTTAGCTCTATACTAACACGTGTTTTTCCCAACACTAGTATAAGTCCACAGAGTAACCTTCTACCTTGAGTGGCTCTTGGAGCCTGTATTGTGTTAACGTTGTAAAAAAAAAAAAAGAATGGCTTTGCACACTAATTTGAACAGGAATAGTGGATTATCCCTTGTTTTCTATTCAGGTTTGTGTTTCCGGTTCCTTCTAAAGACTTCTCGTTCTCTTTAACTCCCAGTCCTGGGTATGACGATAAACTACATCCGGCAGCAAGACCTCTGATCGGTAGATTGGAGTTATTGAGGAGTGTGTGACCTCTTCTTAATTGTTGTTGTTCCTGTTAGGATCCCCCATCTATGGACAAATAATAAATTCCCCCAAAGAAAAACAAAACACTATGAACGTATTAAATTACATTTTTATACCAGAATTACCAACAACACCTATTTAAAGCAAAATGGCCAACAATACATTTTATCTGTAGTTAAAGGCATGTAATTGCATTCAAAATGTATTTATTTGAAGTCATAAAATTATGTTCAAAATATTTGCATTTCGGCATTAAATAACCCATAGAGGTGTTGAGATGCCGCTATGCAAAATCAACCAACTAACGCCCAGTGCGTCTTAGTAGCATTATCGCTTTGCTTGGGGTGAATTGATTTTTTTTAAAAATTGACTCATTTCATTGTCAGATATTGTGACATGTTTGTGATAAGACGTTTTTTTTTCGCTATGTCTGGCGATAGATTCGAGCGCAAGAAGTGGTTTTTATGGCGATGGTGTGTAGCGAATAGGAACATAACTGAGCCAGAATTCGAACACTACCCATAGATTCCATGCTAGTAACCATTACAGCAACTCACACTGCTGTTTTAAAACATTTTCAATGCTGAAGCTGTCCCAGTCGCCATGACAGAGGCTCGAACCACGAACACTGTTTTTCAGAAAGCTTCTCAACAAACCGGTCCACGCCTTTAGTGTTATCATGATGAAAACAAGTTACATAAAAAGTTAAAAACGAAATAAATAAAAAAAGAGGCTGGGTATTCGGAAATACGGAGAATATATATCCGGTTGAAAAAAAATCCGATAATTTTGAAAGGAGTTAAAAAAATATCGGAATGTGAACTACTCACCCCCACCCAGCTATTCAACTCCACCCATACACGTCTAAATGCAGACAACTTGTTTTTCCCTTTTTTTTTTTTTTTTTTTTTTTTTTTTTTTCATGAACCTCGCAAACTTCTTTAAAATGAACTCAGTGATGTTCGCACTTCCTGGAAATAATTCAAGAATTGGCGACATATGGCTTCGAGAATTTTCTCAGACGGAATATTTTCCGGTGGGAATATAGTAAACAGCGACATCCACCGCGCCTCCCTCAGTGCCACTACACCCAGAGAAGTCTCTGGGCAGCCATTTTGTATTAGTTCAGCCACATGGTACGCATAAGCGGTCTGACGTCAAATGCACACAAAACACACATGTCACACAGACATGCTCAGACGCCTTTATCAATGTAGGTATACATAAAAAAAATCACGCCTGCATATATCTACACTAAAAAAGAAATATATGTATGTACATACACACATATATTTAAATGCTCTCAAACAAATGACTATGCACACATTCACCCATATATATATATATATATATATATATATATATATATATATATTACTGCAATATATATATATATATATATATATATATATATATATATATATATATATATATATATATATATATATATATATATATATATATATATATATATCGAGTCTAATTCGTTACCTCTTCGTCACCGACGCCCGTTGGTATGGCGTTTGGCTCCTATCATAACTGTTCAGGTTTCAGTTCTTGGTAGTGGATGCGCACTGCTGATGAGTCCCAAATATGGGACGAAACGGCCCTCCAGTGATTTCGGTATTCTGATGAGGTTTCTTCTCGACTCGAATTACATAATTATGATTATTTCCAATCCTCCTAATTATATATATATATATATATATATATATATATATATATATATATATATATATATATATATTGGCCCTGATCTGGCATCTCGTCTACAGACACTTTCTCACAGACGCGCTGTCGCCTCTCTCTGTCTGTTTTACAAATACTTTCATGGCAATTGCACCGAGGAGCTGCATTCGCTGGTTCCCAGACTTCATGAGTTCAAGCGCCCTTCGAGGCTGGCATCCCGCTCTCACCCCTTCACTGTCGAAACTCCTAAATGTAGCCGTCTCTTCTACTCCAATAGCTTCATGTCTCGCACCTCTCGCCTGTGGAACTCCCTTCCTTATTCTAATTTCCCTGAGAGCTATAATCTCCAGCTATTTAAATGTAATGTCGATCGACATCTCCAGTTGCCTTGATCTATCCACTACACTTCTCATCCTTTCTTCTATCACTCCTATCTGATTTTGCTCCAAATTTTCTGTAATCCCTTGCGTCCTAGTGGCTTCCCGCCTTGCTTGGGTTTAAACGGTTAATATATATATATATATATAGAGAGAGAGAGAGAGTGTGTGTGTGTGTATGTATGTGTGTGTGTGTGGGGGGGGTAACCTAGTAGCTGGTAAATATATGAAAGACGAGTGATGAATGTAGCCGTGTCTGCTTCTCGAGCGCAGGTCTCCTCAGCCACAAATGTGGTGTGTGTGTGTGTGTGTGTGAGAAACACCTCCATCTACCAATATAATACCCAATAAGTATGTTTAACATAGTGTTTACGTCAGACTGCGGTCTCACTCGACAACATTATCCGGACAATCAGGTTGGTGTCAGAAGACTCGCCCTTACTCAACGTGCAATGACCTTCCGGTCACTTTCTAGTCTTATGCGCCATTTAAGACGTCATCGACGATATGGAAAATCGCTCCTAGGAATTTTGGAGTCTTGAGTGTGGCCTTACTCGGTCACGAGTAGACTTCAACCATGTATAATTGAGCTGAAACAAGCTGGTAAATATATAGAAAACATCTACCCTCTTCTCGAGAAGGGGAGAAGACCTTCTCATGTGATATATGTGTCCGAAGCGAAAAGAGCATTCAGTAGATAGCCATTGACATTGCATTTAAATTTTTACAGATTAAAGTTGGTTGAAAAGCATAGTGCCGGGTGAGAAGTTCGGGATAATCTACAATCTACATCTAGTTAGCTGAAATGTGAATTAATGAGATCTCGCCGGTCGTCTGGGATTGCGCTTAAATTCATACAGTCTAGGTACCACAGCGAGGAGCTCATCCGAACAATTACCATGAAAGTATTTATAAAAAAGGTACACAGAGGCAGTGAGCAAGTGACTGAAGCCGAGCCGACAGATCAGAATCAGTAATATTGCAGATTCTTCACTGGATCTTGTCAAAGACCTCCAGGAAAATAGCAGGACACCAGACCATATATGGCAGCAATATTCTAAGCATGGACGAATAGTAGACTTATAGATATGCACGATAGATTTCTGAGAGAAAAATTTTCTCATTAGGCACAGTGAAACGACTTTCTTAGCAACTGATTTAGAGATGTATTCAATTTAGTCTTTCCATCTAATGTCAACTGAGAACGGTAGCCCGAGAAATTGCAATGAACCACTTTCTCGGGTGATAGCAGAGTGGGGTCTCTCAGATTAATGGAAAACAGTTTAATTTTGGAAGCGTTAAAATTGACAAGCCATCTTTTTCCCAGTTAACGACGGTCTTAAGGTGGTTTTGTACATTGGCTGCCAATTTGACCTTGTTTGACTAGTCAGCCTCACTATCGAGGCAGAAGTAATGGTCGTGTCGTCAACGTAGATGTCAAGTTGAGAGCTGTCATAGGGAAGGTTGTTAATGAAGATTAAAAGCAGCGTAGGGCCAAGGATGGAGACCTGGGGGGACACCCACGTTAGTACGAAATGATGTAGACGAGTGGCCGTTCAGGACAACTTTTATTTCATGATTTGGTTACAAGCGACTGGATCAGCTCAAAAACGTACCCGGGGATACCGTAGCTTTTCAGCTTGTGGAAAAGACCTGAATGCCAATACCTGTTCAATGCTATAGTCTGGGTTTCACCGTTTTTATCTAAAGCATCATAGACTCTTTCCACAATTACCTTTAGTACATCAGCAGTTGATCTGGAGAAACTTAAGCTTGTCTGAGAGAAGGTCCTGTGATGAGCGATGATGAACCAATTCAGCATTGATTAGGAGTTTCCAAAACAGAGGCAGAAGGTTAATACACTGATAGTTAGATGGCTCTGGCAGTTCACCAAAGTTCTTAAAAACTAAAACAACAGACGATGACTTCTAGCAAGCAGGAAAGCAGGAGGCAGCGAAGTATTTATTATACTGCTTAGAGAGAACAAGCGCTAGTTCAGGAGCACGCTTCTACATGACTATTATATCGGGTCCACATGCTTTGTGAGGATGAAGGTTAGAGGTGATAACAGGAACCATAAAGGTTTTATATGCATATCACTCAACATAGACTCGGTTCTAAGTGGGAAGTTAGGCAGGGATACTTCAGATGAGTCAAGAGTAAGGTTTGAGAATTTCCGGGCAAAGCATTTAACTTTATCAGCAGAAGATGATGACACCTTAAATCAATTGAAGTGGGGCGGATAGAGAACTTGCCCTTATTTAGTAACCTATTACAAAAGACGCCAGTCCTCATGAGAGCCGAAGTTTCTAAAGCCTCCGCGGTGCCTCATTCTCTCAGCAAACAGGGACTTAGCTTATTCGAAGGCTCGCTTACATTTGAGTTGTAGCAAATAGGCACCTGTTAAACGCATTCTTTTTCTCTTTCGGTCAAACCTGCAAAGATCTTTTTCTTCTTTTTTATGTCGTTTCAAAATGTGGATGATCATTATTCTCCATAACTTCCTATCATTTTTAGCTCTGAAAAATATTTGTCTTTCACTATCCCTGACAGTCTCAGTCCCGCCAATCATTTACACAAGCTCGTTAAGTAGGTTAGCCTGTGAATGCCAAACTTTCCAAGCCTACTTTCCTCATTATGCCCCAGAAATTTAATTTGTCTCTTTGCAATTCTATGTGTAATTCTTCTTTTTATTTCAATTCTCCTTAATACTTCCTCGTTGCTTACATGCTCTCTCCATGGCATTCTCAGCATCTTTTTGTAAAACCATGTCTTCGTTGCCTCAAGTCTTCTCTTCATCTGTGAGGAAAATTATCTAGCCTTTACTGTCATATAAAATTGATATTACATAGCAGTCCAGCGCCCCTTCCTTTGTTTTTAACGAAATTTTCCTGTTTCTTAATACTTAGTTTAGTTTTTGGAAGGCATTTTTTTTTATTCACTCCGCCTTCGGATTTCGGAACCATATTTTTCGTCATCTACTAAAGCTTCTCAGATATGTAACCTTTTGTACTTGCTTGATTTTAACATCCTAAACTCATTGCTCGCATGTTAGGCTATCTGCTAGCAATCATATATTCTGTCTTCTTAAAAGTTGATAGGCCTTATTTCTCGTTTCGTTTACTACATTGTCTAAGATTATCTGCAATTTTATTTATGTGTCAGCCATCAACACAGCGTCATCCGAAACATTATTTTGCAACATAACATATATATATATATATATATATATATATATATATAGATAACTATACTCGTTTCGAAAAACCCTCGAATTTTTGATTTGCCAATAATCAAATCAATCCCGAGGGCAGAAAAGGTTTTTAAAAAAAGAAAGAGCTAGAAACATGAAAGTCTGTCGAAAAAAAATCGCACAGATACAGGTTTAAAGAAAAAAACCCGACACGAGTAAACAACTAACTAACAAAAGAGCTCAATACAACCGTAGAGCAGACCTTGATAAACCTAGTGAGCCAGACAAACCTACCCAGGTTTCACCTAAGCGGATCGTCAGGGAAAGCTGGCTATCTATCTATCTATCTATCTATCTATATATATATATATATATATATATATATATATATATATATAGTAGAGCCAAAATTAAGGAGCCAAAATTAAAACTTAGCTTACATAATAGAGTTAATACTTTTATATACAAGAATTTGTTCAAAGAATAAGTTGTACCGGTACTACGAAATTATGGGTTTGAAAATTCTGTGTTTATGCAGGATAATGGTCTCTGCCATTAAGCTTATCTGAGCGACCAAGAAATAAACGGTATGGATTAACCATCTCAAAGTCCTGACATGACTCCCATAGAAAACATATGGAAGAACTTGGAAGAAAATGTCATGGCTAGGAATCAATCAAATGTCGAAGATATGTATGAAAAATTACAGGAGAAATGAGCTTAAATTACAGTTGACGAATATCAAAATTTCATGAAAACCTGTGGACGCCGATGTTCAGCACTGATTCAAAACAAGGGTCTTTGCAGTAAATACTGAGAAGACATTTTGCATTTTCTGGCTCAATTATTTTTTCATTAAAAACATTGTTTTGTTCCTTAATTTTGGACACTTGATATTTTAGTGAAGAATTTCATGAATCATAGCTCTTTCTATATTATTCCAAATAACTTACAGATTTAAAGCACAACTAAATTGTCATTTGTCTACATTTAGTGAAAATTTCAGAAAAATTGGACATGTTTTTTGAGATATCGAAGTTTTAACTTTTGTTCCTTAATTTTAGACGCTACTGTATACATATTTTATTTTATGGGAATTTTAAATTTGAGATTTACAAATATTCCTTGCTTAATACAGCAACACGAGACCAAACTCTAGCACGTTATCGCCAAGCAGACCCCGATTTTTCTACAGTCACGATAAACGATTGCTCTCTCTCTCTCACCGAGGTTCCAATCTTTGAACGTCTATTGGAACCTGTTGTAGAGTAGTTTTCACAGTGGAGGCTTGTATTTCAATAAGTCGTCCTAAATTAGGTTCGACGTACAAAACGTTAGGAACTTGAAATAAGACTTAATGCCGCAGCAATCTAGTTGTGATGGTTGATACTTCAATGTCCGACATCGACTGACTCACTCAACACCACTGAGCCCAACTGGCCACTGCTACTACTACTTATTATCTGTGGGAGAGTCTATTACAAAAGAATAGGTATTATGGTATAACAGAACCGAAGCTCACTCCAAACCTTAACTGGAACTCAGATATACAATACATTGCTAACGGTACTGGGGAAATGATCGGTTCTTTGAAACCACTTCAGGAACTACCGGATTCTTTCTGCCATGGTTTATCTTCACAAGACTCAGATAAGATTTTTTTAAAAAATGGAGTATTACTGCCATATCTGAACTGGAGCTGCATAATCTTCCGTTTCCAGTCATGAGAGAGCCCCATGACTAAAATACGTATTGATTTCACACCTATAATAGAGCTCGAAGCTATGTCATTGCATGCTGATTTTCAGGGATCACTTCGTTTGAAACTTTGTCGTAATAAAATAAGTCATTATTTTTTAAAATAAATTTTAGCTAATACAAGGCTGGAGAATCACTCAAGGAAGGGGATTAATGTTAATGTTGAATTATTTTATTACGACAAAGTTTCAAACAAAGAGATCTCGGAAAATCAGCATGCAATAACATAGCTTAGACCTCTGTTACAGGTGTGAAGTTTTTTTAGTGATAAGGTAAGCCTATCATAAACCTTAATTAGGAGAATTGCTTTCTCACCTTCAAAATCAGAATTGTTCAATAGAGCCCTTTACTGGATTACTATCATCGATGGAAAATATGTAACGATGCAAGCTACATAAATAGCTGTAGTAGTATTAGTAATAGTAATTCGGCACTCGATAATTAAAAACATCAAAGATGTAGATAGTAGATGTAGATATTCAAAAAAATAAAAAGTAAATTAATGAAAATTTCATTGCAAAATTGCAGGAAATACTTGGAAGGCCGAAGAATCTAGAAGGCGGAAGGCATTTTTAATGCCATGTCTGTTCAGGACATTGGCACACCATTTATTCTTTTCTTTAATATCTGTGGATTGCTTCGGCTTCCGGAAATAGATGGTGGAGTAGTTTCTAGATTCCACATAAATGCAGAAAAAGATATTTTTTTCTCAATTCAATTGATTACACTCTTAAAAAATGAATTCTTTTTCTCTTTTCAGCTTCCTGTCTAATCTACAGACATCTTTTTCTACTTTTTTATGTCATTTCAGAATATGAGCGATCATAGCTTTTCAAAATCACTTTCAGCTCTGAACAATGTTTTTCTTTTGACTATCCCTCCAACTCCCAGTTCCGCCAGCCATTTATACAAGCTTGTTAACTAGGTTAACCGCTTTTTCCACTCTGACTTTTAACTCTCCAAGCCTTCTTTCCTCATTGGGCCCTAGAATTTATTTAATAGAGTAGTCCTTCTCCTAGACTGACGATACCAGTCTACTTTGATATTTAACCTATAGCTGGGAGAAGAAAAGGATAGAGTGCTGCTTTTTCAAGTGGCATTTGAGAAGCGCGAAAGAAAAAAAAAACTTGGCGAAGAATTGAACTCGACGTGCCGATTCCACTTCCTGTCCCCATAAGTATTGTGCAACCAGAACATCCAGCCGGAAGACTGTGTGAAAATGTGATATGGAAAACGCTATAAATACGCTATCACGGCTTTCTGGGAAACGATAGTCCTTGTGCTGTGATTTATATAATTACTTCTTCGGCAAGACTGGCTATTTAAAAATTGTCATCGTCGTCGTCATAATGTTTGATATGCAAATAAAGAGTGTTTTATTAAGATGAATCAAAGTCAGCAGTAAATAAATCAGTTTTATTGGTGAAAATTTATTTATTTCTCTATTGGATCATGTTATTTAAGTCATGGCAATTATGTGTAAAAAATAATATCGCCCAAATATCCGCAAAGGCCTCGGCGGCACACCTCCACTCGATGGTCAAAATTTTTGATGACGTCTCTGCATCGTTGGTCCTCGATCTCACCAATATGCCTTATTATCTCATCCTTCAGCTGTTGAATTGTTGATTTCTTAGCATAGACCTTATTTTTGAGATGACCCCAAAGGAAGAAATTTAAAGGTGTCAAGTCGCACGATTTGGGTGGCCAATTGACTTCGCTGTTTCGAGAGATGATGCTACATGGGAAATTCTCATTGCATTTCTGTTTGAACGTCCATTTTCGTAATAGGCTTTGATAACTTTACCACGTTGTTTGATTGTTAATCTTTCCATGGTTGAAATTGCAAAAACTTTTGTTACATCTGAACGAAAAAGAAAAAATCTTTAGACGCTTAAACTTAATTCACATTTAAAATCGGTCCAAGTTAATGGAACACCTTTTATACAATAGGGGAAATTAGTGGTCATTTTTGCGTCTTGTCTATTATCAGTGAATCACGTGCATTCTTGGAACATAATTCCGGGTGTTTAACGTACATCAATCTGTTGAAATGTCTGGGGCAAGTAATGACGAAGGAGAACTTGGAAAACCTGATACTCACAGAACAGATTGAGGGACAGACGAAAGCAACGTGTAACATACTTGATGGGAGTGAGTAAATAGATGGTAGAACAGAGTTTGGGACAAAACTTATTAAGAGCTACAAAAGATAAGAAGATATGGAGGGCCATGACCGCCTACGTCCTGAAGGGACATGGTACATAAAAAAAGATGCTAAATCCAGTTAACCCTTTTTTATTTTATTTCCTGATAAATTAGTTCTTCAAGATTTCAGTTTTAAAAAAAATTGGTTTGTTTCTGATTTTATTGTCACATGCAATTGTAATATTAGAACGTGGAATCACAGAAATGGCAATGGACGAAATAACTCTTTCTATTCAGGAATCGTTGGGCACTGCTACTGTCGGTTCAAATTCATAAGATATTTTTCTAAAGACAGTTTTTCAGGAAAATAAGCTTCTGAAGTCCACTGTTATTGTTCTTTCTTGTACTGATTGGAGTTTCTTTCCTAACTTTATGTTTAAGGTAGTGTAGAACAGGGGTCGGCAACTCTTGGTATGCGTGCCAAACATGGCACACCGATAACTTGTTTCTGGCACGCGAAATATATTCGTTAGATCCCTTTTTATTCTTTTCCTCTTTCATGTATATCATTATCTCATTTTTTTTATTTTCTTCCCTTTACAGATTGTGCAGAATGTTACGATAATTAGCTAAGAAATGATGTCATTCAAATGAAGAAGATATTACAGAATTTAAAGATTATTGGACTTAAACATGTGGTGTGATTAATAAAAAAAAGCCTTATGCATTTTCTGTTCCGATACAATCATTTGTAGGACTTCTGATAAGGGACAGTTTGAAAGTTTTCATAAAAATTTAAGTAATAAAGCTGAAGAGGGAAAAAGAGAATGAATGAAATGAGAAAGACAAAAAACAGACTGATACTTTTATGAACTTTACTTCAGGTAAGCCCAGCTCCAACTTAGTTGCTGCTAGTTTTGAAATTTCAAAACATTTTGTTGGCATGTGGAAAAATTTTGTGCCAGAGCTTTGGCCGGTTTTGGTATGCACTCTCAAAAAGATTGCCGACCCCTGGTGTAGAAAGTCAACCGCTTGATTGTATCATTATTTTCCCCTCGAATCACATGTGCTAACCATTTTAGTTATTACTGCTCATTAAATTGATGCAATTTCTGTTATTTGGTAAAGTTCTTTGTTGGTGATTCTGTGAAATTTAAAGAAGGTTAGTCTTCTTAACGCTTTGAGCCCTAGCCGGTGGTAAAAAAAAAAAAATGACGTAATGCCCAGCCACCGGTTAAAAGATGGCTAAACACTTGTAACTATTTTTATATCTACCGTGAATCATTGCATACCAATTATTTACGAATTTTGATTCAGGCGCTCAGAAGGGTTAAAATTTTTCAGAAACCCAAGGCTCAAAAGGTTAAAAACCAAACTGGGTTCACTAGCTTGAAACCATTTTTAATCATGGAGCTGAGAAAACAGCCCGTCAGATCAATTTTCAAGTCGTATCATATTCTGCATGATTTCAACTTTAAAATGTTGGGCTTTTTTTTAAATTTCAGGACGTAGTCGATCATATCTTTTCACAACTTCCTATCCTTTGTAACTCTAATAAACATTTGTCGCCTTACTGTCCCTCTCTGCACATTTTCTGTTATCCATTTACAGAAGATCGTTAGCTAGCTTGCTTACTGTCTCCCTTTTCCTCACTTGCCTTCAATAAGTCACGCGAGTGTCAAATTTTCCAGGTCTTCTTTTCTTATTATCTGTCTCATAAATTTCAACTTTCACTTTCTGTTCCGAGATGTAATCGTTCTTTTCGTTCCCATTTCCCTTAAAACTTCGTCGTTTCACACATGGCTTGTCTATGACATTCACAGCATCGTCCGGTAGAAACTCACTAAAGTTCTGCCCTACAACTGCGAGGAAAAGTTCCAGCATTTACCGTCATAAAGAAAGATTGAGAACGCTTAGTTTTGTTTCAAACGAAATTTTCCGGTTTCTTAATATTCCGTTTAGTTTTCGAAAGGCATGTTCCGTTTTTCTTTCTTTCTCTCAGTATCTTTCTATTTGCCTGTATATACGGATATGTGTGCGTGCGTAAGTAGTCTTTCTTTCCTTCTCACTCACTCTTTGTCTGCATATATATATATATATATATATATATATATATATGTGGTGAGATGAATAAATTGTCTAAATTACGCAAAAATTAAAATAACGCTATCTTAATTTAACAAATATATTTACCAAAATTACACAAATATGTCTTATCAGAACGATCAGAATTAGATTTCTAAGCTGTCATGTCTTCGTAATCACCATTAGACTCATCCAATTATGTTTCTATCCACTATACTGTGAAATGTTCGTATTGGAGCTCCCGGTGCGTATGTTAATACGGCATGTGGTTTCCAAAATTATGACAGCGTCAATTGCGCCATCGTGCTATTTTCCTTACAGACGGTGCCCAACTGACACTACTATACTGTGCAGTCGACAAAATCAAAAACAAACAACGCGCATGCGCGAAATTAAAAATATAAAATGTCGCAATTTACCCATCGCACCCTGTATATATATCTGTGTGTTCGTACGTTCTTTCTCTTTTTCCATATCTTTATGTGGCTATATATGTGCGCCTTTTCTGTCTCCCTCTTTCTTTGCCTCTCTCTTACATGTGCACTGTATGTGTACGTCTGTTATTTCCTTTCTCTCTCTCTCTCTCTCTCTCTCTCTCTCTCTCTCTCTCTCTCTCTATTCTCTCCTCTTATATATTATATGAATTTCCTTCGGCTTGCCGTGTCACATTTTCCATCGTCTGTTATATATTAAAATTTAATACACACGCCCACATTCATTATATATATATATATATATATATATATATATATATATATATATATATATAGAAGAGAGAATGAGAGAGAAAGAAGAAACTTACGCAGATCCATACATATGCACATGCTAACAGAGAGAAAGAAAGAAAAATCTTTGTACACAGACAAAATGAGAGAAACATACAAAGAGGGGGAAAAGAAAGAACAGGCACTCACTTATTGGGAGAGAATGAGAGAGAGTGAGAAAGAAAGAAAGAAAAGAAAGAAAGAAAGAAAGAAAGAAAGAAAGAAAGAAAGAAGGAACACATACATATACATACATACATACACACAGACAAATAGAGAGAATAAGGAAAAAAGACAGACATAAAAAAAGAAAGAAAAAATGGAAGAAAGAAAGAAGGCGTACACACAGACAAAATGAAAGAGATACTGAGGGCGAAAGAAAGAACCGGCGCACACATAATGAGAGAGAATGAGAGAGAAAGAAGGAACGCAATAATACATACATACATACATATACACACAGGCACAAAGAGAGAGAGAGAGAGAGAGAGAATGAGAAAGAAGACGAATACACAGATAAAATGAGACAAGGAGATACTGAGTGAGAGGGAAAGTACGAACAAGAGTACATGTATAGTGAGAGAGAGAGAGAGAGAGAGAGAGAGAGAGAAAGAACAAACGTACTTACACACGCACATATAAATAGGATGATAGGAATCTGCACCATGCCACACAAGCAGGAAAACCCAGTAATGGCTGTTAGAATTCACGCACACATACGCGCGCACGCGTACAAGCACACGCACACACACACACAAACACACACATATATATATATATTTATATATAGAGAGAGAGAATGAGAGGGAGGAGGAGAGAGAATCACAGAAAACATATTTTCCTTTAATAAAACTACTGCTATTGCGATGTGCGATATTTAAAAACACTAGAGATAAAAAAAAATATTAGAAAAAGTGATAGAAAGCCGAATGAAGTACTGTCCTGGGTATGACGATAAACTACATCCGACAGCAAGGCCTCTGATTCGGTGAGTGAAGGTTTTGAGGACTACGGAACCACCTCTTAACTGCTGGCGTTCCCAGGTCCACCCTGACCCGGGGTGGTAGTACCTGTTAGGGTCCCAGCTATAGGTAAATAGTGAACTTTCAAACAAAAATCAACAGTACATTTTTATAATGAAATGACCAATATATTTTTATGGCAAAATGACAATCAATGCAAGACTTAAAAAAAAAAATACATTTTTATAGTAAAACTATCAACATTATATTTTATGATCTGCAAATTATATATTAAAAAAAAAAAACACACCTTCACCTTGGAAGTAAAAAACTATGTTCAAAATATCTGTAGCTGAATGCACAAAATTGCGTACAAAATATTAAGAGATGTTGATATGCTGGTAAACAAAATTAACTTAACCTAACGAGAATGAAGCCGGCAAGGTTATGCATTGGGATATATCGGATGACAAAAACTTATAAATTTAAAATTAAAGCTAAACTTCTTTGTATCTTCAGTTTTTCTCGGTTTAAAAGTTTAAACGGCATTTGCTGTGTTTCTTCCCTCGTATGTATCGAGTGTAACAGCAAAATTGTCCAAATCGTGTCACAGCATAATTATCTACCCCATAAAATGTTTAATATCTAAAAAAAATCCACTAAACTATTTGAGTTTCTTTTTTTACAGTTTTTCAGATAAGACGTTTAGCTATCTTGTCACTGTTTGTCATAAGAATCACTGAAAAAACCCTTTGAGTTATTCCATTAGAAAGAGAACATGTTAAAATCGTTTTGTGTCAGCCCCACTATCGTCTCAACTGAGCAATGGCGAGAGGAAAAAATCATTCTGACCTTCAGTAATGGTACAAAATTCATACACTGGCATCCATCTTCAAAATCCATTCAAGAACTACCAAGAAAACGGTCAATAAGATTAAAAAAGAGGGAACGGTAGAGAGAAAAACTGGACCAGATGGTTACAAAAGCAAGAGGGATCATCATTTCTCTAATAAGATCAATTAGAAGAGATCCATTTCAATCCATGACGTTTAGCAAGTGAGGGAAGAGTTTTAGCTATGACAGTCCAAAGGTCAGTGAAAAAAGACTTGAAAATAAAATCATACATGAAACGTGAACAACTTTTTACTCCAGGACAGAAAATTAGATGATTAGAGAGGGCAAAGATCATCTTGAATAAGTTGGAAAATGATCCTGTTATAATATATACATATTTGAACTTTATTTCAATCCTTCATTGACCTTCTGATTAATGATTAATTAATGATGAACATATCATTTTCGTTTATGATCGATGTCATCACGATTCTTCTGTTAAACTTGGAGAGTAATTACACATTCTTGTTACTCAAAGTTTAGTCCAATAATGTCACGAGAACCTCGGAGAATTCCAGTAAGATATCTTTAATCATTTCTAAGATACAACGGTTCAGAACTTGATCTAACAATTAGAGAATTTTGCTGTTACACTCGGTATATGACTTCATAAATAAAACAATTTCTAGTCTGAGGAAATCCTTTCAAGACATGAAACAGATAAAATAGAAGGGATTTTTTTTCATTTTATTATTCATTGACTCTGTAAAGCTCTACAAAAAAAAAGGAGAAAACACATTTTTATACAATAATAATAAACGCAGAGATGTCCGTTGATGACAGAAGCAGACGTTTCAGTTTACACAAATATGCGAAAACTCCCATTTAGATAAGAAAGATTGTGAAGGCTAATGACATTATACAGATTGTCTCCCCAAAGTTGACGTCATTTAAAATGGGAATATCTGAGTAACTACATGTCCCAGATAAACGAAATTAAAGAGGCTTCATGATAAACAATAAAAGAATTATTTATAAAAATTCGGACAAGAAATTCAAAGGAATGTAGATTTTATAACCCATTCGACAAAGATTCACAAATGTTCAATATGCGCACCACCCGTGACAGGACGCACACCAAGTCGGTAGTCCAGCTCATGCCAAACACGCTGTAGCATGTCTAGCGTAATATTCTCCAGCACCATTTAATTTTTGGTACCATGCCCAAATCTGCTTTTTTGTTGGTGCAGACCACATCTGATTAGAAGCTACAACTTAAGTTATGAAAAAAACATTACTCAGCTTATAAAAATAAAATTCTTAAATAAATTCCACTTCACTCTGAAGAAAGTTGACAGAATATCCAACCAATAAAATCTTAGAAATGATTGCTAAGACACATGGGTTAAACAATTTAAAAGTTGTAAGAGAACAAAAAACACTTATACCTATGTAAATAAAAATGAAAACTAACAGTAGCTGAAGAGTTCCTGGTTAAAAGCTGAGACAGAGGTATTAATAATGGTTGCACAGGACCAAAGTCTATTCACAAGGAATTACCAGGCAAAGTTAATATAAATGGTGAAGATACAATATGTAGATTATGTGATCAAAATGTTCAGACTATTGATCACTTGTTTTGTGTTTTTCCAATGTTGATATCGAGAGAACACAAAGATCGATATAATAAGATTATGTAGTTGGAAGATATATTGTGCCACATGCTGAAAAATTATATGAAAATTATTCAGAACCAATCGTAGAATATTGATACATTATCATCTATATAATACTATATGTAGAGTGAGTGGTCATGGTTAAATGGAAATAAATGGTAGAACTGCCTAATGAACAGAATTGATAAAGTTCGTAATAAGCAATAACAAGAAAACAGGACAGGGCAAAAAAAAAATAATATAAAGCAAGCAAACAATATATGCAAATCAAATTAACAGTAATAAGGCGAAGCAACAGTAATATAGCAAAAGTTCACAAACTAATAATTGGGTTTGACACACACGAGCAAGTTGGAATAAGCGAACGTAGTGTTCTAACTTCAAGACAAGACAGATCGGGTCCGAGTCATACGAAACCGATAACTAGCATGTTTTATTGGCTAGGAAGAAATCCCAGCATGCATTTGTGTGCTTCTACCTATAAATTGAGGAGGGACAAGTATTTTGCAATTATTCAGGTTGAATTGGAACCAAAAACCTCTATGTATGTATGTATGTATGTATGCACGTGGCCGAGTGGTTCCAACGTTCGCATTATGACCATGAGACCCGGGTTCGAATCTCCCCATGGTCAATTTTTCAGGAAAGAGGAGGTTCGGTTACAGCGTGCGGCACCTTTGGAAGGTGGTTGAAAACCATACCACGGGTTGATCCAAACTGTGTGAGTGAAATTGGGTAGACAGAAACCTCGGGGCCGTCAATAGCTGTGCAAGCCCGAAGTCACAAATCATCGTGGCAAGGGCTTCAGAGTGCTGATTTTGTTCAAATTGTAGAAGACCGTGACGGTGAAGATATAAAGGACATGCGTGGGTTAAAATTTTCTGCTAGCCAGTCCAGCTACATGAGAATGTTGGACTTTAATTAAGTCCAAAGAAGACAAAGAAAACAAACAAGACCAATAATTATATATAAACAAATATATGTATTAACAACAAGTTACAAGCACATGGACAGTTACATTGAGTTTGTGTGGTTAATATTATGTGTGTGTATTGCGGTGAGTGTTCGTACGTACGTGTATTGATATTGTTCTTAGCGTGTTCCCAGAATTTGGGAAACGCTGTATTGGTGAGAGCTCACATATTGGTATTAGCTGAAATGAAAAAGAAGAGAAAGAATTACCTCACCTCCACGCGAGGTGGGTACGGCCCAAAGCCTGAGGGAAAAGAGAGATCGAGGCAAAAGGTCACCCAGTATTTATAGCAATATAGCTGGTGAAGGGTTAAGGAACTAAGGAGGAGCTAACTCCGACAAAATTGCTGATCACGCTAGATAACACTCTCTTTATATTATAGAAACTCTAACTAAGGTCTGCTCAGCATAGTTGCAGTATAAACCACAGGTGGGCTCTGTGGGTGTTGAATAAGCACAAATGCGCCTAAGCAAGCGTCTGCAATAGGGATTGGCTAACCGCACTACTAGACGGGTATCCTCGAATACGAGTGGCCAGATATATATATATATTTATGTATGTATGTATGTATGTGTGTTCCGAGATACGGCTTAAACAATACATAATACCCCATAAAATCTTTGAATATATTGTACCTTGGACTCCTGCCAAGTACAGTGTTAAATTTATTTAAAATTAGACAAGGGGTTCTTGAGCTAGGACCGTTTTTCCGTTTTTACCATATTTTTAATAGGAAATTCAATATTTGTTTTCGATGCACATTCTTATATCAAGCCGCGTATATAAACAGTTACTTGAATATTCTATTCCAACTATTATATGTATAAAACTAATAAATATTCATAATACATTATAACAACATTATTAAAGAAAATTAAATAAGCATCGCGCAACATATATTCATACAATTCACTACACTACATTACACTATACTACGCTACAGAACTTTTTTTTATAAAAAAAAAACTCCTTGAAAGGTGAAGAGGCTATATGTGTAACATGACTTGATAGTAAATAAATAAATAGATGCATGCTGATTTGCTGTGGTTGGGAATTTTGAAATAAATGCGAGGAAGAAACAAATGTGTATAATGAAAAATATACTTATTATTTGGAAAAAGACTACAGCTTTTTGAAGCTATTACGCCAAATTTTCACATAATGAAGTGGAACAATAAATATTCTCTACCGTCTTTAGTATTACCTATTCATTTTGTATTCAAAGTACAGTGGAACCTCGTTTCACGAATTTCATTCGTTCCTGAACCCGAAATGTTCGTAAACCGAAACTACTTTTCCAATAAGAATCAATGTAGAGAAAAAAAAGTCACAGTACAAAAAAATTGGCAAAAAATGGACAACACAACACACGAATGTATACAACACTGCGGTCGACTCAGAAATTATTCCGTTCGGGTTAACTCGATTCGGCAATGTTGTTCGAGAACCGAAATTTTGTTCGATAAACAACGCATTTTCATCACGAATTTTCTGTTCGAAAACCAATTTGTTCGACATGTGAGAAGTTCGAGAACCGAGGTTACATATACATTTTATGAAAGAAATGTGTGTTTTAATGTAAAGAATAAAACCTATATTTATTGATATGATAAAATAATTTATTTCCAGACTTTAAATCAGGATATATTTGCATTAAGGCGTTTTAGTGATTTTCATTTGTTTGCGAATTGGACTTATTATGAACAAATAATTAATAAAAATATACTTATTATTTTGAAAAAGACTACAACTGTTTTAAGCTATTACTTCAAATTTTTACACAATGCGTTAACCAGTGATACATTAAACCTTCTTTTACTGTCTTTAAATACAAATTAAAACGTGTAATTAATAATAAGATTATTGACATTGTTAACTCATAATTTTGTATCATGTGCTGTTTTTAAAAGAAACGCAACGGGTTTATGAGCGGTCTAGCAATCATTAAATGCAACATACCAGGAATAGTAATAAATGACTCCGAACAAAAATAAGGCATTCTCATAGTAATGCCAGCGACATCAGATAAAATATATATATGAGGATTTTTGAAACTGAAATTGAAAGTATGTGGCTCCTCCTGGCAATATCTACACATAATAGATTAAAAAATTAAATGTTTTGTGAACTGTTTATCTACCCACAAGTCTTATTATTGTTTTTTATATATATATGCGTGTGTGTGCCTGTGTGTGCGTGTGTGTGTGTGTGTGTGTATGTGTGTGTGTGTGTGTGTATTTAGGTAGCAATCCTTCTTTCATGCACATTTCATTGAATACGACGGACAACATGCGTTTATTTAGTTTTTTTATACAGTTTCTCATGTGATCTAATATTTTTTCTTCTCAGATGATAAATTATATAAAAACTGTCGGAATGTTCTTTTTATCCGAGCGCTTTCGGCTATACATTTAGCCATTTTCAAGGATTATATTTTAACTGTTAAAATAAGAAATAGTTTGTTGTATGTATGTTTTATAAAATGTTTTCATTTTTCAAAACACGGTCCAGATATTATGTCCATGTTTATAGTTAATATTAAGTGTTGTTTTTTTTTGTTTTTATTAATAAGGCTTCCATTATTTTTAGTCTTTTTTTGCATGTAGATTATGCTATTACATTATTGCTGCCAACTATTTCAGTAAAGCGTATAAGTAAATAACCAACCCAATTAACAAATAGTGTTTATTATTTTTTATGTCAATTCTCAAGAATAAAGAAAATGTATAAATTCACTTTCATATGTTTAGGTTTTATTACAATTCTAATCATTGTTTTTTAAAACAAAAAACATTGCCGAGGAGTGGAGATAGTTAAAATAATAGTGATGTCAATGGAAAACCATTCTTTTGATACTATGTTTATTTTTTGTTTTATTTTTGTTTTTGTTTTTCAGGCACGAAGGTCCAATATTGATCTATTGTTTTTAATTCTTTGTGTGATTGAAAGTAGCGTGGTAGGAATTTCTTTTCAAGTTTTTTTTTTTTTAAATGAACTTTGATCTTGTCATAGAAATTGTGATTATCTTTATTTATTTATTCGGGCAAAGGTTATATTTTTTTTTTTTTTTTTTTTTTGTTGCTTGTTTACAAGTCGTTTTTGGTGTTGCCGTTTGAGCTTTTGAAGTTTCATGATCGATGAACACTAATACCACTTTGACCAATTAAATACAAGCCTAGTCGACATTTTAAGCTCATTATAGTAAAATCCGTACTAAGGGAAGTGTTAAGTATCTAGTGAGAAACTGAAAAAAAAAAAAACTGTGACTCATTTCAAATAAATTTATTCACAAGTGTTAGAATTCGAAGAAGAAAAAAAGTTTCATTTAATGTAGGTGGCGTAGATAGATAAATAGACAGGTATTAATCTGGCACAAGGCTACACTCAACGGGTGACACGTAAAAACGAATTACCGAGCTAGATTACAGCATTAATATAATTATAAATGTATATAGATGAATATTAAATGCCAGCTACGCGTTTTCCGAGCAAACCCGTCTAGTGCGGCTAGCCAGTCCCTGTGCTCAGACGCTTGCTCAGTTAGAGTTTCTGTGAAAAGCGTATGCCTTGGCGTGATCAACAGTGTGGTCAGTTTGGCCCAAACCCTCCGTCATGATGACTTACGACTTCGTGCTAACACAATGCTGAATGGTTCCGTCTATCTAATTTCATTCACTAAGCGGATCAACTCGTGGTATGTTCTTTAAAGAAATTTTCCAACTGTGCTGTACGATTGCCTCCCGAGAGCAATAAAATTAAGAATCAAAGGAACACACACACACACACACACACACACACATATATATATATATATATATATATATATATATATATATATATATATATATATTATTATTATTATTATTTAGTATATTTTCTGTTTATACGTTATTTTATAGATACAATTTTTTTTAATTAAACAGTATTAATTACATTTACCGGCCGAAATGTTAGAGAAATTTCGTAGAAAATATGCGCTATCCGACAGGAATCGAAACTGTAACCTTAATAGGGACCGTCGTTTGATCTGACGTGCTGTTAACCATTCAGTCACAGAGAAGCATCTGATTGACAAAGTTCGAATTACTGTTTATAAACAAGCACCTTCGACGATTTTTTCTCGATCGATCATTTCTGCTCACGAAATGTATCTTAACGTAAAAAATGACAACATATTATGAAATGGATTAAATTTGACAATTATTTAATATATTTTCTGTTTAAAAATCAATTTATTTTCTGCATCTATAAAAATAATGTATAAACAGAAAATATGTTTTTATCTCAACCAAACGGAAAAATGTAAGAATATTAGAAAAACTGAATAGAAAATTCATAAAATTTTTCTTGTCTGTCATATTCAACAAAGCATGATTGAAAGAAAGGTTGCTACCAAAATATACATTATATATATATATATATATATATATATATATATATATATATATATATATATAAAAAAAAGCACTAAAACATAAACTAACCCACTACACAGGTTTCAACTCTAAGGTCTCATCAGGTAGGCAGATTGAAAAATTTAGTGAATTCCACCATCATAATATGCTAACAGCGGATTGCACTTTTTAAGCGCGGCTGTTTTCAGCCTACTTTTACAATATATTATTTAATATCTTCTATCGTACTTCCAATAAAAAATAAGCAAATAACTGTGGGAGACTACAGACAATTTACCAAGCATTTTGAATTCACAGTTGTCCTTTTCCTAGACTATTTGATCACAATGTCCTTCTCCTAGATTGGTTGTCAATCACGGCGAGAGAGTCCAGTTCGCCTTACTACTAGAGACGGTGAGATTTTATTGGGACGACCGCTTGATTTTTTAGAAGAATACGCATCCGTATTTTTAATGACGTTAGCAATGACTGTTCGTTTTTGAAGTTTAACAATCCTGCCAAAGTTCGAACTTTGTTAAAATTTTACTCTTAGCCATTTTAAAATCTGAAATATAATACTGGAAATGAGCTACATAAATGTCTACACGCCTGAAGCTATGAGCACATTGACTAGTTCTAAATTTTTTGTCCAGTAATTTGTTTTTTTCACACATGGTCTTATCTTTATGACCAACCAAAAAAATCCTTTTTTCAATGTTTGTTTAAATTAATCAGTTAAAAGCTTAAAAATTTAACTTGTTTGTTGATAAACTACATTTTCTAATTAAATGTAAATGCTTCACAAATATATTTTGATTAAATTAACAATATTTTATATTTTTAAACCCTTTTGTATCTGGTCTTAAGATTTTGACCAGGGGTGTATTAATATGATAATGAATAATTGTGAGGTGCAGGGTAAGTGGTGTTTTGGAGTAGAGGTGCGGCTTCTTCTCTGTAACCAGTTGCTAGTTTTTCTTTATTTCTTTTAAATCATTTCACCCCAAGGAAGGTAGGTATGCAATTAGTACTCGTGAGTTTTACAGTGAATTAAAATTAGAGAAAAGTGTGAGTATAAGGAGGAGTGAGGAAAGGACAAAAGATGAACGAGATTCAAGAAGATAGAAGATGGCAATTGAAATTGCATTTAAATGTTTGAAGATTGTAGTTGGCAGGGAAGCAAGAAATCGGAAGGGAGTTTTACAGTGGGGAAGGGCGAGAAAAGAAACTTTTGGAGTAGAAGTAGCGGTTGCATTTAACTATTTCAACAGTCAACAGGTGGGACCTAGTTGCCAATCTAGGAGTACGCTTAAATTCATTCCTTTTGGACACCAGGGTAAAAAGCTCGTCAGAGAAGTTGCTATGACACTATTTGTAGAAAAGACAGAGGAAAGCCACGTCACAGCGGCGAGACAGTGATTGAAGTCGAGATGCCAAGTCAGGATCGATTACATTACAGATCCTTCTTTTGACTTTGTCAAGAACCTCGAGATAAATAGCAGGAGCATCAGACCAAATACGGCAGCAGTATTTAATGCATAAACAAATGGTAGATTTGTAAATATACAAGATGGATTCTCACGGGAAAATTTTTCTGGTATGACACAGAGACCCAAATTTCCTTGCAGTAGATGTTGCTATTGATTTGATGTAGTCGCTCTGCTCCAGGTCAGTTGAAAACGTGAAGCCAATAAGACACAATGTGATGTTCTCCAGGAGTCTAACGTTAGCCATGTTGATGGCAGACAGAAAAGGTTCTCTATGGTGGTTAAATGAGAGAGGTTTTGTTTTGTTTGCGTTAAAATTTACAAGCCATTTTCTGTCCCAGTTAACCACCAATTGGAGGCCCTTTTCAAGAGAAGTTGTCAGGTTTACTTTGTCAGCTCTGATGGATTTGTTATTGAGACAGGAGTAAATGGTAGTGCCATCTGCATAAATACCTAATTGGGAGCTGATAACATCAGGAAGATCATTGATGAAGATCAATTAGGAAGCTTATAGCTTAACATAACTTTGGGTCTCACCTCCAAATTTAACCGTAGGTGCCATGGACATTTTCATCGGTACTAAGTACAGAAAACTGATTACTATAAACTGCGCACCGCTAGGGAAAATAAGATCTTTTATGGTCTAGTTTATTTTATAAGGTCCACTGATTTTTCACACGCGCTATCAGACAAAAAGAAAATGGGAAAATATATGGAAGAACTAAAGAAGCATAAAATGATATGATTTATTCTCGTTCATCTGCCATTCTGACAGTGAAATGCAAATCTCCATTTATGATGCTTTGGGCAGGTCAAAGTGTTGAATCTATTTTATTTCTGTTATAGAATATTCAAGAAAACTTATTCGTTTGATCTTAATAAAACCGACGTCTCAGTAAGTGCATCAAAGTGATACGGTTGAAGAAATATTCCATGTGCTACTCATCACTTACTGATGCACGAATCCTATAAATGATTAGATACGATTAGATTGATGCAAAAGATTCCAGAATTTGTTTTTGACAGAACCCTTTATTTATATAAATTCATAGCAGCATTCCTTTAGATAGGTTCAGGAGGCATGATAGAGTAATATGTAGCGGCTCGGATTGAGGAATTCGATTTCGAATTCCAGTCGAGTTCATTGCATTCACTTACGTGCTAATACCCTTGGGGAAGGCATGAATCCATATCATCTCCCTCTATGGATAAATAACAAGACATACTGGGTCCTATAGCCTTGAGTGGCAACTGGTCTAAGAAAAGGATAAACTCTGAATTCAAAACCAGCTTGAAGAGGGTTGGTCTCCGTCATTGTATCTTGCCCAGGAAACACCACTATTACGGCTGCGGCAGTACATGTAGTGCCCTTACGACTCTAGTGGGTTACGGGTTTAAAAAAAAAAAGATAGGTTAGTTTATCGGCCGGTTAATACTCCTTCCTTGTCTTTTGAAATTTTATCCTTTGTTTCTTGTTTAGGATTGGGTTTCCGCTTGCTTCCAAGGTTCTCTCGTTTTTCTTTCAATCCCAGTAACCGTCTGTGTCTTATCGACTTGCTTGGGATGAAATGATTAAAAAAAAAATAACAGTATTCCTATCAACACGGGTCATCTTTCAGAATTGTGTACGAAAAGAATGGTTCGATTTCCAGTTTTTTGTGAGTGCGCTTGAAGAAATTATTTGAGGATTTTTTTGATATCTTACAAACATTAGTATACATATGTATCTTACTATAAATGACGTCAAGTATTTTTCGTCTCTCATGCTAATGACATTTTGCTGTATTAGAGTTATCCCCCTTACACTAGCGATTTATATATTGAAACCATCACATGAAAATCTCATTCAATTATTTTTTACAGTAAACATTATAGTAATATAATAATTCACAAACATAAAAAAACATTATATATATATATGTGTGTGTGTGTGTGTGTGTGTGTGTGTGTGTGTGTGTGTGTGTGTGTGTGTGTGTGTGAAGAGACAGAGAGAGCAGGGGCAAGGTATCGACATTGTATGACTCAGTTTCACACCTCAACGCAATTATCAGAGCAAGAAGATAGCACTGAGGCGTAAAGATGACAGTCACTGTGAATTACTGATTCTTATGTCCAATGGTCTTTCCGGGGTTTTGGATTGGTGCAAAGAAGGAACTGTCTACAATTGATGTCTGTTTGTTGAGTACTTCGAACTTTCGACTCGCTTCAGTCACTGTCAAGAATGACAGTCCTCTAATTGTCTTTTTTTACCGCTATTTTGAAATGGCGATTTAGTTATGTTTAATTTTTGAACGTGATATTATTTTTAAGTTTAAATGTTTATAAAAAAATATAATCACTATTTAACTTACGTATTCCTAAATTAGAAGTAAGTTTATTAATTATTGTTTTTTTTTTTTTAACTTTATATGAATGGCTTAAGAATTATTTTTTTTATATATATATATATATTATTAACAAGCACTTTCTTATATTAGGTTGGTGCAAAAATAATGTCGTTTTTTGACGTTAAGTTGAACGTCAAAAAACGACATTATTTTTGCATCAACCTACTATAAATTTGTGTGTTTTTATATCACGTGTTGCCGTATTTCACTTTGAACGGATATATGATAAGTGAGTTTACGGGAGATGGTTATCGTAGAATATCCTATATAAAATTTTTAATATGATTCTTGAGATACAGTCTCAAAATAAATTGTAGATATTTATTTCTGTCTGTAGGAGTTCTGTAACTATGGATTATATTTTGTCTTGGGCGTACCAATCCTTCTTAAATAAAACTTTCAATTTAACTGCAAAGAATCAAGTGATATAAACAATGGCTTTCCAAATTATACTGTCGGTGAACAATGTATATTTTTGTCGCTGCTATGTTGTCCGTCTTCAAGATAGCGTCATTCTTTTAGATAGGTTCAGGAGACATGGTAGAGAAATAGATAGCGGCTCGGATTGAAGTATTCGAGCTCGAATTCCAGTCAAGTTTATTACATTCACTTACGACATCAACGCGGACACCTTTTTCTCGAAGAGCTAACACTCTGAAAAAGAATACCTCGTAGATGCTTCCTGAGACAATACAACTTTAACCTCTTCAAGTTTTAAATCAATTGTTATCTATCCTTCTTATCCTCATAACATTTTCTTCCTACCACCTCATCTTTCATTTCTATCACACACTTTATTTATAATTCTCCTTGACTGGCTCCAAGCCTTGTACAGGTGAGACAGAAAACCTTCTCACATTTTAAAGGTTGACAAAAAGGTAATTGTTATTGCGTGAAACTGATTCAAGTAATCTCTTTCTAATTGACAAAGTCTCTCCGTACAAGCAGCACCGAATTCAAAAGAGTTATCTACGGAACCAGTGTAAACAGATGCTGGAGACAACGATGATGATGCCAGTAAGAAAAGAGAGCAAGTGGGAACAAATGCAGAAGAGACGGGCAGAGCCCTTCCAACTTTACAAAGGCGACCGTCATCTTTGTGTCATTTGTGTGATCAGGAGATCAGGAAGGGGTGTAAAAGAAAAGACGACTTATCTCGTGTGGCAAAATGAGCGTATATATACCTGGCGTGCAAAATGAGTGAAGTAAAGGAAAAGAAAAAGAAATATGGCCGTCCTCGCGAGAGTGGGTGAACGTAAGCATTTTTTTTTTATTTGCAAGATCGTTGGGCATAAAAATCACGACGCAAGAGAGTATAGTTCAGTTCGTTTTTTCAGACCAGCCATAGACCTGGTCGCTTTGCTACACGCGGTAATCGTCTCCTCTTCTATAGTTTTAAAAAAATTACTTCACTGTTGTTTAAATAAAAGGCACCAGTTTTTATTTATTTGGTTTTCAAAATGCCATCCTCCAAATGGTGGCCTCTGTTCGCCATACACTGTTGTAGATGATTTCTAAAGTTTTCTATTACCAGAAAATTTGAACGATTCAAGGTCTTGCAGGTGGCTGTCTTTTACACGCTAAACCTGTGGCCCTGAAATTGTCAACACGTAGCAGTATCCATTTTATATCCGGAACAGCAACATTCCGGTGTAACATGACATGAGCACGAAAAGCAATCGCAGATTCACTAGTCTTAAAAAAAAATGCACCGGTTCGAGACAACTGATGGTATCTGAAGAAAATGGTACATTAGCGAGATAAAAACACTATTGCCACTTGCCTAAGTTCACCAGCACCACACAGGTTACAGTTTTAAATGTAGGAGATATTTCTGCTGTATCCTATATTATAGCATTATAATATTTTATATAATAATTATAATTATATAATTTAATGATAAGATTAAAAATTACAGGGGAAAAGAATGGTTACAGGCAATTTTCTGAAGTCAGTACCGATATGTCTAAGGCAGAATTTGGACACCATTATGACACTACCATTTACTCCTGTCTCAATAACAAATCCGTCAGAGCTTACAAACCTAAACCTAGCTGCTGCTCTTGAAAAGGATCGCTAAACAGTGGTTAAATGGGGCAAGAAATGGATTGTAAATTTTAACGCTTCCAAAACTAAACTGATCTCATTTAACCACCATACTGAAACTGGAGGGAGTTATTATTATTTTTCGCACTCGCTACAGGCTGCATGTCAATCAGGGTAAGCTTCAGGGAATTTAAACAGAACCCGTTATTTAATCAAAGTGGGTAGACCAGATATGGGCCAACTACAGCCTGAGGGCCAACTACAGCCTGAGGGCCACATGCAGTCCAATTGACTTTCTGAATGGCACACCAAACTTCATAATGAAAATAACGTTTATTAAAATTTTGTTTATTTCGTTTTGTCTTCACTTATTCACTCACACTTTCTCATACACAGCCATATGCATTAACAATGATTAAGTACGATGTTTCCTGAATTTTGTAACTTTTCGTTGAAGGTAACGTTTTCATTTTAAACTATTGGCGATTTTTACTAAGGAAGATCATTCGTGTAAATATCGTTTTCGTTAGAAACGGGACGTTCATGTTTTTTTTCTCTATAGAATATATACGAGGGTCATTCAATAAATAAGGTGAATTTTTAGGTATAAGGAATTCTAATACAGATAGAAGCTTACTTTTTTAATTTTTTTTTCCTTCTTTTTCACGTGGATTTAATTTCTTTTGCAGATTAAAAAAAAAATTGAGAGTTTTGGCGATTAACAAAGATGGCCGACCAAGAAGCATGCTCCAGGATTGAACAGCGGTCAGTTATCAAATTTTTGGTTGCTGAAGGGTGCAAACCAGTTGAAATTCATAGGAGAATGTCCACTGTGTATGGTGCCACATGTTTCAACCAAAAAAAAAAAAATGTCTACAAGTGGGCTAAATTGTTTAAAGAAGGACGGAGCAGTGTTGAGGATGAAGACAGGCCTGGGAGGCCTACAGAAGTGAGGTCTCCTGAGGTGATCGAATCAGTCAATGAACTCATTTAGTCTGACAGAAGAACTACTGTGAACTGCTGAGGCAGGTCAAGAAAGACATAAAGAACAAATGCAGGGGTCATCAGTCAGAAGGAGTCATCTTGCATCATGACAACGCAAGGCCTCACGCAGCAGCCCAAACGGTGCAGACCATCAACGAGCTGGGCTCGGAACTGCTCCCTCATCCCCCTTACAGCCCAGACCTTGCCCCTTCAGACTTTCACCTGTTTGGTCCCTTGAAAGCGTACACGAGAGGCACGGAGTTTAACAGTTACGATGAAGTCAAAAGTGTTGTGAGCGACTGGCTGAGACATCAGGCCAAAGATTTTACGCTGAGGGAATACGGAAGCCTGTGCACAGATGGGAAAAGTGTGACAGTGCTGGAGACTACGTTGGAAAAAAAAGTAAGCTTCTATCTGTATTGGAAGTCCTTATACCGAAAAAAATTCACCTTATTTATTGAATGACCCTCTCATATATATATATATATATATATATATATATATATATATATATATATATATATATTATATACATAATTAGTTATTGTCTGTATTATCGAATGAATAAATAAGAAATAAATTATATGCAATAGTGTGTGTTGTTCACTGACATCTATGATAAAATTATAACGAGAAACAATCAACCTTTTACCATTTCTAAGGCAAATAATTACGCGTATGTTCCTCTGTAGTGAAAATGAATGAGGCACTATCAACGAAAAATTACGTTGAATCTTTTTAGTAGTACGGCCTACCCTATGCTGAGCCATCTATGATGCGGCCTACTGGTCAGAAAAAGTTGCCCATGGCTGGAGTAGACTCATCTCAGGGGAAGCAATAACTGTGCTGTACTAATTAATGATTAGACAAGATATCCCGAGACATGTACAGGAGAACAAAAACAATCAACGCCCCTTAGATTAAAGTGTTCAATTCAAAACTTCTTGAAGGTTACTCGAATCGACAAGCACATGAAGAAGTCCGCAGAACGCGACGATCGAGGGGCTGATGGCTATATCACGTTGAAAATTAAGCAATATTGAGCATGGTTAGAACATACATGGGTGGCTTGTAAATACCAGGTGCTGTAAGCTGTGATGTGCGCATGGTTTAATGCAGGGGTCGACAACCTTTTACTGACTACGTGCCGATTTAGGGCTTTAAAATCATTCAGTGTACCAACAGCATACGAAATTTTATACGTCAAGGTCAATATACCTGTTCTATAATATTAATATTATAGTAATATATACAATAAAATGTAAACCACATTTATAGAAATAAACTGTTTTTAAAGTTTTTTTGTTTGTTTTTTTTTTTATTTTATTAATGGAAATTAAAAGAGGGGGCAATTTTAAAACAGCTAAATAGCTTCTTTGCGTTGTAGTACTTATTGGTTCGGACTTCATGATGTCATTTGCGGCTGCGTACCATTGAAAATTGCTTGGGGTGCCACGTCTGGCACGCGTACTGTAGGTTGCCGACCCCTGGAATGGATAATGTCTAGGAATCGGAGAGGTGAGTAACAATTCCATTTGAGTTCGTTATATCCATTTACGTGCAACTACCCTTAATCTACATCTTCTCCCATCACCTATGGGTTAATTAGTAGGATTTGTATTAATAAATCATTATCTTACCATCTAAAAATATTTTCTGGCATAAAATAATCTGCAAAAGGTAGATAAGCTGTAAAAATACAGTGTAAATAATGCTAACACCTCATCCCAGAAATCCAGACAGATAGTAAATATGTTGTTCAATAAATCGAATCCATCGAAATTCTAAAAATAAAAAATACTGTCTTTTTGTCTTATAGTTTCACTTAACAAACAGGAAGAACTTTTCGAGTGACTACGCATGCTTGCGCGAGTACGGAAACACGCACAAATACGTAATTATGTCCAGGGTTTAATGATCAAAAGAGTATTTATTTTACCCGACAAATCTGTATTTTTCAACATAATACTTTCTTTCCTTTTCCATGGGTTTTGTCCAGTGGTCAATATTAATAATAGAGATCGACCGTTACACAGCGATCTAAATATATTGGAGATATTGATCCATCTTATATATACAATGCGTATCAAAAATACTTGAAGAAGGCCGGAGCGTACAACGGCCGAAACATTGTGATAAATATGGCGACATCGATGAGGGCAATAGTCCGAATAATGTAAATAGTGTGATAGTTTCTTTTCTCGCACTTCTCACATGTGCAACTTACTTCCGGCTCTCTGAATTCCAATAAACATCGATCTTCAAAAATTTAAATTCAATGCCAATCGTTATTTATTGATCTCGCTCCTTAATAATGTTTCTTCTTTTTCGGATTACTTCACACTCAGTAATCTCTTGTGTCTTACTGCTTTTCTGCTGGGTGAAATGATTAATATATATATATATATATATATATATATATATATATATATATATATATGGTGGACTCTCCGTCGTATTCGACCTATGAGGGTCAGACAGCTCAGATCAGAGTGGTGAAGGCTTTGTGTAGAACCAACCACACTTTTTTGAAGTGCTGAATGCAGAGACCTGATGCACTACGTGCCACAAGGTCCCCAAACGACCCTCCACAGGTTTTGAATTCAGAGTTGTCCTTCTCCTAGACCAGTTGCCATCCAAGGCTATAGAACCCAGTCTGTCCTGCTATTTTCCCATAGCTGAAGTGAGAAGAAGAAGATTAATACCTTTCCCAAGGGTATTAGCACGTAAGTAATGCATTGGACTGGAATTCGAACACGGATCTCCAATTCCTTAACCTGTGCCTTATCTACTACTCCACCTTAATACAAATATAAAATGTGTCACTTAGCATATCTCGCCTATACACTATGCGTTCCAGCGAAAATACAACAACAGTTTACTTTATCCGTTATTGCTATTAATTTTATATAACCTCAATATTTGTTCGTTTCTTATATACTTAGTAAACGTTTCTACACAATACACTTTGTTTTTTCTTGAGTTTTAAAAAATGACGTGACTTTTGGAAGGCGCGCTATTTCTTATTTCACTGCGTATCTTATATATCCTACATATATCTTACGCATTCATGAATTATCGATAATAACTCATTGTGATGGGGTGTCAGATTTTATTAAGCAAACCAACGGCAACATAAATGTGTATTTCTAAATAAGTCCAAAAGATATCGAAGAAACAAACTGTCCCGCCTTTTATAACATTTGTTGTTTTTCATTTTTTATTTTCAATTTAATTGTTTTTTATGCTACATAAAATTCTGGCAAAGAAATGACATAATCCGAGTGCATCTGTTTGATGTCTTTGTAATTGTTGATCCTGCTGGTAAAGACCACATCGCAACGCAACAGGAACGAACGACCCCTAAGGGGATTCGCTTCTTGTTATAGTGGGTCAAGGCAAAGGATGGGATGGATAATTTCAGTAAGTCATTAAACATTTGAGATGGTTTTTTTTATATATTTCTATAAGAATAGTTTTGTTGTGGTTTTAGTTTTACGTTTGGGAATGTTAATGCTGATTGTTGTAAGAAAGAAAGAAAGAAAGAAAGAAAGAAAGAAAGAAAGAAAGAAAGAAAGAAAGAAAGAAAAGCAAAAATGAATAGAAAGAAAAAAGAAAGAAAAATGGAATGAAGAAAGAATAAAGAAATAAAAGCAGAAATGAATAGAAAGAAAGAATAAAACGAAAGCAAAAATGAATAGAGAGAAAGAGAGAAAGAAAGAAAGAAAATGGAATGAAGAAAGAATAAAGAAATGAAAGCAGAAATGAATGAAATGAAAGAAAGAAATGAAAGCAAAAAGGAATAGAAAGAAAGGAAGAACAAAGAAATGAAAACAGAAATGAATAGAAAGAAAGAAAGAATGAATGAATGGAAAGAAGAAAGAAATGAAAGCAAAATAAATAGAAAGAAATAATGAAAAGAAAAACAGAAAGAATAATGGAATGAAAAAAGAATAAGGAAATGAAAGCGAAATTGTATAGAAAGATAGAAAGAAAGAATGAAAATAAAATTAGAAAGAAAATGTGTAAAGAAGAAAGAATAAAGAAATGAAAGCAAAAATTAATAGAAAGAAAGAAACAATAGAAATCATGAAAGAAAAACAGATAATGCGTAAGAAATTGTATTAATGAGGAGGAGATAAAGAAAAAGAAAGAAAAGGAAACAATGGAACGGAGAATATAATGAAAATCAGAAAATACATGAAATAAAACAAAAAGAAGGAAAGATCATTTGAAAGAAGGGGTAAAGCGAAGAAAATTAAAGGAAAAAAAGCAATGTAAAATAAATAAATGATGGAAAGAATAAACAGAAGTGAAAAGTAAAAAGAAAGATTGAGTGAAAAATCAAATGAAAGAAAAGACAAACGTTTTATTGGGTCATTGCAGGATTACCCGATCCACCGGTGAAAGAATGAATCGCCACTTTTAATCCAATTTTGCATCGAACAGCCCTAAGTTCATTCTCTCGAAATATGAAAATTTTCGTGCTCCAGCACCACGAAGCATTGGCGAATGATTCAACAATTATTTTTCTTGCATTATATGCTAGATTATTACCAGTAAATAAATCTTTATTTTTACATCTTAACTAATATGTAAAAATAAAAATCTATTAAAATGAGTCCCAAATAACTTCCGCTTTTAGGAGAACCAATTGTGATGACGAATCTATCATTCTAACTAACCTTTCCTTAAATATAACAGAGCAGGTGATGATAAAATGGGTTGCATTACGACAAAAGACGCAAAAGACAGTCGATTGACAAAGATCAATTTCAATAACTGTTATGATGTTGATTTGGGGTTAGTAGAGACAAACGCCAAATAACACGTAACAATAAAAAGGGTTTTAATAGGTTGGTAAAAAGGTACAGAAATCGCCTGAGTAGTCAATAACTAGTTCAGCTAAGAACTTCTCTGTCTATCTATCTTCCCCCTGTGTCAACTGACATGCCACTATTTAAAGTCTTTGTTCACAGACGCAGACAAGTCCATCTTCAAGAGGGGTGGTAGGTTTCCGACACAACAATAACTAATCCTAAAAGTTGAGCTCCATGGAAGAAAGGTGATGAGAATGGTGGGATAATCAAGATGTCATTTACTTACAGTTTTTAAATGCACATTTATACTTCTATCTCCTATAATGTGTCCATAAACGTTTATATTGAAAAGTGTCCTACTGACTTCAATAGGAAAAAATGTAGTTTTCCTCCCAACCATGACAGCACAACGCGGCATGCAGAAAATAGCTGGGGGGAAAACGAGCTTCATAAGTTTCCCAAGGGCATTTGCGCGTAAGCGAATATAACAAACCCAACTGGAATTAGAACTCGGCTCTCCAATTAACTAATTGGCAGCACAAGGCGGCATGCAGAAAAAATAAATCCGGAAAAGATTTTGAAACTGTGTTTGTTTGTTCCACGCCAAATGCTATATTTATCAGTTAGTTCATGGCGATATTTTTGTTTAGCGAGATATCAACCCTTTGCAGGTTATTAATGCCAAAATCTAAAGATTTTGTATACAATTTTATTCTATTATAGGAAATAATAATTGTTTAGCGACACAAGTTTTACTAATTAACCCACATCTGGGGGGAAACGAGATTCATAACTTTCCCAAGGACATTTGCGCGTAAGGGAATATAACGTACCCAGCTGGAATTAGAACTCGGCTCTCCAATTAACAATTTCGAGCCATTAGACAGTACACCACCCGCACATCCAAACTTAGGGCACTTGTTATTCTGAAGAGGTCACCCATCTATGTACTGATCAGGCTCGGCGTTGCTTAACTTCGGTGATTGTACGGGAACTGGTGTTTGAACCGGATGCGGCCGTAAAACATTATTTACTAAACGTTACACCAACCGATTGTTACCTTTTTCAGTTGCTGAAAAACGATTTGAGCGGAAAAACTTTTTCTAATGAAAACCAGATTCAAAATTTTCGCGTTAAAAATTGTGGAATTTTATCGCAACAAGTCATTGCAAATGGCGGTGAATATATAATTGAATGATATTTATTTGTCGTTTATATTTTGAAGAATAAATCTAGAACAAAAACGCAAGTTATTGTATAATTATTAATATTATTATTAACCTTAAAGTAAGCGCCCAAAAAGAAGTATTTTTCTGCCAGTGTCAGTAAAAACTATATGAAAATCATTTCAGAGATAGAGGTGATACAGGGGAGGTAACTGCAAAAGTTTCTAATTTGCTTTATATTTCAGACAATTTTCTCAATATGTGTGAAATAATAGTCAGTTGTAAAATATTCTTTTATTCACCTTAAAATATGATTAATTATTTTTTGCACTATGGTCTACCGTTTTCTAAAATATAATTGAAATTTCATAAGTAACTTTGAATATAGTATTGTGCTAACAAACACACGAATATATATATATATATATATATATATATATATATATATATATATATATATATATATATATATATATATATTGTAAACTATAATTAGTTAAAAGTATTCACTACTATTTCTCTAGTAGTTTCATCTTCAAGGTTAGGATTATTGGTATCTACCAGGAGGCCAAGTCGCAACTGGATGTGACACAAAGTCAAGGGTTAAAGTGTGTCTAACGATCACAACGTGAAAAAATTGTCGGGCCCCGTCAGTACTTCCCCTTTTGGGAACGCTTCAGGCCACTGTGCAATAACCCAGCTTCCTTCCAAGGGAGGGGTACTAACTTGGGGGGGCTAAAATCCCCCGCTCCCTGGGGCTTGGCCTAATATTCAATGAATAGCACTCCCAGGAAAAGGTTAAGATTAGTTTAGTCTCCAACTGTATCAATTGTTATTTATATGGTAGGGATTTGCAAATGGATACAATATATAACCCCTGTTCACCTTCGGTTTATTTTTGGGTTTTATTTTTTGGTTTTGTTTTGCTTTTGTGACGCCACGTCCTTTCAGGACATAAACGATTTTCACACGGATTCCTTTACTCCATTTTAAAATTTAAGTTCAAATATTTTGGTCATTTCTCGTGATTTATTTAATATCTAGAATATCAATAGTTTTATTTCAAATGAATAATAAATTACTAGAAATAGGATTTCCTATTTTAATTTTCTGATGAATCTTAATGATTGAGTAAGATCATGGTGAGTTCTTATCGGTACAAATTCCCCTAACGCATCGTTAAAATATTTGTGCTCAACAACTCTAACAAAATATTGCAATAATAATAATATGACTGCGGGTCGTTATTGAAAGAAGTTAGGGGGTACAAATGAAAAAGTTTGAAATGGACAACTTCTTCCATTTGAGTGGAACAGCCGTTAAACATTTCTATCCTCGTTTCTTTCTTTCATTTTCTCACTGAAAACAAGTAGCATCTCTGATATGTCATTTGCGTTTTTCCATCCATCATTATTCAAGAGGTACTGGCTTCCGTTTTATCACGAGATCAAAACGGAATAGTCCATTATTTATTAGGTATTGGCTTCTGCATTCCCACGCGATCAAAACGGAAACGTCTATTATTTATGAGGTATTGGCTTCCGTTTTCCCACGCGATCAAAACGGAGTAGTCCATTATTTATTAGGTATTGGCTTCAGCTTTCCCACGTGATCAAAACGGAATAGTCCATTTTTTATTAGGTATTGGCTACCGTTTTCCGACGTGATCAAAACGGAATAGTCCATTATTTATTAGGTATTGGCTCCCGCTTTCCAACGCGATCAAAACAGAATAGTCCATTATTTATGAGGTATTGGCTACCGTTTTCCCACGCGATCAAAACGGAATAGTCCATTCTTTATGAGGCATTGGTTACTGTTTTCATACGCGATCCAAACGGAATAGTCCATTATATTTGAGGTATTGGCTTCCGTTTTCCCACGCGAACAAAACGGAATGGTTCATTATTTATTACGTATTGGTTTCCGCTTTACCACGGGATCAAAATGGAATAGTCCATTATTTAAAAGGCATTGGCTACCTTTTTCACACGCGATCAAAACGGACAGGTCCATTATTTACGATGTATTGGCTTCCGCTTTCCCACGCGATCAAAACGGTAAAGTCCATTTTTTATGAGGTATTGGCTTCCGTTTTCCCACGCGATCAAAACGGAGTAGTCCATTATTTATTAGGTATTGGCTTCCGCTTTCCTAAGCGATCAAAACGGAAAAGTCCATTCTTTATGAGGTACTGGCTTCCGTTTTACCATGCGATCAAAAAAGGAGTAGTCCATTTTTATGAGGTATTGGCTTCCGCTTTCCCACGCGATTCAAACGGAATAGTCTATTATTTAATAGGTATTGGCTTCCGCTTTCCCATGCGATCAGAACGGAAAAGTCCATTATTTATTAGGTATTGGCTTCCGCTTTTTTACGCGATCAAATCGGAAAAGTCCATTATTTATGAGGTATTGGCTTCCGCTTTCCCACGTGATCATAACGGAATAGTCCATTATTTATTAAGTATTGGCTTCGATATTCCCACGCGATCAAAACAGAATAGTCCATTATTTATTAGCTATTGGCTTCCGCTTTCCTACGCGATCAAAACGGAGTAGTCCATTATTTATTAGGTATTGGCTTCCGCTTTCCTACGCGATCAAAACGGAAAAGTCCATTCTTTATGAGGTACTGGCTTCCGTTTTACCATGCGATCAAAAAAGGAGTAGTCCATTTTTATGAGGTATTGGCTTCCGCTTTCCCACGCGATTCAAACGGAATAGTCTATTATTTAATAGGTATTGGCTTCCGCTTTCCCATGCGATCAGAACGGAAAAGTCCATTATTTATTAGCTATTGGCTTCCGCTTTTTTACGCGATCAAATCGGAAAAGTCCATTATTTATGAGGTATTGGCTTCCGCTTTCCCACGTGATCATAACGGAATAGTCCATTATTTATTAAGTATTGGCTTCGATATTCCCACGCGATCAAAACAGAATAGTCCATTATTTATTAGGTATTGGCTTCCGTTTTACCATGCGATCAAAACGGAGTAGTCCATTATTTATTAGGTATTGGCTTCCGCTTTCGCACGTGATCAGAACGGAATAGTCCATTATTTATTAGGCATTGGTTACCATTTTCCCGCGCGATCAAAACGGAATAGTACATTATTGGGTATTCGCTTCCGCTTTCCACGCGATCAAAACGTAGTAGTCCATTATTTATTAGGTATTGGCTACCGTTTCCAAGGCGATCAAAACGGAATAATCCATTATTTATTAGGTATTGGCTACCGTTTTCCCACGCGATCAAAACGGAATAGTCCATTATTTTTTATGTATTGGCTTCCGCTTTCTCACGCCATCAAAACGGAATAGTCCATTATTTATGATATATTGGCTACTGTTTTCCCACACGATCAAAACGGAATAATCCATGATTTATTAGATATTGGCTACCGTTTTCACACGCGATCATAACGGTATAGTCCATTATTCATGAGGTATTAGCTTCGATTTTCCCACGCGATCAGCACAGAATAGTCCATTATTTATTAGGCATTGGCTTCCATTTTCCCATGCGATCAAAACGGAATAGTCCATTATTTATTAGGTATTGGCTTCCTCTCTCCCACGTGATCAAAACGGAATAGTCCATTATTTATGAAGTATTGGCTACCGTTTTCCCACGCGTTCAAAACGGAATAGTCCATTATTTACTAGGTATTGGCTTCCGCTTTCCCACGCGATCAAAACGGAGTAGTCCACTATTTATGAGTTATTGGCTTCCGCTTTCCCACGTGATCAAAACGGTATACACCATTTCTTATAAGGTATTGGCGACCGTTTTCCAAAGCGATCAAAACGGAATAGTCCATTATTTATTAGGTATTGGCTTCCGCTTTCCCACGTGATCAAAACGGAATACTCCATTATTTATAAGGTACTGGCTTCCGTTTTCCAACACGATCAAAACGTGGTAGTCCATTATTTATTAGGTATTGGCTTCTGCTTTCCCACGCGATCAAAACGGACTAGTCCATTATTTATTAAGTATTGGCTACCGTTTTCCTATGCGATCAAAACGAAAAAGTTCATTATTTATTAGGTATTGGCTTCCGCTCTCCCACGCGATCAAAACGGAATAGTCCATTATTTATTAGGTATTGTCTACCGTTTTCCCACGTGATCAAAACGGAATACTCCATTATTTATTAGGTATTGGCTTCCGCTTTCCTACGCGATCAAAACGGAAAAGTCCATTATTTATGAGGTATTGGCTTACGTTTTACCATGCGATCGAAAAAGGAGTAGTCCATTATTTATGAGGTATTGGCTTCCGCTTTCCCACGCGATTCAAACGGAATAGTCCATTATTTAATAGGTATTGGCTTCCGCTTTCCCATGCGATCAGAACGGAAAAGTCCATTATTTATTAGGTATTGGCTTCCGCTTTTTTACGCGATCAAATCGGAAAAGTCCATTATTTATGAGGTATTGGCTTCCGTTTTCACACGCGATCAAAAAGGAGTAGTCCATTATTTATTAGGTATTGGTTTCCGCTTTCCCACGGGATCAAAATGGAATAGTCCATTATTTAAAAGGCATTGGCTACCTTTTTCACACGCGATCAAAACGGACAGGTCCATTATTTACGATGTATTGGCTTCCGTTTTCCCACGCGATCAAAACGGTAAAGTCCATTTTTTATGAGGTATTGGCTTCCGTTTTCCCACGCGATCAAAACGGAGTAGTCCATTATTTATTAGGTATTGGCTTCCTCTATCCTACGCGATCAAAATGGAAAAGTCCATTATTTATGAGGTATTGGCTTACGTTTTCCTTCGCGATCAAAAAGGAGTAGTCCATTATTTGTTAAGTATTGGCTTCCGCTTTCCTACGAGATCAAAACGGAATAGTCCATTATTTATTAGGTATTGGCTTCGATATTCCCACGGATCAAAACAGAATAGTCCCTTATTTATTAGATATTGTCTTCCGTTTTCCCACGCGATCAAAACAGAATAGTCCATTATTTATTAGGTATTGGCTACTGTTTTCCCACGCGATCAAAACGGAATAATCCATTATTTATTAGGTATTGGCTACGGTTTTCCCACGCGATCAAAACGGAATAGTCCATTATTTATTAGCTATTGGCTTCCGCTTTCCTACGCGATCAAAACGGAGTAGTCCATTATTTATTAGGTATTGGCTTCCGCTTTCCTACGCGATCAAAACGGAAAAGTCCATTATTTATTAGGCATTGGTTACCATTTTCCCGCGCGATCAAAACGGAATAGTACATTATTGGGTATTCGCTTCCGCTTTCCACGCGATCAAAACGTAGTAGTCCATTATTTATTAGGTATTGGCTACCGTTTCCAAGGCGATCAAAACGGAATAATCCATTATTTATTAGGTATTGGCTACCGTTTTCCCACGCGATCAAAACGGAATAGTCCATTATTTTTTATGTATTGGCTTCCGCTTTCTCACGCCATCAAAACGGAATAGTCCATTATTTATAATATATTGGCTACTGTTTTCCCACACGATCAAAACGGAATAATCCATGATTTATTAGATATTGGCTACCGTTTTCACACGCGATCATAACGGTATAGTCCATTATTCATGTGGTATTAGCTTCGATTTTCCCACGCGATCAGCACAGAATAGTCCATTATTTATTAGGCATTGGCTTCCATTTTCCCATGCGATCAAAACGGAATAGTCCATTATTTATTAGGTATTGGCTTCCTCTCTCCCACGTGATCAAAACGGAATAGTCCATTATTTATGAAGTATTGGCTACCGTTTTCCCACGCGTTCAAAACGGAATAGTCCATTATTTATTAGGTATTGGCTTCCGCTTTCCCACGCGATCAAAACGGAGTAGTCCACTATTTATGAGTTATTGGCTTCCGCTTTCCCACGTGATCAAAACGGTATACTCCATTTCTTATAAGGTATTGGCGACCGTTTTCCAAAGCGATCAAAACGGAATAGTCCATTATTTATTAGGTATTGGCTTCCGCTTACCCACGTGATCAAAACGGAATACTCCATTATTTATAAGGTACTGGCTTCCGTTTTCCCACACGATCAAAACGTGGTAGTCCATTATTTATTAGGTATTGGACTAGTCTTTTATTAAGTTTCCCGTTTTCGCGATCAAAACGGAATAGTTCATTATTTAGTCCATTATTTATTAAGGAATAGTCCATTTTTATTAGCTACCGTTTTCCCACGTGATCAAAAACGGAATATCCAAAACGAAAAACGGAAAAGTCATTATTTATTAGGTATTGGAGTAGTCCATTATTTATGAGGTATTGCTCTCCCACGCGATCAAAACGGAATAGTCCATTATTTATTAGGTATTGTCTACCGTTTTCCCATTATTTATCAAAACGGAATACTCCATTATTTATTAGGTTATTGGCTAGGTCCGCTTTTACCACGCGATCAAAACGGAAAAGTCCATTATTTATGAGGTATTTCACACGCGATCAAAACGGACAGGTCCATTATTTACGATGTATTGGCTTCCGCTTTCCCATATCAAAACGGTAAAGTCCATTTTATGAGGATTGGCTTCCGTTTTCCCACGCGTTTTTACCATGCGATCGAAAAAGGAGAGGTAGTCCATTATTTATTTGGTATTGGCTTCGGATTTTCCTTTTCGCGATCAAAAAAAAAAAAACGGAGTAGTCCATTATTTATTAGGCTTCCGCTTTCCACGCGATTCAAACGGAAAAAACGGAATCCATTATTTAATAGGTATTGGCTTCCGCTTTCCCATGCGATCAGAACGGAAAAGTCCATTATTTATTAGGTATTGGCTTCCGCTTTTTACGCGATCAAATCGGAAAAGTCCATTATTTATGAGGTATTGGCTTCCGTTTTCACACGCGATCAAAAAAAAGTCCAGTAGTCCATTATTTATTAGGTATTGGCTTCCGCTTTCCACGGAATAGTCCATTATTTATTAGATCAAAAACGGAATAGTCCATTATTTATTGGGTATTTTACCAGCGATCAAAATTCCCACGGATCAAAACGGAATAGAATAGTCCCTTTCCATTTATTAAAACGATATTGTTTTCCTTTTTTCCCACGCAATCAAAACAGAATAGTCCATTATTTTTATGTATTGGCTTCCTTTTACGTATTGGCTACTTTATTTCCCACCCACGATCAAAACGGAATAATCCATGATTTATTAGATATTGGCTACCGTTTTCACGCGATCATAACGGTATAGTCCATTATTCATGAGGTATTAGCTTCGATTTTCCCACGCGATCAACACAGAATAGTCCATTATTTATTAGGCATTGGCTTCCATTTTCCCATGCGATCAAAACAGAATAGTCCATTATTTATTAGGTATTGGCTTCCTCTCTCCCCCGTGATCAAAACGGAATAGTCCATTATTTATGAAGTATTGGCTACCGTTTTCCCACGCGTTCAAAACGGAATAGTCCATTATTTATTAGGTATTGGCTACCGTTTTCCCACGTGATCAAAACGGAATACTCCATTATTTATTAGGTATTGGCTTTTCCTCTCCCGTTTCGCAATCAAAACGGAATAGTCCAATTTAGTCCATTATTTATGGTACTGGCTACGTTTTCCCACTCAAAACGTGTAGTCCATTATTTATTAGGTATTGGCTTCTGTTTTTTTATTATCAAATTTAGTTCATTATTAGGTATTGGCTTCGCTCCCACGCGATCAAAACGGAATAGTATTGTCTACCGTTTTCCCACGTGATCAAAACGGAGTAGTCCATTTTTTATTAGGTATTGGCTTCCGCTTTCCCACGCGATCAAATCGGAATAGTCCATTATTTATTAGGTATTGGCTTCCGTTTTTCCACGCGATCAAACATATTTGGTAGATTGTAACGGTCGTGTTAACTCAGGAACTAAGGGACGAACGTGCAGAATTATAAGATTAATCTTTTAATTTATATTAAATTAGTAATAGTTTTATCTTAAATCGGTGTATATACTATGCATTTAAAAAAAAGATTCTCATCGTTTTTTAAAGACATTTCTTGAATTTTCAAAATCCATATCTGTTTTAAATCAATCCCTCCAGTAAATTTTAAACTGTCATACAAAAATAATAATTGTAATACTTTTCCCCACGTTAACCGTTTCCATTATATAAGATCAAACGGTTCAAAACGGAATACTCGCATTATTTATTCATTGTCTGAACAATTAGTCCATTATTTATGACGTGTCGTTTGAATTTTAAAAATCTTTTCCCTCTTAAAACTTTTTTAAGGACAGGAAAATTATAAGTTTCCCAAGTCCATATTAAATTATCATAGTTTTTATCTAGTATTGGCATTTAAAAAAAGATTCTCATCGTTTTTAAAGACTTTCCCAATCTTTTTAAATCAATTAAGGTTTTGTGGAAAATAATAATTGTAATCAAACTTTTTATTATGCCATTATTTCTGTCGTTTTTTTAAAATCTTAGGAAAAAATGTTTCCCAAGTCCAATCCACTTTAGTTGTTGCTCAACTTTTGATTATGAAAGTATTGTGGTTACTGTTATTTGGTAAAGTTCTTTGTGATTCTTTGGCGCCAGTCTAAGAGATGCGACGAAGGACAATCCTCTTGAAGATACACATTGCCAGTTCATTGATATCCAGTTTTATTATCAAGCTGAGAAGAAGCTGAAAGTGTAGGTATTTATGAACGAGTTGGAACCCCCATCCATATGAAAGTCTTGATCTGTCAAGAATATTTAAGAACAGGACGCGAGTTCTTAGGTTAATGTTTTCGTTTTTGTAGCTTCTTTTCAAATTTTTAATTATCAAATTCCAATTACATGGATTCAAAATAATAAGCAATAAATAAACGTTAGAAAATAAAAAAAAATTTGAAATAATCAGTGCATATGTCATGCTGAAATAATCAAGTCGGTAGGCAAAGCATAGATATAAGTATCAAATGAGAATTTCTCATTAGGAAAGGATTGCTATTAAGTTTAAGAGCACAGAAAATCATGAGACATGAACAGGTGTATTCAACCTTTTTATGGTCAACGCCCACTTGGATATATTTTAAAGAGATCAAAGACCTACCTAACATATTTATGGAAAAATATATTCATAGTATCGCATTTTGTACAAAAAAATAACTGATAAAATTAATATTTGTTTTATTAACTATCACTTAATACAAGTCTCGAGAACCACCCAAAGTAGAGGGTTAACAATCAATGAGATGGGTGATATGAAAAGAGGAGGAGGTGGTAAAAAAAAATGAAGATTATGAGGATAATGAGAATAGATAAGTTATATAGATTCTTGACTTGAATAGGTTAAGATTAAATTGCTCAGGGAAGCACCTACGAGGAAGACTTTTCCCCAAAATGATAGTTCTTGTGATGAAGCTGTTTAAGTGGACCATTGTGAAGATTTGCCATAGAAATAGCGATAGAGTAGTTGCGTCCGTGAGAAAGAGATTTTCGTCCTCATTGGGGAAACGCGTTGCCGAGTATTGGGGTGATCATCGACATTTCCTTCTGTGGGAAATAAGTTCTATGCTGGACCTGAAGAGACATTCGCAGCACCCACATGGTAGGGAAACAAAGTTCAGGGGATGGAGGGCTCTGGCTTTTCTTCGGGGTCGCTTCGTCTCCTCGATTTGTTTGCTGGTGTTTTCGAAGGATATTTTTTTCGTGTTTTCTCTTCTCCAATTGGTTATTTTTGCAGCTTCCGTCTCCCAAACGACCGGATCGATATACTGTCCTCAGCAGAGATTGTACAGCGGAAAATAACTCAACCGCTGCACCCACAAGACCGTGTAAACGATTTTGAGCTCGGTCAAGACTGAAAAGTAAGAATTCAGCAGCTCCAGCCAAAATATGGCAGCAGTCCTCCATTTTTGGTTTGATCTGCCTCTTGTAATGATGAAGCAAGGCAGGATGAATCAGGTACATTTTATCCGACCAATTTTTCAGCATCTTTAACATGTCATAAGGAAGAAGTTACTTCCAAGAGCGATACAGTAAGCCGACACCTTTTTCCAGAATATTTAGCAATGGATTGTACATATGAACATGTACAGGTTGAATGTGCCGGTGGTGTAATGGATTGCAGCTCGGGGCGAAAAATCGGAGAACCGAGTTCGCATTCAAATTGAGTTTCGTTACATTCATTTTCGCGTAAATACCATTTTCGTGTAAATATATGAATCCATATATCTCTCAACAAGTACACGTTACATAGTAGGTCAGACTGGCCTCTTCAGCCTTGAGTGGCAACCAGTCTAGGAGGTGGATAACTCTAAATTCAAAACCGTATGTAGCTCTGAAGATGTCTTCCAAAAGCTAAGCAAAGTGCTAAGAAACAAGAAAATTCCGTTAGAATCAAAGAAAAAGGGTGCTCCGCTGCTCTGTGATATCAATATTCCTATTATGAGAGTGTTTTCCTTTCAACGCGCCCACGTCGCTATCGTATGTGACACAAGATCGAAATTTAATGTGGGTTTAACGGCAATACCGTGTGAAAAATGCCCAAGATCCCTCGGCAAGTTCTTTTTTGCTTTTTGGGGTTTTTTTTTTTTGTCTAATTTATGAGGGTAACGTCATTTCATTTTGACAATATATCAGTTAAATAATAAAACTATATGTTTTTCATTTATCACAGAAAAAAAAATCCATTGACATTTTCATCAAAAATGGAATATTATTTTATATAATTCCAGAAAAGTTGTCAAGCCGTGTGCCTTTTGTAGCCAACGCACGTCTATTTGAAGAATTTCCGCCAGAGGCTCGTATACTTACAATGCAGGTGATATTTGCTGAAGAAAAATCATTTTTTTATTATGAAATACACAACCTGAAAATCAGGAAAATACATCGATGACTGAATAAAAATGCTATGAAATTACAAGAATAAAAAAAATAACATCCAAATAAAAATGCTAGAAACTTTCGCATCAACTAAATAAAATGGACTACTCAATTTAGCTGAAAGCTAAAGAAAATACACAGATGACTGGATAATGATGCTATGGATTTATATGAATAAAGGATATTATCCTAATAAAAATAAAGTAAGATGAGGTAGAATATTAAGCTAAAAGCAAGAAAATGCGAATATGACTGAATAATTATGCTTATAGATGTATATGAATCAAGGATTTTATAAAAAAAGGTAAAAATAAAAAATATCTAAATACAAGAGAATTTTTCACCAGACTTAGTTTGTAAGGGTCCTCCAAAGATTTATCCTGGGTCCTAGGCTGTTTCTGTCCTTCATCCTGGTGTAATTAGTTCCCAAATAGGTATTTTTACAGATAACACTACCATTTACTCCTGTTTCAATAGCAAATCCGTCAAAGCTGGCAAAATAAACTTGGCTGCTGCTCTTGAAAAGTGGTTAACTGAGACAGGAAATGGCTTGTAAATTTTAACACCTCAAACAGAAAACAAACCACCATAGAAAACTGCGCCTCATTTAACCATCCATAGATCTACTGAAAAAGTTTCTGCCGTGCCATTTTCAGGCTCATCTACCATTCCTCCATTCAAATACTGCTGTATCTGGTCTGCATTCATCTCGAAGTTCTTGAAAATCCAAAGAATCATCTGTAATGTAATCGATCCTGACCGTGCCAGAAACATAGCTTTTTCTCGGCCACTCAAGCGAGCTTTTTACCCTGGTGATTCGACTACATGAATTTAGGCGTGCAACTTGATTGGCATCTAGGTCCTACCTGTTTACTGTTGAAATAGCTAAATGCAACCGCCACTTCTACTCCAACATTTTCTTTTCTCGCACTTCCCACATGTGGAACTCCTTTCCGTCTATTTCCTTCTCTGAGAACTGCAATCTTTAAGAACTTAAATGCAACGTCAATCGCCATCTTCTATCTTCTGAAACCCATTCATCTTTTGTCCTTTCCTCAATCCTCCCCATACTCAGTCGTTTCTCTCAGTTTAACTCCCTGTAACCCCGTGAGTACTACTGGTATTCCCGCCCTCCTTGGGGTGAAATGATTTTTAAAAAATACGACTGTGTACTGAAAAGTTATCGGTCAGTGTCTATTCCGAATACCCAACCAAAGAACTAAAAATCCGATTTTTATAGGGAGGAGGTGGTTTCCCTTACTGGTCGATAACTTTTCTAAGTCCATTCATATAAACGAAATCGAACGTCAATTTCCTGGTATATATAGAGAAACGATAGTGAAGATTTCTGTGAACCCATGTTGACAGTGGGTGATAATATAGAAGTTCTGACAAATTTCGTTATCTAAAAAAATTTCTGTTCTTCATTAATTTATTAGTTGCAACCCATTCAAGAAATAACGTTGAGTGTTATCAACAACATTATAAAGCATAAAACATAACTTGAAAATACTAAAAAAACAAAAAGACATAATCAACGATATATGGGCACCTCCCTCTATTAGGAAGATTATTGCAACCCAATCTGTTTTTCTTTACTCTCTTGTGTCAGATTAATTTGCACTTATTAAATATCTACACGGACCAGCTAGCACTGCTGGTTATATATTACAGTAATTTATATGATTACTTTTAACCGACGCCAGCGTCTGTGGCTGACGAAACCTATAAGAACTATTTTACCGTGTTTTTCCCAAAAGTTCATTCATACGCTGTCTGTTTCGTTAAGCCGAAATCCAAAGTGTCTGTAATATTATCGGCCAGGACCCGGCATCTCGACTTTAGTCACTTTTCCATCGCCGTGTCGTGCCTTCTTCTATAAATATTTTCATGATAATCATTCTAAGAAGCTCCCCTCCGTGGTCGAATGAATGTTGTTAATTACCTAGTACCCCATTAATTTCGTTCAGTTAACTGATTTTTCTGCCACAATTAAGAGGTGGGTTTTTGTTTTTTTTTATTACTAACACTATTTTGTTTATTTCTTTTCTATCTAAATTGTATTCATTGTAAAAATATTTTTTTGTGATTTCATTTTTAAACGTTGTTATTTTTAAAAACAAATTGTAGATATGGAAAGTAGTTAAAACTAAATAGAGACCCTGAGGTATTATGGTGACTGTAGTAAGAATGGTAAGTAAGAATGTGTTGTATTGATATAAGGAATTCTGTAGTGTGTTTGGGTCAGTAATCGTGGCTAGCTAAGTTTAAGATACGACATAATGAAGACCAGCCTTCCCCGATATACGCCACTTTTTGAACTTCTGCCAAATTTTTGTATTATTCAAAATCAACATCTCTCTCCTACTTGGTACCTGGACCGTACGAATTTAAGCGTAACTACCTGATTGTCAATTAGGTCTCATCGTTGTACTGTTCATGTAGCTAAATGTAACCGTAAGTTCTATTCTAATAGTTTCTTCTCTTACTCTTCAACTGTTGAAATCTTTTCCGGTGTCTTGCTTCCCTGCCACGGCCTTCAAAAATTTAAATGATACGTCAATCGCTATTTTCTTTTTTCCTTAAACCCGTTCTGTTATTGTCCTTTCTCCTTACTAATGTCTTCTCATTTTCTTTCACTCTCAGTAACGCCCTACGTCTTAGTGGCTTGGGTTGATATGATTTAAAAAATGTATCCTCCCAGCTGTGGATAAATAGCAGGACAGACCGAGTTCTATAGCTTTGGATGGCAACTGGTCTAAGAAAGAAATGGAAGCTTACTGCGGGAAAAAATCTGCCTCGTCATTCATGTATCTAAAGATACATTATCGCCTAAGCGAGTATCACGCATGGCACATAACTAACTGACTGATCGTGCTCTGTCAATGAAGAGATATTTTTTTATTTTTAGGTCATTTTTTTTTATACTAAATTTCACCTAATACACGTAGAGTGTTATTGAATGAGGTGTGCGATATGGGCGTAATAGAAGGTAAATGGAAGTAAAGATTATGGGGATAAGGAGGAGAGATAACAGTTGAACCTTGACTTGAAGAGATTAAAATTATAGCGTTGAAGACTAGCTTAAAAGCCGCCCTATCGGGCGGAATTTAAGCTAACTCCTGAGGAGGTCTTGATTGGGATCACAATAGGTAGAGTGCAGTAGATGCGATAGGCAACAATAAACTACAGAGGAACTCAAAATTGATCGCTGCATTTAAGTATTGCATTAATATTTAAGCTTACCATTTAAAAGTTCAACGATTATGATTACGATTATGAATCACTCCATGATGTGTCTTGTGGTTTTGAATTTAGAGTTTTACTTTTCGTCGACTGGCCTCAACTTCATCGCAAGACAGTCCAGTTTTTTCTGCTATTTAACGTATAGATGGAGGAAGATGTATTCATACCTTTCCCCAGTGCATTAACGTGAAGTTAAAGAAACAATATTGATTGTGATTTGAACTCGACTCGCCGAATTCATTTTCCGCGACTCTAACCCTTACATGCCTCCTAATTGTTCATTGTGGAAACACAATAATCGATTATGTTAATTCTCTGTTATTTATTATCAATTCCCATATTAATATGAAATTGACGCTGAATAGATAAATGCTACGAAATTGAATTCATAATAATTAATCGGAAAAAAATTGAAAAATAAACAAGTTACCGAATGCTTCTGCGTAAAACTGTATATAAAGCGGGTGTGGAAAGAAACCCCCCTATTTACATTTAAATTGTTAATGACTTCAATAATTATTGGTCGATTTTCATAAAACGTTTGATTTTGAACAGTATAATGACAAATAAAAATATAACATAAAAATATGTTAAAATTCTATATAGGCACCAGCCTTTCTTTTAAATTTTCTTTCTTTCTTTCCTTTTACTTTTGTTCTCTCTCTCTCTTTCTTTTTCTCTTTTAACCTTAAAATGTTTGTAATCGTCTGGGTATCTAATCGGCTGACTTCATCATTTCCCGTGCCTTCCTCATATTTTCTTCCAATCTGGATGTTGAAGGACGACCACTTCAGTGGGGTATTTACCACAGATGCCGTACTCATCAACTTGGAATTAAAATTTCTGATGGTTTTGGCATCTACTGAAGCACGACGTCCATAAACACTGCGCCACTATCTCTACACTTGTACCACGGACTTCCACATTTCATAACAGGGGATGCTAGCTGAGCATGCTCTTGCAGTGTCAGGTATTGTACCATTCTGGACCACACTTGTCAATCTGAAATAAAAACAGAAATTAGCAATTAAATTCAACCACTTTAGGGATTCCAATATATTTTATTTCATACATATGTGGTGATATTAACAAAAGGAGAAACAATAAAGAATTGGAAACAAATACAGACAATGAAAAGTATATCTCCTTCTGCTCTGTGCCGGGGACACTTGAGAACTTGGGCAGTGATGGTTCTCCACAACCTCCTATCTCTTGCAAGTCTTAATAATATTTGTCATTTTACCATTTCTGCCATCCATTCACACAAATTTGTCAAGCAGGTGACCCACTGCTTCCCCCTATTCTTTTTGCCTTGCATATGTCCTGTGAGTGTCAAGTTTTCCAAGCCCTTCTACCTTATAATGCGTCTCATAAATTTTCGGTTGTCTCTTTCTGAGTCCTGTTTGTTTCTATTTTCCTTAAAACGCCCCCCTTGCTTACACGCCTCGTCCATAGTATTCTTATCATCCTTCTGTAGAGCAACAGTTCTGTTGTCTCTAGTTTTCTCTTCACCTGTGAGGAAATTCGCCAGAATTCTCTGCTATGTAGTAAGATTGATATAACATGGCAGTTCAACACTCTTTTCTTTGTTTCTAACGAAAATTTTCAGTTTCTGAGCAATTTGCTTAGTTTATGGAAGGCGCGTGTTCTGTCCAAACGGATATTTGGATTTCGAGGTCACATTTTCCATCCTCTATTTAAACTGCTGTACTTGCCTGGTTTTGACATCTTTGAATTCTTAGTTCGGATAAAATAAGAAAAGAAAGGAAAAAGAGGGAAAGAAGATAGAAACGTTTAAAGTATAACTGGATCATTTAAACTCCATCCTTGGCATCAAGTGGAACTCGTATATTCGATCCATTTCTAAAGATGCAGGAAAAATGGTCCAGTAAGTACCTGACACGTCCTGTTATCCTCTACCTTTATAAGAGCTAGATCAGGCCTAAAATAGGGTACTGATTTTATATTTGGAGAGGGACTTTACAGTCTTCACTTTCCAATCGCGATAGAGACGAAAAGCGTCTCCGAGTCCTTGTGAGTGACACATTATTTTCCACCCTCCAGCTCCTCTCTCACAGACCGAATTTGACCTGTCCTGGGTAAGACGATAAACGACGTCCAGCAGCAAGGCCTCTGATCAGAAGTTTTTGAGGAGCGTGGAACCACCTCTTAATTGTTGGGGTTCCCAGGTCCACCCTGACCCGGGATGGGAGCACCTGTTCGGGCCCCAGTAATGAGCAAATAGTTAACTTCCAAACTGGGGTAAAAATACTATGAAAGTGTAAAAATAGGTTTTTATACCAGAAATACTTCGTAAAATAAAATTATTACCAGCAATAAATTTTTCAAGGAAAAAATTATTACCAGCAATACTTTTAAAAAATATACATTTTTTGAAAAAAATATTACTAGCTATACATTTTTTGAAAAAAATATTACCACCTATACATTTTTGGGAAAAAATATTACCAGCTATACATTTGGGGGAAAAAAATATTACCAGCTATACATTTTTGGGAAAAAATATTACCAGCTATACATTTGGGGGAAAAATATTCCCAGCTATACATTTTTTGAAAAAATATTCCCAGCTATACATTTTTTGAAAAAATATTACCAGCAATAGATTTTTGAAGAAAAAAAATATTACCAGCAATAAAAATTTTGTTGGCATTAAATAACCCATCGAGGTTGATAACCCGTAAAATAAAATGAACCAAACCAAAGCGGAACTGGCAAGCTTCTCACTGCTCTATCACTACTTCCATGGAAAGTGCTCGTACGGACTACATTACTTGGTTCCGCCAGGTCTAATCTTCACGTCTAAGATTCCCCTTGCCATTTACATTGTAGCAAACCATCCATATTCCCTCTGTATTCCATCGGTGAGAAGTAAGAAGTTTCACTCGAGCAGCTTCTTGTCGCGAACTACTGCTCTGTTGAACCGACTTCCAAGAAGATGTTTCCGCGATCACTGCAATGTTAATCTGTTCCAGTCTAGAGATAACCGTTATTTTCCTTTCTTATCCGCATAAATCGTCTCTTACTCTGTTACCCTCAAGTAGCCCCTGGGTCTTGTACAGTAAACTGTAAAAAAAAAAGAAGAAAAATGAACTCTTTCCTCTTTCTCCTTCCCATCTTATTCTCTATATATCTCTATCTGTTATGGTCTGATTAAAATTTGAATGATGTTATCTGATTACAAACTCCGTGCTATCACTGGATAGAAGATGGCTTACACGTGCCAACGATGCGTACCTCGAAAAGATAATAGTTGGATCGGAGATTTTAGAAACTGTCATTTCAAATCACTGTGCCGTGGAATGTTAGAAGTTACCATCTTGGTAAGGTAAAGCGATAAGCTCCAAAGAATATTGGACGCTCGTCATAAATAATAAAATATTTTTCTTCCGCAACATTGTGCCGTATTCAGCTGAACAATTGAGGTTGAAGAAGTTATAAGATTCTGGTGTACAGATGAATCCTTTGGCTCCTTACAAGTGCGTAGTGTGAAGTCAGCCATGGGATTTTTTTTATCAGCAAACCCAGTGATGGAAATCATAGAATCAAAAAGGGGGATTATGGTTTTTATGAGGGTATACACAATTAAATTGAAAGGTAGCGTAAGTTTATAGAAAACTATGGAAATATTTTGATAACTGCATTGTGATTTTAGGAATTCATATGAATAAATAGGTTTCTCGAAAATGCTGGAAACTTTTGCATCAGCTAAATAAGATTAGATTCTATTAAAACGTATTGGTTGATTCTAAGTTCAAATCGCAGAATGTGCTAATAGCTAATTTTCTGTTTTTAAATCAGTCATTGAGCTTTTACATTATAGAGAGCAAAGAAAGAAAGAAAGAAAGAAAGAAAGAAAGAAAGAAAGAAAGAAAGAAAGAGAATTAGAGAAATTGATAGATATAAACAGAGTAAAACTGATAAATAATTGACTCAGAAGTAAAAAAAAAAAAAGAAAAGAAACACAATTAAAAAGAAAGAAAAGGAATGAAAACATAACGGAAAAAAGCACAACAGAAAAAAAAGGAAATAAAAGCAAAAATTGAATAAAGTAAAAAAGGAAAAGAAAATTTCAAAGATAGATTAAAAAAAATAAAAGGAAAGTTCATTGATTTGTTATTTTACGGTTTATCAACCTTTTGCAGTTTATATAAAACAAAAAATATTTTTAGATTGTAAGAATTTTTTGAGACAATAATGATTTGCTGAAACAAATCCTACTAATTAACCCATAGATGAAGGAGACGATATAGATCCATACCTTTTCCAAGCTTATTTGCGCGTAAGTGAATATAACAAAGCCAACTAGAATTAGAACTCAGCTCTCCGATTAACAATTCCGACCCGTTAAGTATTGCACCATCCGCACATCCAAACTTACAGCAGCTGGGATTCCGAAGCGGTCACCCATCTAGGTACTAGCAAGGCTCACTTCGGTGATCCTACCGGAACTGGTGTCTCGACGTTATATGGCCGAAAAGCTCAGAAAAGTTGAAAGAAAGAAAGAAAGAAAGAAAGAAAGAAAGAAAGAAAGAAAGAAAGAAAGAAAGAAGCATTTAAAATTAAAAACCGAAGAAAGAAAATGAGCGCAAAAATGAAACGAATAAAAGAAACCAGGAAATGAAAATTTAAAAGGGGAAGAGAGCAAAAGCAGAAAGAAAGAAAGAAAGAAAGAAAGAAAGAAAGAAAGAAATAAAGAAAGAAAGGAAATTTAAAAGAAAGGTTAAAATAGCAAAAGAAAGAAAGAAAGAAAAATCGGAAAAAATAAGATTTAAAACAGAGAACAAAAGAAATGTAAAAAGAAAGAAAGAAAGAAAGAAAGAACGGAAAAATAATATTTAAAAGAAAGGTTAAGAAAACAAAACAAAAGTAAAACGAAAGAAAGAAAAAAGAAATTTTAAAAGAAAAGTTAAGACAACAAAAGAAAAGTAAAAAGAAAGAAAAAAGAAAAATTAAAAGAAAGAAAAAAAAAGAAAAAAAGAAAATTATAACAAAGAAATCAAAGCAAAAATAAAATGAATAAAAGAAAGAAAACAAAATTTTCAAGAAAGGTTTAAGAAAACAAAATGGAAAGTTGAAAGAAAGAAAGAAAGAAAGAAGAGTATGAAATAAAAGAAAGAAAAATAAAAAATACAACAGAAAAAATAAAAGAAAAAAAGTAAAAATGAAAGAAAGATAATAATTTAGCAAAACGCAAAAAAGGGAGAGGGATAGAGTGACAACGTAAGAGAAGGGCGTATCTTGTCAGGAAAGGACATTTACGTGCCATAGTGTGGAATATTGAATCGCCGGCGTGAAAGATGAATTTCTGATTACTTTCAGATCAAAATGGGTGTTGCCGTTAACGAATTTTGTACATACCATCAACCCTCACCGACATCCAAACTAACACCACCCACAACTCCTCTTCAAGCGACAAAGCACTCATTTGAAGAAGGTGAAGGCAGACACGGGGAAATCGTTTTTTCTTTTAATAGCGGCTAAAATTTGCATGTGGACAATATGAAACCACTTGATTAGAATTTATTAGCAGGGGCACTGTAAAATACAACTGAAAAACCAAACATTTTTGTTTCTAATCCTGGTTTGGAGTTTTCTGATCCAATAGATGTCCTTTTGCTAGTTATGCTGTTACTTCTGGGTTCGATATTGCTTAGCTCTATAGCCTTGAGTGGCAATCGGTCTAAGAGAAGGTAACTCTGAATTTAAAACCTGTCTGGAGAAGGTTGAGCTCCATCAGGCTATCCTACCCATGAAACACCACTTCTACTTAGGCTTCTGTACATGTAGTGCCCCTGCTGCCCTGATGAGTCACGGGATTCGCGATTGATCGATCGATCGATCGATCGATCTCGCTGTTACTTATAGTTAGTATAAGTAATCTTTCCTTCCTATCTAATATTTTGTTGCGTCTATTTTCTTACTTTTCCGTATATTTCATATCAAACATTATTTCCATCATATCATTTTATTTCTATCGTTATCATATATATATATATATATATATATATATATATATATATATATATATATATATATGATAACGATATCATATATATATATATATATATATATATATATATATATATATATGAACTCTCCCGTCGATTTTGAAGGATGAGAACCGACAACCTCATTCAGTTTTTTATATTTGTTTCGTATGTAACACTTCTGTCCCGCTAGTGACTTGCATACAAGCCCACATACTGTGCAGCAGCAAAGAACTCGGGACATAGCCAGGGAAAATATTTGTTGAAGCTTTTTCGCCGTTGTCTCTCGTCTCTCATACGGTTAATACGACTGATTTCGAAATCACCATATATATATATATATATATATATATATATATATATATATATATATGCACTACTCAACAGTGCCTATATATATATATATATATAGGGAACAGTCACTAGTCGTGTAATACTCACTGTTGTACTTACTGTTTAACATATGAACACTGCAACACTTGTTTTGTTATTTCTTTAACCACAACAGAAAGATATTTGCCCTCTTCTTCACCTTCCAGCTATGGGTAAATAGCAGGGGAGGCTGGATTCTATAGCCTTGGATGGCAACTGGTCTAGGAGAAGGACAACAAAAAACCTGCGTAGCGTTGTTTGGGGACCTTGTGACAAATACTGCACCAATTCTCTGTATTCGGCCCTTCAAAAAGTATGGTTGGTTCTGCACAAAGCCTTCACCACTATAATCAAATCATATGTGCTGGTGTCTGGCTGCCGGTTCTGAGGAACTCAGCTGCTTGGGCCTCATACGTCGAATAAGACAGGAGAGTCTACCATATAAATATTATGTCTATTTATTTTTATATTAACCATTTCCAAATCCTCGAGGTCCTCTATATCAAAAGCAACCAGGGCACCTCGAGACGGTGTAATAGTTAGCAAGCTTGTCTCGTTAGAACAATTACGACTGAGTAATGAGTTCGATCCTCACTGGGTACCCCATGCTTTCGGCCTTATGCCACAACTAAGCTACGCTTAAAAAATTACTATATCAAAATCAACCAACTAACATTCAACAAAATTTAATATGAGTGTAGCAGCAACATATTGAAGTGCATTTAGTGCCATTTTGCATTTCTACTAATTTTTGGTGTGCTCCCTTTTATTGAGACGTTTGTATGTAAAACATTCCATAGCTACAAGAGATGAATTTAAAATTTTAAAATGAATACAACAAAGGGCGTTCACGCGTGATCTTTTCACCATCACAACGATCACAGGTACAATGAGTTTGTCATTGTAATTCACCCTTGAAGGTGTTCATGGAGGAGATTGAATGTACATGGGTAGGAAAAAACTACGGCGCCTTCCGTAATGAATTTCATCTTAACATCAAGAAACTGATTAGAGAACTGAAAAGGATTATCATAAAAATAAATAATTCAATGAAAAATGCTTAAACATATATATATATATATATATATATATATATATATATATATATATATAGAGAGAGAGAGAGAGAGAGAGACAGGAAGTCTGTCTGAAAATTAACAGGACTGCTATCACAAACAATTTATTCTAAACAATAAACTACATGGTTTCCCCTTCAAATTAGCCACCCCCGAGTTTAATGCAATTTTCAATTCTTCTCTATGCACTACTGGAAGGATTTTTTTCAGATGCCCCGCCTCTCCGTCGTTACTGATTCATGATTTCCTCCACGTCTTCAAAACGGGTCTCCTTGATGATCCCATTGAGCCTGGGGGAAAGAAAAAAGTCACATGGAGCAAGATCAGGTGAATAAGGAGGTTGTTCCAGTATGGCAATGTCCACTCAGCCATGAACTGCCGAATGCTCAGGGCTTTGTGAACAGGGGCATTGTCATGGTGAAGCAGTCACGATTTGCCCTGCCACAACTCTCTTCTCTTCTCGCGCACTGAGCGAAACAAACGTTAAGATTACATTTATATACTCCCAAAATATTATGTTCGTTGGTAACAACCCCCCCAACACACAGATATATATATATATATATATATGCTTGGCTGGAGATGATGTGACAGATGACGATTTTTATTGTATTTTTCTGGCATACGTGCAAGCGATCTTTTTTTGGACATAGGCTGTGTTCAAATGATCTTTGGTCTGAATGCTTTCGTCTGATTTATTAGCCATTATTAAGGATGTTTTTATTTGTCTTAATATGTAGATTGAGATGGTATTTCTTTTGCAATAGAAATCTTTTAATTCCCGAACACAGCATATTGTGGCCGTGTTCATGATCAATATTATTATGAGTCATTTTCTTGTTTTTATTATTAAGGCTTCCAATATTTTAAAACGTTTTCTTCAGTTAGATGAGTGTATTGTCTTAGTGTTTTCTATGATTATGTTGCAATAGTTTTTCCATAGGTATTTATATAGGTCTTAATAGCGTGATAATCTGAGAAGTGCAAAGTAAGTCGTCTTGATAGGCATGTAGTTGTATGACCGATATAATAATTATTCATGAATATGTTTTAATCGGGAACACAGTTCCGTAAGGGGCGTATAAATACATAAATAATGTTGATCGTATATAGTTTGGAGCTTGCAGGTGAGTTGTTATTGTTGACTATGAGATTGGTCGATAGATGATAGGATACAGAGCACATAGTAAAAGCTTCATCGGGAAATACTTCGAGGGAGTGTCTCATAAATATTTTACCATCTATAGATACACGTTAAATATACTTTATTGCATGACCATAAAATCCATACTTAAAGAATCTAAGATATGCCTACCTACTAATACTGCAATCGGTGTTACGTAAATTTTTGACCTTCGCACAAAACGAAACATCAACATACGGACATAAATAAAAATGCATACTGGACACACACACACGCACACACATATACACATGAATATACATTATCAACCGAATCCCGCATAGATACACTAGAATTATGATACAGTTACACACATGAATTATGCTCACGAATGCTGCTTGACAAGTCAGATGCGCGTGAAGTCTGCTAAACCAATGAAAAACAAACAACACAGATAAAGAAAAATACCAGATTTTTTCTTTTCCTTTGTTTTTCTCCTCCATGTTTGATTCTCTGGTGAAGCTTTAATAAAAGCGAATCATTTTAGATTTATAAACGTTTCTTATTTGTTTCTTATCCTATCATTATGTCGGATTCCGATCCATATTTGATCTATATTTGACCCCAATTCATATATACATATGTGTGTGTGTTTGTGTGTGTTTGTATACGTTTCTATGTGTCTGTGTTTGTTTCACTGAATGTGGCAGTCAAAAAAACTTTTTATTAAATTTTTCTTGCAGTATTTTATTTCAGTTTGTCTTACAGTTTTCCTTTATTTATTAAAGTTTTTCTTATAACTTTGTTATTTTATTTAGGGTTTTCTTAGTCATTTTTTATTTAAGTTTTTCTTACAGTTTTTTTTTAGAGGACTAATGATTATTGTCCCAAGAGCTTTCGGCCAATTCATTAGTCATTTTCAAGGGATCCGTTGTTAATGTTTTTCGTTGTTTGTTTTCTAAGGTATATTATGCAGAAAGTAGTAGTAATAGTAGAAGTAGTAACAATAGAAGTAGTAATAGTAGTAGCAGTAGTAGTAATCTTACACGAAAGGCTGTGGATATGATTTCATGTTGGGGCGTCTTCTTAAAAAATCAACAACACATTCCAGCTATTGTTAAAAAATGTAAGGTTTATGTTTGGTTTAATTTGTTAAAGAATTAATGGATTTATTTTTACTCTGACATTTTTAATACTTCAAACGTTGTTTGAATGGATAATCGTATTTGAGTAGACGATTTCTTTTAAACAATGTGTATTACTTCTATCGGCCTGCACAAACGAGAAAACTTCATAAAGAAAATTTGCCCTCCTACAGCGTCTCCTTTGTAGGGGAAACAAATGTCTGGCTTTTTTTAGGCTTCTTGAGCACAGAGAATCTCACAACTTAACAAGGTTCGGTTTACCCTTTTAAGGAATGCACATCCTTTCGTTTAGATTTTCTAGAAAGGCCACATCTTCGTTTCGTATCCGAAACATAAACAGAACAATTTCTATAGAATTAATGGTTTTATTATTAATCTGACATTTTTATTACTTCAAATGTTATTTATGTTTGTGGATACTCGTATAGACGTTAAAGAGCCTCATTAATTGTTAAGTAGCCGTCAACGTTCAGATTTCTTTAGGATAATGATGTTATTAACCAGATTTTTTTATAATAGATGCAGACAATTGTTTGTGGATAATAATTACAACTGCACAACCGTTTATCCGTAAGTAATAAATAAGTTCAAATGTAAAAAAAAAAAAACATATATGCAATACATGATGCAGGCGTGAGGTTACGTACTTCTGTATTCGGCTGTCGGGACTGACTTCAGGTCAACTGGTGTACACGGCGGATTGTCTATTCTAAATATATGAAACCTCAAATTACACATTCACTTGTTTCTTTCTTGGGGGAAATTTAGTAAAAAGGATTGCTTTCCTTTGTTACCTTCTCGTGATTTTTTCCCCGAAGTGGTTCTCAAGATTTGTATTGCGGGAAGTTTAGTAAAAAAAGAATGTATTGAAAATTAAGAATCTATTTGTGCTACACCGTAATAAATTGTTCTGGTCATGCTACCATTGGAAAAAATGTTATGCAATTGTTTCAGAAAAAAAATGGACAACGGATATAATCACGGAAAATGAAATCCGCAAGCAAAGTACTTATTTCGGGTTAGTCATTTGCATTCAATTTATACTATTGCATTTGGGAAAGTTATACTTCCATCTTTTCGATTTATAATTTAAATAACAAGACAGAATGGATTCTCTAGCTTGGGTAGCAGCCAGTCTAACAAATGAATAACCCTGAACACAAACCAATTAGACTATATTTAGTCGTCCTCCCACGAGGGCGTCATGTGGCACAAGGCATTTTTAACGTGGGCATTTCCGAGCCATTAGGCTCGGCCAAAAAATAGCCCATTTGAACCCGTATAAACGGGTTCAGGGCCGGTTTTACCTCCCCGAAGGAGACTCCGCCCTTCGGCGTAGCCTCCTTCGGGTTCCTCTCCGTCCGTAGACAGAGAGTTGAACTGAACAGTCGCTCAGAAAGTGAACGACAGACCAATTAAACTCAATCACGTTGTTTGCCGAATGGTGATCCTTCGACTATGAGCCTTTAGCTTCTCATAAGCGATATATCTCTTTCAGGAGGAGTACATACTGCTATACCTAAAGGTCTATGTTCGGTATACTTTTGTTTAAGACAGAAGAGCTGGTTCGACGTTGTACTTTGATACTTGGAGCTTCCCTGGAACCAATAAATGACAATGACAATCATAGCCCAAATTTCTTCCGGCCTAGCAATAAATTCAGTTGAAAATAAAATATGAAATTGAAATAAAGCTCTAACCTCTCAGGACTTCTATAAGGAAAACAAGATCAAGAATTATGGCTGACTTCTAATGTTTGTTTACATAAACAAGAAGAGAACTGAGCCTTCACCTGATTAAAAGAAACAAACATACGTGTTTGCATCTTTCTTCTGCTTCAGACATCTTTGAAACATCAATGGAATCTGCAGTCACAAAATATACGCCAAGAAAGCACACTTACGTCACAAGGAACTGTTTGAACTGCTAGGTACGCTTGATTTATTTGGGAAAGATCTTAGAATGATCCCGAACTTATATTGGGATCAAACAGCCTGCAAAAGGATAGAAAATGAATTCAGTAAATACGTAAAACTAGAAAGGAACGTAAGTCAATGATGTTTCTTCTCACCTGACTTATTCAAACCTTACAGTGAAGTGATCTCGTGAAAACTGGAAGTCCTACCGGGATTTATTAATAGTGAATATAATCTTAACAACTTAGCATATATAGATGACACATTGTTGATAACAAAAACGAAAAGAAAACTACAGAAACAGCTAGAGAGGGCAGTAAAGGAGAGCGAGAAGAAAGGACTAAATATCAATTGTAGGAAGACAGAATATATTGTTGTTAGCAAAAGGATCAGCCCAGAATGTGAAGTACGAACTGGAAATGCCAAAGTACATCAAGTGGGAAGTGTTTTAATAGAGGACGGAAAATGTGACAACGAAATCCGAACGCTCATCGGAATAACGAAAGATGCCTTGCAAAAGTTAAGCAAAGTATTAAGAAACAGGAAAATTTCGATAGAAATAAAGAAAATAGTACTGAATTATTATTTAATATCAATCCTTCTCTATGGTATTGATTATTGTACTATTTTCTCACATTTGAAGAAAATACTTGAAGGAATAGAAATATGGTTCTACAGGTGGATGCTGAGAATACCATGGGCTTAATCTATGAGTTACATAGAAGTTTGAAGGAAAACAGATTAAAAGTATATGCTTACATTTAGAATGAGAGTGTTGAAATCTCTGGTACACGTAATAAGGAAAGAAGGATGGGAGAATTTGACACTCACAGGACATACTGAATGTAAGAGAGACAGGGGGATAGAGCTATACAGTTAGCAACCTACCTAAAAAGTTTGTGTAAATGGGTGGCATAACAGGGAGCGGAGGGATCACTCAGAACTACAAAGGATAGGAAGATGTAGAGGACCATAATCATTCACGTTCTGAAGGGACACGACGCATAGAAGAAGAAGGTAGACAAATTTTAAAATATTCTTTAAACTGTTTTTGTGAAAATATTGTTGAAAGCATTCAAATAAATCAGGCGAATTATTTCTGCTGATGCAACAATTTATCTTGGTCATCCAGAAGTTTTACACCTTTCAGTATTTAAAAAAATAATAATATTATCATAGGTAAGGCTAGAAAGCCGCTAAGATATAAGGGAGTTACTAAGTGTGAAAAAACTTACAAAAAAACATTAATAAGGAGAGAATAGAATAAAAGAAAAAGAATTAAGAAAACAGAAGATAACAATTAACATTCCATTTACATTTTTGAAAATCAAGTTGATTTGAAAGCAAGAAGGCGGAAGTGTGAGAGGAGAAACTGTTAGAGTAAAACTTCCGGTTAGATCTAATCATTTCAACTGTAAGAAGGATGAGACCTAACTGCCAATCTAGCACTTCGATTAAAGTCGAAGAACCAAATAGGAAATCTCATCAAAACAATTCCCATGAAAATATAGAAAAGGCCCAGAGAATCTATGCTACTCAAGTGTAAAAGCGACCGAAGCCGTGACGTTAAACCCTTGTTCAAATTAATTGAAAGAACCGTTTTAGTTTCCTTTCTTTCAACATACGGTCAGTTTTAGAACCATTGTAGTGACATGGTGTAATTGATTTCTATTTTTTCTTCAGTTTAGGTCATTTGCAGAGGTGTGCAGTAATATGAATCTATTTTCGGGGTGTATGATGAAATTTGTTTGGCCTTGAAAAATATTGCGTCATCCCTAATTGCATCAGATTTTCATCACGCCCAGACACTATTGTCTCGACTGTCGATTAGTTGTCCTAACGCCATTGTCTGCGATGGACGTTACTCCAAGGAAGAGTACGATACCGGGTCATGTTTCATTGAAAAATACGACAAAAATAAACAATAACGGAATTATTCGTTTTGTTTCAAATAATTTGGACAAGGGTGTAAGCCAAGACTAATAACATTGCATATTCTTCTTTGTATTTTATCAGAATTCTCTAAATATATAGCAGAAGCACAAGACCAGATGTGGCAGCCATATGCAAAGCATGGACGAATGGCAGACATATAAATGTGTAAGATAGTGTTGTAGCATACCTACGGACGATAATGAGTATGTTCCCATTCACATAAATACAGTAATAAATACTGTATGTTGGTCTGCAGTTGGAGATTCATTGTGGAATTCATTTAGCTCCCTTCTAGCAGTTGATTACTACTTCTACGCGCCGCTGGCGAATCTTATATGTGTTGTCTGTGTCCAAAGTATTATCGTTCATTACCAACCTTCGTGTGGTTATTCTATTCAGTAAGCTTCCTTAGGTTACACAGATAGCGTCTATCGATAAAAATTGTCTGAAACGACACATTAAACCAACATTTCTAACAATTGATTCAATATAATCGTTTCATTTCATATCAGCGGGTATAATGTCAATCTCCTGGAGGTTAAACCAGTTGATGGAAGGCAAAAAAGAATGATTAGAAGAGAGCAGAATCGTTTTGGAGGCATTAAAACTAAAAATTCATTACTTGCTACGGTAAACAAAGGTCATTTTTTAGATCAGTTGTCAATTTGAGGAAATCACTGTGGAGTAATGGATAGCGACTCGGATTAAGAAATCGGAGAGCCGAGTTCGAAATCCCGTCAAAAACATCACATTCACTTACGTGCTAATACCCTTAGGAAAAGTATGAATCCTCTTCTTCTCCCCACCAGCTATTGGTAAATACCCGGACTGGGTTCTATAGCCTTGGATGGCAATTGGTCTACCGCAGAAAGAAATGGCAACCTACTGGGGGGGGGAGGGAAATCTGCCTTGTCAGTCATGTATCTTTCGATACATGGCCGCCTGAACGTGTATCCTGCATGACACATAACTGACTGACTGTCAATTTGACTTCATCGAACATTAAGACAGGAGTAAATAACTGTATTATTATCATAGATACCTACTCAAGAATAGATGAGGGCGGGAAGGACGTTGATGAAAATAAGGAACAAAGTAGTGTTCAAGGATAGAGCCCTGGAGGACACATGCATTAATGCAAAAAGATCTAGAAGAGTGGCCGTTCAAGACAACTTTCATTTTGCGATTACATGAGAAAAAATGAATCAAATAAAAAAATACCTTCAGAAATGCTATAACGTTTCAACTTGTGAAGAATACAAACGTGCCAAACCCTGTCAAACCCCTTTGAGATATCTAAAGCAACAGCTCGAGCTTTATCATTTTTATATAAAACTTGACAGACTTCTTCAGCAATTAACCGTTAATACATCACCAGTCAACCTAGCAAACCAAAACCATAGTGTTTGTCTGAAAGAAGACTGCGAGATGAGATACTTAAGCAATTCGGAGTTGATCGGAACCTCTAGCACTTTGTCAAAAAGAGGTAGACGATTAATAGGTCGATAGTTGGAAGGATAAGGTTGTTCGCCTGAATTCTTAAAAACAGGAACTACAGAAGAGAATTTCCATCAAGCAAGACGTAGCAAGGCATTATAGAGTTTAGAGAGAACAGGAGCCAGTTCAAGAGCACATTTCTTTAGAACTATTACAGGGATACCATCATGCCTAGCTGATTTGTGTTGATCCAGTTAAGAGATGGTAACGGAAATCGTGGATGGAGTTATATGTGTATCACACAGTAAAGACTTGGTTCTAAATGGAAAGACAGGCAAAGATTCCCCAGTTAAGTCAAGAGTAGAATTGGAAGAGAATTTACGAACAAGGCATTTTGCTTTAGCAGAAGAAAAGTTTACACCTCAAATTGAGTGAAGAAAGGGGGAATGGGGGACTTACAGAAGTTAAGCACACTATAATGGAGTCGCGAGTAATTACGAGAATAAAAGGCCGGAGTGTACAACAGCCGAAAAGTTGTGATAAATATGGCAACAAAGATGAAGACAATAGTCCGAATAATGTAAATAGTGTACATAATACCTCATCTCAGAAATTTAGACAGATATCGAGTGGAGTTGTATTAGCATAAGAAAGGACAACGTTAGGAGTATAGAGCTAAACGATAATTCAATTCCAAACAGTAAACAAGGTTAAACCTATCGTCCTGTTCAAAAGACCGTTGTGGAGTGTGACCGGACGAATCTATTTACTCCTAGATGAAGGAGAGAATAAAATAAAATAAAATAGTAAATAAAATTTCATAGTTCATGCGCAAACGTTAGGAGAAAAGAAGGGATAAACCTCTACTCCTGTCCAAAAGATCGGGCAGGAATGTGAAACGAACGATAGGTGAACATGGATTGCTGGAGGAGAGAAAAATAATAATAATAATTAGTAAAAAAAAAGGTCAGGCGCAGACGTTAGGAGTATAGACATAATTCAGATTTGAGAAGGAAGCGGAAACCCAATCGTAAACAGAAAACAAGGGATAAACCTCTACTCCTGTTCAAAAGACTGGGGAGGAACGTGAACAAGACAAGTCAAAATAAATATCTAGGAATACGATGATAATTGTCCTGATGAATTTCTCTCTTTGCTAGCTAGACTATGAATTTAAACGCAGTACTAAATTGGCGGCTAGGTCTCATCATTTTATAATTGAAATGGCTAGATGTAACATTAAGCTCGATGCTAACATTTTCTTCTATAGCATTTCCCGCTAGTGGAACTATCTTCAGGTTTCTTGCTTTCCGGACAACTTTGATCTTCAAACATTTAAATGCAATGTCTATATATTATGTTCTGTCTTTTAAATTCCTATTCCTTTGCTGTTGTCTCTGCTTAAAAATGTTGACTTTGTCTCATATTCTCTAACACTCAAGGTTTTCACGCGAACAAAATTTAATAATAAAATGCTTCTTTTACTACTTATATTAAAATTTCTAGTAAAATATCGTATCACACTTTTTTTAAAGTACAAAACAACTATTTTAAAATTTAATTTAAAAAAAAAAAGCTAATTGTTGCCTCAATTTTATTAAATTCAATATATATATATATATATATATATATATATATATATATATATATATATATATATAAAATATTTTCTATATATTTTTGCACATATATATAAAATATAAAATTTTTTACACATATATATTAAAATCTTTTACACATATATATTAAATTCAGTATATATATATATATATATATATATATATATATATTCTATATATGGGTAAGAGAGCTAATATCAGGCATAAAGCGTATGTAAATATGAAAGTTGATATTGAAGTCAGCACCGAGCGGCGAGAGTATGCTCATGTTTAAACGTAATCTTCAGACCTGAAGTATGAAAGAGACTGTCACTAATCAATGTTCCTGAGTGTTCACTATATATATATATATATATATATATATATATATATATATATATATATATATATATAAGGTTTGTCACTTACCTGATTGATGTTAACTGCAGCAGACCGACTCCAGAGTTTCGTAGACGGACCTGTCCGTCCACTCGTCAGTGATTGCCAACAATTAACTGATTATACTTCTCAATTTTTTCTCTTTTATATGCACTTATCATTGTAAGTTACATATATATATATATATATATATATATATATATATATATATATATATATATATATATAGTGTAAGTAAAATCTGGCAGCGATGACAAAGTTAACCTGGGCGTTGATCTCGAAAAGGACTTCCAAACTGTGGTTGACTGTGGAAGGACACGGCTTTCAATGCCTACATAACGAAACTGCTTTCATTTACCTACCACAGAGACACCTCCCTGCCTCCTATCAGCATGGTTGATGCTCAACTTTACCAGAGCGTCTCACTGCGCCTTCTTGGTTTCACGTTTTCCCTGTGGGGGAACAACTACATTGAATCAATAGTTGCATCTACCACAAGGAAAGTTGGTTGTTGGTGTCGCGCCTGAACGTTTTTTCTTGTCTGAGTCCATCATTCACATCTACAAATCTACCATTCGTCCATGCATGGAATACGGTGGCTATATATGGTCTTGCGCTCTTGCTGTTCATCTCGAGGTCCTCGACAAAATCCAAAGACGGATATGCAATGTGATAGGCTCTGACTTAGTATCTCGACTTCAGTCACTTTCTCACTGACATGATGTGGCTTCCCATTATCTTTTCTACAAATATTTTCATGGCAACTGCTCTGGCGAGCCGTTTTCACTGGTGCCCCGAATGCATGAATTTAAGCGTGCTGCTAGGCCGGCGTCTAGGTCCCACATTTTACTGTTGAAACAGTTAAATCTCTTCTGCTTCAACAGATTCTTCTTTCGCACTTCCTGAAAGTGGAACTCCCTTCCGCTTACTCTCTTCACTGTTAACTATAATATTCAAAAATCTAAATGCAATGTGAATCGACATTTTCTGATGACTTAATTCCCCTCCTTCTTTTTATCCTTTCCACAATCTCCACACTATACGCAGTCTTTTCTTTTACTTTCACTCTCTGTAACTCCTTACGTACTAGTGGCACTCTCGCATTGCTTGGCGTGAAATGCCTAAAAAAACATAAAAAAAAAAAAATAGGTGACTGGATGGGCTTTCCGGAATACAAGTTATGTCAATGAAGCTAGATTATTAATAATAAATGTTTATATATATATATATATATATATATATATATATATATATATCGAGATAGATAGATTTGTCCTCTCGCCTGTCTCTCTCACACTCTATTTCTTTTTTCCACGCCCTCTTTTTGTTTCTTTTACCTCTCTCTCTCTCTCTCTCTCTCTCTCTCTCTTTCTCGCACACACACACACACACACTTTCTAACGTGCTCACCCGTTCACTGGCTCTCGCTTTTAGTATCTGTCTGTCGCTCTATGCGTATGTAAACGCCCCAGTAGTTAAATAAACTATTTCGACACCGTCCGCTAACATATATCACCAAAGGAAGACGCCAGCCAGGTGACCAACCAAATTTAAACAACGAAATTATTTATTTTGTAGATAGAGAATAAAATAAGCTCAGAAATGAAAGTATTTCCCAATGTTGTTTATTCTTTTTGATCAGAAGGGGAGCAACGACACTGTCAGGTAAGTAAGCCTCTGTTCAGTCAATGAAATTGTTTTTGTTTTTTTACGATGCGCCACTCTAAATTTAAAAAGAAAACAATGTAATTTCACTTATTTGTTCCATCGAAATTGCAAATAATATTTTGTCAGTTTTATGTTCAGACTTCCGAGAGGAGAGAGAGAGCGAGCAAGTTGGAAACAAGATAGAGACAAAATAGAGTTTATATAGTCACCTGAAGACAGATTGATGGGCACATATTAAACAATATTTGTATCTGTTTATATATGTGTGCATGTATATGTGCGTGTGTGCACACGCGTGTGTATTACTGTGTGTGTGTGTGTACTCGAGCACTTTTTAATATTGTAAAGTACGAAGCTGTAGTCTATAAATATTTTTTTACAAATATAACTTTAAGGTATAATGCTAATATAATTTTTTCATAATTTTCTTTACACACACACACACACACACACACATATATATATATATATATATATATATATATATATATATATATATATATATATATATATATAGTAATGATAATAATACCACGTATACTGGAATGCTGTCAGATGTTGCCTGTGTTCCAACGTGTTAGAAATTATGAAATTCCAAGTCGACCTCCGATAAGTATTATTAAATTAATTTCTTCTGATAAAATTCACTATTTATATTTTTCTTCTGATGCAATTTTATATATATATATATATATATATATATATATATATATATATATATATATATATGATAGATAGATAGATAGATAGATGTGTATATATAATCACATACATATATACATACATGCATATACATATACATATCTTTTTTTTACAGGTTAACTCTATGAAATTTTTCATACATGCATATATATATATATATATATATATATATATATATATATATATATATATATATATATATACGGTTGCATGGACAATTGTTTCTGACCATAGGTTTCATGCTTTCGTGAGTTCTCCATACAACCGCATATTTTTACTCTATCATGAATATTGAGCACTTTCTACTAAATACCATATATATATATATATATATATGTGTGTGTGTGTGTGTGTGTGTGTGTGTGTGTGTGTGTGTGTTTATGTATATTGAATGACAGCTTCAAAAGGAACTACTTCAGACTAGATTATGTTTTTATTCATAGCATCATATGTATGTATGTGGTGAGATGGGTAAATTGTCGCCATTATATTTTTTAGTGCGCTGTTTGTTTTTGATTTTGTCAACTGCACAATATAGTAGGGTGGCGAGAAAAAAAAACAGCACCATGATGTAATTAATTTGGAAACGTGTTGTACTGCTTGGCATTCGCGCTGGAAGCTCCAATACGAACTTTTCAGAGTGTTTAGATGTCAATAGGAGGACAGTGCAGAGGATTCTGAAAGAGTTGGATGAGCCTAATGGTGTTTACGAAGGTGTTTGAAATGATCACTAGTTATGGCGACGTTATGCCTGCATTCTTCTTCCCACAGGGCCCCAGACTCAACGCAGCACTACATCCTCAAGACACCAAATGACTTGAGGATGTAGCGCTGGCCTGGATCAAGACATTGGCTGCTGAAAAACCCTATGTCTGGCAACAGGACTCTGTTCAATGCCACACAAGCAGAAGACTTCAGTTATGGCCGTTAGACAATTTCTGCAATCACATTACCCCTTAAATCTTGCCATCTCACTCCCCAGACTGCAATTCCCTTGTTTATTATGTGGGGCGCAGATGAGCGAGAGACCAACAAAACTCCTTATAACACCAAAGATGAACTGAAGGCAATGATTATGGCAGCATTCACTAAATTATACAGGGAGACCGTCTAGAAGAATTGCAGGAGATTCTGAAGACGTCTGGAGGCCATAGCTGCAACGAATAGTGATTTTATTGAATAAATTTCTTTAGTTTTTCTAGATATTATTGTGTAATTTTGGTAAATATATACATTAAAATGAGATGTCAGTGTCATTTTCTTTTTTTCGTCATTTAAACGAAAATTCATTCATCCCACCATATATATATATATATATATATATATATATATATATATATATATATATATATATATATATATATATATATATATATATATATATATATATATATATATATATGTAAATTTTGAAGTGAACATTGAGACACCAAAACATACCGTAAAACTATATTTTCACAATACACACCCACACACACAGATCTCTCTCTCTCTCTCTCTCTCTATATATATATATATATATATATATATATATATATATATATGATCAAATATTTAGTTGCATTGATGTGAGTTTGTGACCCCTGGGTTTCACGCTGTTTGTCTGCCGATCGCAAATAGCGTGAAACCCAGGGTCACAAACTCACATCAATCCAACTAAATGTGTTAGCTCTATCACTGATATCGAGCGCTTTCCAATAAGTACCGTGCATATATAATATATAAATAATATAAATATAAAATTGCATATATATATATATATATATACCTACACATTTTACATATATGACAAAATATAGTTTTAAACTATGCTATATTTATTGGTTAAAATTATTAATATCATAGAGCGTATGAACGGACTCTCTGTTGATCTTAGTGTCCAATCGTAAATATATATATATATATATATATATATATATATATTTATATATGTGTGTGTGTATGTGTGTGTGTGTGTTTCTATATACATATGTGTGTGTATGTGTATGCATGCATATATATATAAGTAAAATTCAAAAATTTAATTTTAAAGTTAAGCGTCGCCGAATCTTCGTTTCTCTCGATAATCCATTGTAATCGTCGTTTGTTTGTTCCCCTAACTTTAGATAATTCTAACAATGAAGACATGATTTAATCTGAAGTCCTTTTGAAGCACAAAACCAGTTACACAGTATTTTTATATTCTGCTTGTAACTGATCCGTAACATTTAAGTTATTTTGCAATTGCCTTTTACTTAAAATATATATTAAAAATATTACGTCAGTCTCTATTTTCTTATTTATATCCATTACTTAATCTATATCTATAATTCTCAAAATGCGTGTGTGTATGTTTATGTGTGTGTGATCGGATGTTTTTTATGCGTTTCTGCAGTTTTCATCCGATTTCAATTGAATTTTTTTTGTTTGATAGATAATTCTTCAGTGCCGGTTTTGAGTCCAAAGTGACTGGAAAAAATTACAACCGTGAAGGTGAAAATCGAAAAAACTGATTTTTTACACTTTGCGCAAAAATCAAAGGCAAAATTTAATTTCTGTAAAAAGCAGCACACAATCAATTTAGAGAGTTAAAATCTAACGCAAAATATTATTAGAATAATAAAAACAATTATATTATGAATAAAAATTATCGTATATTATTATTATGGGGGTCCATAGAAGAGGTTCCTTCCTTGCAAAATTGAGAACGCAAAAACGGCTCTTTTCATCTCCCCTTTAAATTGTTAAATCCCATTTGCAGATGTGCCTCAGTTGCACCAAATTGTTGTTACTAATATTGATTTTCGGGTGGGCTGACTTTAAACTTAATTTGCTCCAACTGAGCGGCAAAAATTCCCAGTAATGAAACAACCGGGTTATACTGCTAGTATTAAACTAAAAGAAAACTTAAATAAAGAACATCTGAGCCTCTGCATTGTCTCTGTGTTATAAATGAAAAAGATCTCCCCTGTCTCAATCCCCTTTAAGCCGCGAGTGAGGCGCTTTTGGCCGAGTGTATGGCCTTCTCGGACGCGAACAGTTATCTACGGAAATCAAATTCACGCAAATGGTCTCGTCAAACTCTCTTTACTGCACAGCCATCGCCACCAGCAGGGGAGAGAAAGGGAATATGGAGTAGTGATGATGATCACGATGGCCGGATGCGGCTGGGTGCTGACAAAATGAATTTTTAAAAAAAATCATAATAAATAAATAATAATTTATAGTGTTTTCGGAAGAAAAGTGCACTTCTAAAAATACAATTCTAATGTTTGGACAATCACTCAGATTTTGGGAACTGGGTTTTAGGCTGAGAACTTACCAGTGTCCTCTGTTTACTAATATATACTTTACTTGAAATGTTTATTTATCTTCAAAAGCAATCTCAATTTCTCTGTCACCTTAACACAATATTCCTAATCTAAACATGTGGCATTTGAACACCTTGGCATTCAATATGTTCAATAAACGTATAACATTTCCCCAGAGTTCCCTACATAACGATGAGCAATTCGCCTGTCGCTCTCTAGCGAATCATTGTCATTCGAGTTTAGATAAAAGGCGAGAATTACGATTAACTGAATTTCAAGGTAAATAGGTTCTCTAGATTTAGCAAAATACATTTTTCTTTACTCATTATTGACTAATTTTTCATTGTACAAGACCTACGTAAGGCAAAATCCATATACATTTACTTTTTAGTCCGATGAAGCCCTAAAGGGCGAAAGGCGTCACACAAATATTTTGTTATAGAATTTCTTTTAATTGTTCTTGATATATCCAAATTTATATATCGTTTTCCCTTATAAATTTATATACATCATAAATCATTTTGTGTTTATTCTAAAGTTTCAAACACTAAGCACCATGATGAGAAAACCAAGCGTTCTTGATTTTCAATTCTATCGCATATTCGGGTCTGAAGATTGCTATCAATTATTGAAAACACCCTAGATCAAACATTTTACACAAGCAAGAACCACACACTGTACAAAAAAAGAAAATCATTTTAAAAACAAGTTTATTACAACAAATCTTTCGCCGGTCCAGAGTGGGGCAACTGGATCGGTCTGCTCCGGGGCCAAGTCGTGGGTCAGCGTTTAGGTGAATTAGTATAATGAATTAACATGTTTTTGCAATATTATTTACTCTTGTCTTAATAGTAAGTACAATAGCTGCGACAAAGTAAATATGACAACTGTTCTCGAAAATGACCTCTAATCAGTCTTTCTGAGATGAGTTATTATGTACACTATTTACATTATTCGGACTGGTGTCCTCATCTTTGTCACCATATTTATCACAAGGTTTCGGCCGTTGTAAGCTTCAGCCTTCTTCAGTATCTCTCTATATTTCTGAGATGAGGTATTATGTACACTATTTACTGGTGTCCTCATCTTTGTCGCCATATTTATTACAACGTTTCTGCCATTGTACGCTCCGGCTTTCTTCAGGTGGTTGGAATGTCGAAAAAATTGCAATATGAGCACTGGTAAAAAATGGTTGCTGAGACATTAGGTTTATAATACCCAAAAATTCATACACAGACAAGGACATATGGCACATTGGATAAAGTCGTTGGTTAGATCCAGTGACAGAACCCTAAGAGTGTGAGTTCAATACCCGGTTAATGGGAGGGGAATTAACAGGAGATAATTGATAACTGACATCCATTAAACATGGCACGTTGAACTAGAACAGTCTACCCCAGTAAGCGAAATAAAGGGTTCAGTTCGACATTCTAACCACCTGAAGAAGGCCGGAGCGTATAACGGCCGAAACGTTGTAATAAATATGGCGCGCAAAGATGAGGACATTAGTCCGAATAATGTAAATAGTGACCTCTAACCAGTTGTTAATTGGTGCAAGGAATTGCTTGTAAATTTTAATGCCTACAAAACAAAACTGCTATTGTTTAATAGCCACAGAGAACCATTTGTGCCCTCAATCAGCATGGAGAGCAATTCATCGCGCCTTCTTGATCTCACGTTTTCTACTGGCGTGAAGTGGAACGATTATATTGAATCAATTGCTAGATCGGCTGCTAGGAGAGTTGGTTCTCTGTGTCGTACTAGACAATTTTTCTCATCAGCATCCGTCTTATAAATCTATCATTCATCCATGCATTGAATACTGTTGTCATATGTGGTCTATACCCCTGCTGTGCATATCGAGATTCTTGACAAAATCCAAAATAGGGTCTGACCTGGCATCTCGACTTCAGTCACTCTCCCACCATCCTGACGTGTCATCCTTCTGTCTTTCCTATAAATATTCCCATGGAGATTGTTCCGATAAGTTATTTTTTTTTCCTCTTGGTACTACATGAATTTAAACTTACTACTAGATTGGCAACTAGGTCCCACCATTTTACTGTTGAACTAGCTAGCTTCAACCGTACGTTCTATTCTAATAGTTTCTTTTCTTACACTTCTCGCCTGTGGAGTTCTTTCCTCCTTGCCACCGGCAATCTTCAAAAATTTAAATGCAATGCCAATCGCCATCTTCTGTATTCCTGAAACATGTTCTTTTATTGTCCTTTCTCCAATTTTTTTTTTATTTTCCTTCACTCCCAGTAACCCATTGCGTCTTAGTGGCATTATCGCCTTGGAAATACGGCGATCTGCAAAAATGTTCTCCTAAAACTGCATAGATTTGTGAGGTGAGTGGGAAGTAGTAATAATTTCCAAATTTGTCATCTGACCGATGAAGGTTGGCAGATTCTCCGAACAATGGCGCTCGCTGTTTATTGTGTTCATAAAGAAAATAGGGCCAACAGTTCGACGTCTGAATATCACAACCTACACGCCAATCTTGAGATAATATACAGGTGTTCCATGCAAGTTATGAGGGTTATTGGAGGACCACAATCTTGTGTTTTTGTGAATTAACGTAACCAGGGAGATGGCACCATGCTTCGTCGGTAAATGTCCCGTTCAACACATTAACAGTGTTCTCTTCGATAAATCAGTTAAACCACCTGTAATAGAGCACTCACTTTTCATGATCAGTTTCTTTCAGTTCTTGTATCGCCATTATTTTTCAGACTATTATCTTCATGTTTTGTTTTTTATAACAAACTTTCGACTGATAGAGTTTTAGGCCTTCCTGGGATTTCGGAGGATTTGAAATTAAGTATTTCCATGGCAACACTCATTTTTCAGGGTATTATCTCTATTTTTGAAGATTTTAACATACTAGTTATCCTGATAGAGTTTTCAGCCTTCCTAAGATTTCCGAAGATTTGAAATTAAGTGTTTCCATGGCAACACTCATTTTCTGTGTTATCTCTATTTTATAGTTTTTAACATACCATTTCTCCTGATAGATTTTTTAACCTTCCTAAGATTTCCGAAGATTTGAAATTAAGAATTTATTTCCATGACAACATTCATTTTTTATTGTATTATCTCTATTTTTACTGTTTTTAACATACCCTTTCTCTTGATAGATTTTTTAACCTTCCTAAGATTTCCGAAGAGTTGAAATTAAGTATTTCCATGGCAACATTTTTACTGTTTTTAACACAATCTTTCGCTTGGTGGATCCTCCGGCCTTTCCGGGACTTTTGACGTTCAAAATTGAAGTATATGAAGCGTGATATTTGCGTAATGCAATCTTAGTTTCTTTTGTGATAATGGGCCGTATTAAGCTTACTAAATATCGATTCTTCAAACAGTATGAATAAAGTGATTATTACAGTTACTTCTACCATTTTTATACGTAGCATGGATTTCTTCAAGGTTGAAAATGGTCTTTTCCACTGATGTCAAGAGTCGGTGTTTGTGTTCAGGTAAACGAATTTGAATGTCTATATCGTCGGCAAGTTCGTCCATCTTGTAACTTTAGAGTAATATAATCTTCAAATACGTTTCGCTTTCTTCGGTGTTTTTTTTTTTTTTTTTTTAATCATTTCACCCCAGGCAAGACAATAAAGCCACTAAGTTACTGTTAAATTTTTTACTAATATAAGAAAAAGAAAAAGCAGTATTAAGGAGCGAGAACACTAAAAGAACATAAGTAAGTTTTATAATTATTGATTGTTACTAAAGTCGTAATTACTTCTGTTACTGCTTCATTTACGCGCTGCAAATCTTCAAGAAGTTGACGATCATGTCACTCCACAACTTCCAGAATCTCTTGTTGCTCCAAGGAATGTTTGACTTTTCCCCATCCCCACTTTCCTTCATTATGTCCTGTGAGTGTTCAATTTTCTAAGCCGTCTTTTCTCATAATGTGCCCTAGTTTCTTTCTGATCTTATATATGCGTTATTCTCGTTCCCGTTTTCATTAGAACTTTCTTGTTACCCACGTGTTCTATCCATGGTATTCTCTGCACTCTTCTGGAGAACCATATCTCTGTTTTTTTTCTCAAGTCTCTTCTTCGTCTGTGAGGAAATTGCCGAGCATTCATTGCCATACAGGGGATAGATTTTAAATAGCAGTTCAGCATTCTTTTCTTTGTTTCTAACAAAATTTAAGGTAAAAAAATGTAAGTTCTATATTTGTTTAGCCTATTTCTTGTTTGTAGTTAACTTAGTTATGGCTCAGTGTCGGGCGTATCAATGCTATAAGGAAATTATCTGTCTCATAGCCTGCAAAGATCATACAGTGAGAAACTAGGTCACAAGAGGAAAGTAGAAAAGCTATCCTTCTGATAGTGCAATAACAATGAACAAACAAAAGCTGGATACAACGTCTTAAGTTAACAAACAAGGAACATTTATTCAAGCAAATGACGAGTTAATATTTTAGGAATGTTTTCAGTGTATTCCTAGAATGATGAATGTGATATTTTCAAGGAGTTCAAGGCAAATATTTCTCTCTTTTTAGAAAAGTCATGTGGTTTATGTGAAAGTATGGTAAACATCAGTACTTACTTCTTCATTACAGAGAGAATTTACAGTAAAAGCATACATTAAGGTTTCTCTCTTGAAGGGAAGCTTACTAAATAGAATAATCAAATGAAGGTTGGTAATGAACGATAATATTTAGGACAGAAACAACACATAAAAGATTCGCCAGAGGTGCCCAGAATAAGTAGTTAACTGCTAGAAGTGAATCAAGTGAATTCCACAATGAATCTCCGACTGCAGGATATCTAGCAACCGCCCCACGCGATCAGATGTGGCACAATGCAGAATTTAATGTGCGGTATCCGAGCCCGTAGGCTCGGCCAAAAATTCCCCGTAGACCTCGTAAAAAACGGGGTCGGGTAGCTGTTTCCCGAGACGAGACTCTGCCCTTCGATATAGCCTCGTCCGGGGATCCTCTCTGCCCGGAGGCAGAGAGTTTGACCAGCACAGCTGGAGACGAATCTCCAACTGCAGGATATCTACCAACCGCCCCACGCGATCAGATTTAGCACAAGACAGAATTTAATGTGGGGTATCCGAGCCTGTGGGCTCGGGCAAAAATTCCCGGTAGACCCAGTATAAAACGGGGTCGGATAGCTGCTTCCCGAGATGAGAATGTGTCTTTCGACATAACCAAGTGTGGGGATCCTCTTTACTCGGAAGCAGAGAGTTTGACCAGCACAGCTGGAGACGAATCTCCAACTGCAGACCAACATACAGTGTTATGCGAATGGTGACATCGCCATTATCGTCCGTAGGTATCCTACAACAGATATACAATTAGGGGAGATGGTCGCTGTTGTTTATGCAAAGGTATGGTTGAGTTTATACTCACTTCCTGCATTTTGTCTTCATGTTCGGCTGCACAGGTTCACAGAGTAACTGACGCCCGATCCCAGCAAAAATCCACAGTCAAAAGAGGCAGAATATTGTTTTGAAATTCTGAGATCAAGATTAATTGATTACAGCCTTCCGTTTTTCTTTTTTTTTTCTTTTTTTTTCTTGTTTTTTGTGGTTGTTTTTTTTTGTGTGTTTTTTGGGTTTTTTCATCATAGCATAAAATTTATTTTATATATTTTTTATTTTTATTTTCTTGTTGATATCTACCACAGATATCCAATCTAAATCAAAGACCAGTTATTCATTCGCATTAACCCTTTGAACCCTGCGTTCCGGATCGATTTTAACCCTTCTGCTTGTGCTCATGAGTCAAAATTCGCAAATAATTGTTATGTAATATTTCACGGTAGTTAAAAAAAATAGTTACAAGTATCTACCCACCGTTCAACCGCTGGCTAGGTATTAAGTCATTTTTCTCTACCACTGTTCAACCGGTGGCTGGGCATTACGTCATTTTTCTCTACCACCGGTAAAGCGGTAGTCAGGGCTCAAAGGGTTAAGCCTTCGAATAATGATTTTCGAGGCCGGTATGGTTTCTCATTTCAACACAATCTTTCACGCCCTCCCTATTCGACTCTGTGATGGGATAAAGCATCCATTATAAATTAAATATTTCCCACTGAAAATTTCTTCCGATTGGTTGTTTCCATAATCAATGATTACATTATATTTGAATCGGAGGGGGGTGGATTCCTTAACGACAACGCAACATCATATTTCCATACATTATTCCACGAGTTATTCGAACTAATAAACCTTATTCTTGTTGTGTTTATCACAGTGTTTCTGTTGATATATTCCGACGAAAGCTGAGAAATGCATCAACAGTGACAAAGAAAATGCAGCCTCTCTGACGTGATGATGCAAGCCTATCGCTACTCTCTCACTATTTCCATGGCAAATGTTCAGACGTGCTCCATTCTTTAGTCCCGCCACTTCAGGCCTTTATCTTTAAGACCCACCCTAATATGCCCGCAGAGTCTAATCAACCACATTCTCTGTATTGCAATTTCAGTTCAAAGTTCCACTCAGCTATTCCTCAAGTACTGCTACTTGGTGGAACAGACTTGAGCGAGGGATGCTTCCTTGAACACTGCAATCTTAACCTCTTCAATTCAAGAGCCAACCATTATCTATTCTACATATCGTCATAGTTTCTACTTCTTGTTTCGTCCTCTTATATTCATTTATACCACACACTAATCAGTAACCCTCTTCCTTTTGTTTCTCGGGAGCCTTGTATTGCGTAACATTAACAACAACAACAAAAAATGCAATATGGGTGGAGTTATTCGTTCGAATAACATGTAGAATAAAGCTAATAATTCATCTGAAAATTTTAAGATCTTTACAAAATACACTTTCAGAGACGAACACTTGATGTGAATACAGATACCAAGCAGACATTAACTCTGCTGTTACTGAGATGGGTGATTGCTTAGGGAAATCGACTTTGTGTGATTTTATTATACAAAGCCAGGTTTAATAAATAAATAAAAACGAATATAATATTTTATAAAAAATATATCACCCAAAAGGGTCACAGTCCAGCTAGGGCAAAGGATACGCATCTCATAATCAGAAACAGGACATGATTAGAGAAAGAATCATAATCAGGCCCAGGTTGTTAATCTCGTGACTAGGTACACGTTATACTGATGTCGATTTGACAATGGCGTGCATATATATAGCAATCAGTAAGAAGTATTAAGAATAAGAAAGAAGTAGATTGTGTAAACAATTTTTCAAGCGCTCGGCCCTTCTACATGCCGCAGGTTCGGAGAATTATTTTCTATGATTTTTGTCTCCAAGTTTAAATTTTTAAAAATCGGATTATGTATATCTGCATTGTTTCATTTAAAAACAATTCAGAAGAAGCCAAATAAATAGCGAAATAAGTCAAATGTATATAGATTTTCATATTGGTTCCGTATTTAATTATTCTGTCAGATTTAATCCATACTTTCAACTCATATATATAAAAATGTCGTCCCCACTACAAAGGGGACGAAAGTTCAATTTCTGCAGGAGAACGCATTTTCTATATTAGGATTTCTCGAACATTTCTATTCTCGCAATTCTCGCTTATGGATCTCCCTTCCGGCTTCATGCTTTCCAGCCAACTTGAATGTTCAAAAATTTAAATGCAATGTCAATTGCAATCTACTGTCCTCCTGGTTAATCTTTTTGTCTCGCTCATTAGTAATGCTTCTGTTTCTCATTCTTCTACACCCTATAACCCTTTGTGCCTTAGTGGCTTTATTGCCTTGTATGGGCTGAAATCGATTGAAAAAATTCGTACAAGCGATTTTTTTCTGGACATAGAGTATGTAAAAATTGTCCAAATGATCTGTTGATCCGACATCTTTCGGTTAATCAATTAGCCATGACCAAGGATGTCTATTTCTTTAACTGAATATGCTAATCTCGTTTTTCATATATATATATATATATATATATATATATATATATATGGATGGGATTTTTTAAAATTTCCAGTACATGGTCATCACGTTGTGGCCGTGTTCATAATTGTTATCATTGAGAGTTAGCCTCTTTTTTTTTTATTAACGATTCCATTATTTTTATTTTTTATGAACATAAAAAGGACCTTATACACAACAATGCATTAGTTATACATAGAAATAAATTCAACCACAATTTTGATCTAAAGAATGCCACACTTATTAAAAGAGAAAGTAACTTACTTAGAAGGAAAATTTTTACGAGTGCCGCTATTGAATCTTATCAAAATATAAATCTGTGCCCCGGATTGTTTTCAAATATCTCCATTCCTGAAAGAATTACTACTTTTCCAATCCAAAATACATGACAAGAAAAATGTTTAAAAAATAAAAGAAAACGGTTAAATTCATAATCTCATGTTATTTAAAATATATAACTAATAACTATAAATTAATCCCAAACTAAAATAATTTAAATACCAATTTGCACAAAAATAAATCCAAACACATCACTTAGTCACTTTCGTTTATGAGACATTTAATACCTCCATATTTGCCTGACTTTTCAGCTAAACTGATGAGTATTTATCAACGTTCCTAAACTTAAAAATTTTGAAAAACCAATAACATTTTATTCTTGTATTTAAATATTTGTTACAAAACATCAGCATTTGCCTTGATAAAGTCTCTGAGAGGATGAAACGCGTTGGTTAAGATAAATTTTCCTTTTTGTCTTTATTTATATTGTCCTTTTACAGATATACACTATCTGAATTTTTTACACGAACACACACGCACACACACACACACACACACACACACACACACATATATATATATATATATATATATATATATATATATATATATATATTTGTATATTTAGGCAGCAATCCTTCCTTTATGCATGTTTCATTAAAAACGACAGACAAGGTACTACGGTTGAGCTTTTTATTTAATTTTTCTTGTGTTCTGACAAGAGCTTTCTTTTCTGGACAAAGAGTGTGTAAGAACTGTCCGAATGTTCTGTATTTCCGAGCGCTTTCGGCTATACCTTTAGCCATTATCAAGGATGATTCAATTATCAGCTTAGTAGAGTGTGTGTGTTCTGTGTATGTTCAGTGTGTGGTAGTGATGTTTTTAGTTTCCGAATACGGTTAGCACATTGTGGCTTTGTTCATAGTTAATATTGTTAAGAGTTGGCTTTTTCTTTTTTATTATTAGAGCTTCCATTATTTTTAGTCTTTTTTTGCAAGTGGGTGCAGTTAATATATTTGTGTTTTCTACTAGTATGTTCCTAATAGTGTCGGGTAAATCTGAGTGTGTGTTTAAATGTGTTCTGATGGAACTGTGATCCCCAAAGCAAGTAATAACGATAGCGAACACACAACTAAAAATCACATACACATTTATTACAAAAAAAATGTTATTAATATTTTGCGTATGCTTGTATTATATTTGAAGCTAAATATTAGATGTGCTTATTCGTATTTAATTTATAAATATATTTTTTATATATATATATATATATATATATATATATATATATATATATACTCGATGAATTACTTAATTATGATTATTCAAATCCCACTAATATAATTTCTATCACTTGTATATCCTTGCTTGAACCGACTTCTAATTCTCTGGAAGAAGCGGCTTGAGAATAAAAGACGTACTCGTGGGGGTACAGTCCGTTCGACTAACCCACGTTAAACTCGGCCTTGTGCCACATACATTCCTCGTGGGGGGGACTGTTAAATATACAGTCCGTTGGACTAAGTAAACTTGGATGAGTTACACGACGGAATTTGTGACGGGCGGGGCTATAGCGAGTCTAGTTATTTACCTCTTCATCACTGAGACCCGTTGGTCCAGTGGGTATGACGCTTTTAGGTAGTGGATGCGCACTGCAGAGTAGTCCCGAAACGGCCGTCTAGTGCTTTCTGAATTCTCTTAAGGATGAATTACTTAATTAATATATATATACACACACACACATATATATATATATATATATATATATATATATATATATATATATATATATATATATATATATATATATATATATATATATAGAGAGAGAGAGAGAGAGATTAATATGAATAAAACTTCGTCAATTATTTGATTGATGTTACCTTCATCAACCCGACTCCAGAGTTTTGTAGACGGTCCTGTTCGTCGTCTCTTTATGCTTTGACATCGCTATATATATATATATATATATATATATATATATATATATATATATAATTATTTTATTTATTATCCTCCCGTAAATAAATGATTGATCCACTATCATTACGGTACGGTATAAATATCAATATTTAAAATATGCAAAGGTTAGTTTTCAGTCAGCCCCTAATGATTGCGTCGAGTTGTGCTACTGATGAGTAAAAATGTGTCAATATCATATATATATATATATATATATATATATATATATATGATTCACGAGGTAATTGTGAACAGATTATGTTATAATGTTTAAGAAAGAAAGAAAAAAGAAAGAAACGCGTACAAATGCTCAACATTATTCCATAAAACGGCGGCTTACGGCCGCATTACGTTGAAACACCGGCTCCCGTACGATCACCGAAATTCAGCAACGTCGAACCTGGCCAGTACGTGACCACTTAAGAATACTAGGTGTTGTCAGCTTGGATGTGCGGATGGTTTAATGAATAATGGCCCGGAATTGTTAATCGAAGAGCCGAGTTCTAATTCTCGTTGTGTTCGTTATATTCATTTATACGCAAATACCCTTGGGAAAGGTATGAAACAACCTCTTCTCCTCCTACCTATGGGTTAATTAGTAGGACTTGCATCACTAAATCATTATTATCTCCAAACAAAATTCTTACAATCTAAATATGTGTATTGGTTTTAAATAACCCGCAAAAGATTGATAGGCCGTAAAAAACAAAACAGTCAAAACCCTAAAACCGCTCACGGGTGCAAAGCCTGACCTGATAGCGTATTGAACACGACTGCATGCTCGAATAAAAATGTTCTCGTTTATTTTGGCCATCGTGACCACCATGGTTGCCTTCAACGAATTCTGCGGGGCCCAAATGTTCTCTCTCTCTCTCTCTCTCTCTCTTCTCTCTCTCTCTCTCTCTTTTTCGCGCGCACGCGCGGTGCTATATTCATAGTATCTCAGGGAATTAAAATCAGGGAGTATGAAGCCATATTTTCCCCAACTACGACTCTTGGGTCATGTCGGCCATGTAGGAGGACGCCGAGTCCTGCATGAACATGTACGGCCATTCACTAGGTCCAAAACTTCACCATATTGTCTAATACTTCGATATCTCCGATGGCATTGATCCTGACCCTACAGGAAAAAATGGGGTGGTAACGCAAAGACCCTCGTCGCCCACAAACTCGAGGAAATTCACAGACTACATGAGCTTGGTGTCTCTCCCCATAGGTTACTCCCTGGTTTCCACGAAAAGCTACTTGTCATTCTTGTTCAAATGACCACTAATCTTCGTGTCACTGTAGTTGTTTGTTAGTGCCACAGTTATAACGTGCCTTTTCTTTCCAAGTATCAAACCGGAAGCTGCCATATTAACGAACCCGATACGCCTGAAAGAGAAAATAGAATGTTAAAACACATTCACTGAATAATGTTTGGTCGACATGATTAATAGAGTTAAGCACTCTTTTCTGACTTTCTAACGAAAATTTTCTCATTCTTAGTACTTTGTTTAGCTTTTTGGAAGACATCTTTCGTTATTTCAATGCATTTTTAGATTTCGACATTACATGTTCTGTCATCTGTTAAAATACTTTCTGTACTTGATTTTGATGTCTTCAATTCGTATCTGGGGCTGTTAATCTTGCTGACAACCATACATTCTGCCTTCTTACAATTGAAGGTTAGTCCTTTCTTCTCTCTTTCTTTTACTACTTTTTTGTATCGGCAATCAACACGGTGTCATCTGACTACCTTGTGCTGTTAAGATTGTGTCCATAAATAATAATTCTATTTCTTTTATTAATGTCCCGCTGTACAGGTTAAATAAATCCGGTGAGAAGAGGCATAAAGTTAACAATTATCCGATACAACCGACTAAGGCGTACGGCTTCAAAACAAAATCGAAATACAATCGACGGCGAAATCATCATCAGTCCCATGACCAGATGAGATCGTAGGGTCGCTATGTGGCTGAGCACCTGACCAGCTCCTTCCATTTGTCTCGATGGGTGTTCATTCACACGTAGCCTGTCTTGAGCACAGTAGGCCTGTATCCTATTCTTCTCCAGGTGAAACCACAGCTGACATCCTCTGACATTAAGGTTCGCTTTGGTCATGGACACCTGGTCTTGTATTCCATCGGGGAAAATACCCCAGTGCCGTTGATTTCAGTCGAGGAAGTCCTCTCTCAAGCGATGTTGTTGAATTCAGTGCATTGACATTGGAAAGAGATTATGTCGTAAAATAAATGCTTTTTCATCATTAGATTAGGGACATATTCAGCTGCTTATATAAATATGTGATATATTCATAGAATATGAATCACCTCAACTTATGCCAGAATAGAATTTCCACTGTCACACCAGACCATTAGATACATACCCAGATACATAAACAGATTGCAGGTCCAGCTGTGCTTACAGTGTGCACATGAAGATATATAAGCACCCTAATGGAGAGGGAAAAGACAGAGTGTCTTTCACATTCTCGCGAGAAGAAGAATTCATGTTTGGAGAAAACCCACAAAGCCACACACCCAATCCATTCTATTAATTGACGAAGCCCAGAGTTGAGTAGATAATAATTTTGCGTTTAGTAATTTTAAGTTTTAGTCTCGTGTTCTTAACTGGTACAATGATGGGTGTATTAAAGATCAATTGTCATCTTTTATTTTAAAAGTAAGAATTGTGAATATTGAACGGCAAACTTGTGTGAAACAGCAATCAGTGACTAAACCCACGGTTGCTGATTTTTACGAGTACAAACCCATGTGAATATAGTAAAAATCAGCATTTATGTATTTGGAACGATGCAAACTATGAAAATATGCAATTTGATGTTTAACTCATTAATACCTGACTGTATTCTGGTTTTAAAAAAATGAAAATAAAAAAAGGTTCCTGGTAGTAATTACAGGTTTCTAAAAACAATCTTGCATTAATTGGGCTTCTAAGAATCACGTATTAATTATGGGCTTCTAGCTGTGACTGTGACTGTGACTCTTTGGTGTCCACCTTCTCATTTGGAGGACAATGAGTAATAATCAGTTAAATTCTGGAAAGAAAGAAAGAAAGAAAGAAAGAAAGAAAGAAAGAAAGAACAAAAAATATAAACTAGATAGGAAAAGAATGAAAAAGAGAAATTAGGAAGGAAGGAAGGAAGGAGATAAAGTAGATTGTAAAAGAATAAAACAGAGAAATTGGAGAGAAAGAAATGAAATTTAAAGCAGACGATAAAAGTACCAAAAAGTAATCAAGAAAATAGTGAAAAGGAAATCAAAAAAGAAAGTGGAATATAAACAATACTGATATTGCGAAAATAAGTAAAAGAAAGAAAGAAAGAAAGAAAGAAAGAAAGAAAGATTATATGATACGCAAATTATTTAATTCCTCCTCTCCGAATGAGACTTGTTCAATTTGAACACATTGATAGTGTTTACTTATTAGGAATGGTTTTAGAAACTTCAGACGTCAATAAAAGACAGTCTCTCTGACCCTAATCTCAAAAGCTCTATGTGACTTTTCGCAAATAAAAAATACGACTGAACAAAAAGAGTTTTGCCAGTCAATGAAATATAGAATCCACCAGGAGATTATATTGTTATTTTGTCTATTTAAAAATAACAAATCATTTATTCCGTATATCCCTGTAACTCTTTATTCCCTCGCTTATCTCTTCCACTCTTCGTTATCCATTCATGGTTTTATCTAAATGTTATTACACGAACGTAGATGAGCGTCATGTACGAAGACGCAGTAAAACAGGCGCAATTCTCGACTGCATACCCTTGTAACGTCATAACAGGATTATGTTACGACTTTGTAGTTCCGTTGACCAGTTTGCCTTTCTTCCGTCTCTATACGGTGGTGTAATAGATAGCGGCTCAGACTGAGGAATCAGTGAGACGAGTTCGAATTCCAGTCGAATCTATTACATTCACTTACATGCTAATACCCTTGGGAAAGATGTAAATCTTCATCTTCTCTAAACTATGGGTAAATAGCAGGACAGGCCGAGTTCTAGAGCCTCAGAAGGCAATTGGTCTACCGTAAAAAGAAATGGCAACCTACTGCGGGAAAATCTGCCTCGTCAGTCATGTATCGAAAGATACTTGATCGCCTAAGCGTTTATCAAGCATGGCACATAATGACTGATCTATTTATTTCTTTTCCTTTCGCTTGGTTTTCCTTTCGTTTCTCTCTTCCATCTTCTGCTTTTTTTTTTCTTTTTCTCTTACAACTTTCGGTTCTTTTCGTCTTTCTTACTTCTTAATATTTCCTAATTAACACATCCTTTTCCCCACTCTCTCCGACTCTCATATCTTCTTCTATGTGCAGTGTCTCTTCAGGACTCGGGCGATCATTCATCTTCATGATATCCTGAACTTTGTAGCCTTTAGAAAAGTTTGACTTTTTGCTATATATCCGAATCCCTGTTCTGCCAACCATTTACAGAATCTCATTGAGTAGGTTACGCACTACTTTCACTCTGTCCCTTGACTTCAGTATGCCCTGAATTATATATATATATATATATATATATATATATATATGACACTAACAATTTCCAAAATCACCACAGAGATCCTTCTCTGCCCCCCATTAGAATGTCTGACGTTCAACTTCTCGAGAGCACCCCTCTGCGGCTGCTCGGTCTCACGTTAACTGCTGACTTGAGATGGAACAAATACATTGAGTCAATTGCTTCGTCCACCGCAAGGAAAGTTGGCTCCCTGTGCCGCGCCAGGAAATTTTTCTCCTCGGAATCGATCCTTCAGATCTACAAATCAATAATTCGCCCCTGCATGGAGTATTTCTGCAATATATGGTCTGGAGCAACTTCTGTTTGCCTCGGGGTTCTTGATAAGATTCAGAGGCGGATATGCAATATAATTGACCCTGATCTGGTATCTCGTCTGCAGTCGCTTCCTCACAGACGTGCCGTCCCCTCTCGCTGTCTTTTTTACAAATACTTTCATGGTAATTGCTCCGATGAGCTGCTTTCACTGGTTCCCAGAATTCATGAATTCAAGCGCCCGACGAGGCTGGCATCCCGCTTTCACCCTTTCACTGTTGAAACTACTAAATGTAGCCGTCTCTTCTACTCCAATAGCTTCATATCTCGCACCTCTCGCCTGTGGAACTCCCTTCCCTAATCCAGTTTCCCTGAGAGCTATAATCTCCAACTATTCAAATGTAATGTCAATCGACATCTCCAGTTGCCTTGATTTATCCACTATCCTGCTCCTCATCCGTTCCTCTATCACTCCTATCTGATCTTGCTCCAAATCTTCTGTAACCTCTTGCGTCCTAGTGGCTTCCCGCCTTGCTTGGGGTGAAACGCTTAAAAAAAAAAGTAACGACGGTTTAGTCAAATCCTTTCACTTTGGAGCATAGATCCACTTCCTTTACACAAGATAGTAGATCATCTACATCGACGTTTTCAAAAAGGCTCCTATTTCTATTCGTGCTATAAAATCACTATTTGATACGAACAAGATCGCTACACTCAATCATACTGATGGCAAAGGACAGGCTGAATGTCGCATGTAACCTACCCAACGAACTTCTGTAAGCGTCTTTAAGGATGTCACATTTTCCAAGCTCACTTTCCTCATTATGTGCCCTAGAAATTTCAAGTGCCTCTTTCTGATTCTGGGTATAAGCGCCCTTTTTGTTTCCATTTTCTCTAAACTTCGTCGTTGCTCACATGTTCACTCCATGGCATTCTCAGCATCCTTTTGTAGAACCACTGTTGCTTCAAGTCTCTTCTTCATCAATCTACACTGGAATTAAAAGAAACGACAACATCCAGAATAGTTTTCAACGTGATCTCCAGTAACAAAATGCAAGTTCTTTGAAGTGTGGCTCACCCTAGGAAAGTAGAAACGAGGACTCGGGGAAACTTGAAAAGAACAAATCACTTGTCTATAAAGCGGCCATGCAAATATTCACACTTTCTTTGATACTTGGAATAAGTAGAATGCCAAGTATTATATACAGTGAATTACTTCCTGATTGAGTGTGGCGATCTCTTTCGCATCAATTAGAGCAGAAATAGAAACCTATTCGAAAACGTCGATGTGGATGACCTACTATCCTTTGTAAAGGGAGTGGTTCTATGCTCCAAAGTGAAAGGATCTGATTAAACCGTCCTTAAATATAATATAAAAGTGGACACTGAGGTCAATACCGAGTAACGACAGTCTGTTTCATGTTTGAACAACAGTCTGAACAATGTAAATAGGGTAAATAATTACAATACCTCATCTCAGGAATATCGACACGTATTCCCTATGATGCAAGAAAATAAACTTCAGAGCTGTGCCATGTGTCCTTAAGGACATATGTGTATGAATTTCTGGGACTTATAAACTTAATGTCTTCAACAATTTTTTCCAGTGCTCATATTGCAAAATTTGCTGTTATCATTTATGATTTTTACCAGAGCTCATATTGCAGGTTTCGTAAATAGTGTACATAATACCTCATCTCAAAAATATTGACAGATTCTTTGGTTGTATTCTTTAATTATTTGTAGGTAAGGTGTTATCATTTCGCCGTCTAGATCCCAAGGATCTGCTACACCAGGCAGGACCTCTCCACCGCACTATGACGGGTTATTTTATCATTGACATCCATCTCCGACATTGTGGGCGGTAATAAAATAAGCCAACCCCATCTTCCCTCTCGCTTGTAACTATATATCACAAAAATAAACTTTTTTTCAGCGCTAAAGCTGAACTGGTAAAATAAAGCTTCATAAGCTACTCTTAAGAGTTGTTACTTTATTAAACGTTCAATGACTTAAACTAATGTAAATTTCGAAGGACTGCCAGTTTACAAGTCGATGTTTTGCATTACATTTTAGGTTAAAGTTTGATGACCGAGATGTTCCAATGCAAGTGTCAAGGAAAATGTCTTATTTTGTTTTTGTCTTTAACTCGCGTCCTCTTAGGTTTTTCCACATTTAAAACTCTTTAGGCTATGCGAGAGTGCAAGTAAATATCCTAAGATCCATTCATTTCTGAATTAAAGAAAGTGAACTATTATAGTTTCCATTACAGGTTCTGGAAATATTGTGATGTGCGAAATTGCATGAAAGGTATACACAAGTCTCTTAATATAGTGATTTACTAATCGTAGCAAGGATGTGGCACAAGGCCGAAAGTATGAAGCACCCAGCGAAGATCGAACTCACTACTCTGTCTTAACTGATCTAACGACATAAGCTTGCTAACCTTTACAACGTGTCGAAGTGCCCAGGTTTCTTAGTATATCATCTAATGTGGAATCTCTCATATACAAATATAGCGATTTTCACTAAGCATAGATTAGATGTGGTACAAGGCCGAAAGTATGAAGCACCAAGTGAAGATCGAATTAACTACTCAAAATCTCTCACATACAAATATATCGACATAAGTTTTAAAAATGTGCATATATATATATATATATATATACTAGCAGTAGAGCCCGGCGTTGCCCGGGGATGTAACAGTAACAGAGAGATCAAGTATCGACCATCATAAAGACTG